>CM066032.1:931427854-931774530 GCA_033557465.1 Ichthyophis bannanicus | reverse complement strand
TTTTGTTAGCTTCCTTGATTTCTTTGGCCATTTCATCATCCATTTGGTCATTCTGGCCAGTGCTCGATAGTACACCCCCACTGCCATTGCCTTCCCCCTTTTATATGGAATTTCAATCCATATAGATTCTACAGCAGATTTTGTTTCCTGCAAAACTTTAATCCTTTCTGAGTCAATGCCCTCTCTAACATAGAGCGCAACCCCTCCACCAATTTGATCAGCTCTATCATTACGATATAGTTTGTACCCAGGTATCACAGTGTCCCACTGGTTGTCCTCCTTCCACCATGTCTCTGATATTCCAATCATATCTAACCTTTCATTTAGTGCTATATATTCTAACTCTCCCATCTTATTCTTTAGACTTCTAGCATTTGCATACAAGCATTTTAGAGAATGTATTTTATTCATGTTAATTTGGCTATTGTTAGACATGGGTAAATTGGGATCTTTAAGCTCTGTCTGCTCCATACTTGAGGGCATTTGGGCTACTTTACTCTTTTGTGGAACCTCTCTGCTTTTGGTAGTATCCTTCAAGGATACATTCTTCCGAACCATCCGCTCTTGGGCGACTGTCGGCTTTCCCCTAATATCTAGTTTAAAAGCTGCTCTATCTCCTTTTTAAAGGTTAATGCCAGCAGCCTGGTTCCATCCCGGTTAAGGTGAAGCCCATCCCTTCGGAAGAGCCCCTCCTTTCCCCAGAATGTTCCCCAGTTCCTAACAAATCCAAAACCCTCATCTCTGCACCATTGTCTCATCCACGCATTGAGACTCCGGAGCTCTGCCTGCCTTTTGGGTCCTGCGCGTGGAACAGGAAGCATTTCGGAGAATGCTACCCATGGAAGTTCTGGATTTCAACTTCCTACCTAAAAGCCTAAATTTTGCCTCCAGAACCTCCCTACCACATTTTCCTATGTCATTGGTACCGACATGTACCAAGACAGCAGACTCCTCCCCAGCACTATCTAAGACCTTATCTAGGTGGCGCGTGAGGTCCGCTACCTTCGCACCAGGCAGGCATGTTACCAGGCGATCCTCACGTCCACCAGCCACCCAGCTATCTACATGCCTAATGATCGAATCACCAACTATAACGGCTGTCCTAACCCTTCCCTCATGGGCACATGGCCCTGGAGAAACTTCCTCGGTGCGAGAGGGTTTTACATCACCTGGAGGACAGGTCCTAGTTACAGGATCACTTCCTGCCACACCAGGGTGATGCTCTCCTGTCACGTGACCTCTCTCCTCCATGGCAACAGGGGTGCTGCCAGACTGGAGGTGGGACTTCAGGACTATATCCCTGTAGGTCTCGTCTATGTACCTCTCTGTCTGTCTTATGTTTTCCAAGTCTGCTACTTTAGCCTCTAGAGAACGGACTTGTTCCCTGAGAGCAAAGAGCTCCTTGCACCTAGTGCACACGTAAGACCTCTCACCAACTGGGAGAAAATCATACATGTGACACTCAATGCAAAAGACTGGAAAGCCCCCATCCCGCTGCTGGACTGCTGTCTGCATCTTAGTTTTAAGTTTGTGTCTAGATCTTTAAGTTCTTACTTACTAGGGGTTGCTATGGGTATTTATACCAATAAAACTGTACCTAATACGTTTAATATACCTTGTTCACCTGAAGCTTAATTAATCTCAGGTCCTTAGTGTATGACTGATTTGGGTAATGAGCTTCACCTGAAAGCACCTCCTGTCTTTTAAGATGTGTAGGGGGGCTACGACTACAAGTGGGCTGATGGGGGGGAATTAGGCTATGGGGCGGTGGGCTAAGACTGGAAATGGGCTGATGGGGGGGTTAGGACTGGAAATGGGCTATGGGGGGTTAGGATGGTAATGGGCTGATGGGGGTTACAACAGGTAATGGGCTATGGGGGGGCTAAGACTACAAGTAGGCTGATGGGGGGTTAGGACTGGAAATGGGCTGTGGGGGGGGTTTAGGACTGGTAATGGGCTGATGGGGGGTTAGGACAGGTAATGGGCTATGGGGGGCTAAGACTACAAGTAGGCTGATATGGGGGTTACGACTGGTACAATGGGCTGATGGGGGGGGCGTTAGGACTGGTAATGGGCTGGGGGGGGTTAGGACAGGTAATGGGCTATGGGGGGTTACAACAGGTAATGGGCTATGGGGAGCTACGACTACAAGTGGGCTGATGGGGGGATTAGGAACTGGAAATGGGCTATGGGGGGGTTAGGACAGGTAATGGGCTGATGGGGGGGTTACAACAGGTAATGGGCTATGGGGGCTAAGACTACAAGTGGGCTGATGGGGGTTAGGACTGGAATGGGCTGATGGGGGGGGTTAGGACTGATGGGCTGGGGGGGGATGGGGTGGGCTAGGGGGGTTAGGACTGTAATGGGTTATGGGGGGGTAGACTGTGGGCTGATGGGAGGGACTGGAAGTGGGCTGATGGGGGGGTTAGGACTGGTAATGGGCTATAGGGGGTTCGGACTGGAAGTGGGCTGATGGGGGAGGACTGGTATGGGGCTGGGGGTTTGGACTGGAGTGGGACTGATGGGGCTGATGGGGGAGCTAGGACTGGTATGGGATGGATGGGGGGTTGCTAGGACTGGAAGAAATAACACTTATTAAAAGAGGGCTGCTACACAGTACCCTGTCTTGTGCTGCTGAGGTAAGCTAAATTCTGATTTGATTTAAATTATAGCTCTTAGCTGCTGCTAGGCTCTAACTTCTTATGAAATTTAAACTACAAGCTCTCTGCTGGGTTCTAAATTTAACCAGAAAGCTCTCTTCTGTGTTTTAAAAAAAAAAGTAATAGCTGATGGGGAGGGGGGCTTGGTACAAGCTCTCTGCTGGGTTCCAAATGTAACCAGAAAGCTCTCTTCTGTGTGTTAAATTTAAACTAAAAGTACTTTGCTGTTACTTGGCCCTGAGTGACTATTAAATTTAAACTACAAGCTCTCTGCTGGGTATGAAATGTAACCAGAAAGTTCTCCTCTGTGTTTTAAATTCAAACTTTAATTGCTGCTACTAGGCCCTAACTGATCCAACAAAAAACAGTGGGTTCACAGATTAAGTAGCTTTAATACAAAGAATTCTTTTTAGAAAATTACCAGAAGTATATACTCACAGTTGCAGATTTCTCTCCAGAAGTAACAGTCCCCCTTTCTAGTCCTTCTAGTTTTCTGTACCTGTCCCCCTGATATGGCTATACTGGGGGCCATCACACCAGGTATGTGTGCGGTGTGACCAGGGCCGGCCCGTCCATTGAGCAAGAATTTTTTTTTCACAGGGCCCCGCATTACAGGGGGCCCCGCGCAAAGAACTGTGAGGAGAGGGAGCTAGGACTGGAAATGGGCTGAGTGTGGGGGGGGGGCTGTCTCTGGCTGCTGCCGCGTCCGTCGCAGCAGCGGCAGAATGGCGTGTCCCGCGGGGCCCCTTCTCCTCGTCGAGCCCTCTGCAAGGGCTTTCAGATTCGCGAAGGGAGAGTGCTCCCTCGCGTCTCTGTAAAGCCCGCAGGGGCTAATGGGAAATTTCCCATCTGCCCCTTTAGACGCGAGGGGCTGATGGGAAATTTCCCATTAGCCCCTGCGGGCTTTACAGAGACGCGAGGGAGCACTCTCCCTTCGCGAATCTGAAAGCCCTTGCAGAGGGCTCGACGAGGAGAGGGGGCCCCGCGGGACACGCCATTCTGCCGCTGCTGCGACGGACGCGGCAGCGGCAGCAGCGAAATGGACTCATGGAGGGGCTAGAACTGGAAGTAGGCTCATGGGGGGCTTGGACTGATGGAGGGATGGTGGGGCTAGGAAAGGAATAGAAATGAGCTGATGGGGGCTGGGGACTGGAAATGTGCAAGGGGGGGGTTAGGACTGGGGAAATGAGCTGATGGAGGAACTGATAGGACTGGAAATGGGCTGATGAGGGGCTGGATTGGAAATGAACTGATGGATGGACTCGGATAGGACTGGAAATGGATGGGGGAGTGGGGCTGATGGAGGCTGACTGGAAATGGGCTGGGGGGGGGTTAATGGAGCTGGGAGAGTGAAATGGAGAGGGAAAAAAACTGCTAATGGGCTGGGGCTGATGGAGGCTGATACAATTGGCTGGATATTGGGAGAGTAAGTGGGGATTGAGGGGACTGGAAATGGGCTAGGGGGGGTTAAGATTGGTACTGGAGTATAGTAATGTAGAAACCTTTTAGTCTTCTTTATCCATATACTCATTAAGAGGCATGTTTACTAAAAGTTAGTGTATGGTAACATTATGCAAATATTTATGCAAATGAGGCACCTTATGCAAATGAGGCCCCGCACCGAGTCTCCGCACATGGCCCCGCACCCCCTTGGGCCGCCCCTGCCCACAACACACCCTCATTCTACATGGATAGCATCAGGGTGTGTAGTGGCGGAACCGTGTGATATTCATCAGCAGTAACTGGCTCTATAGCAGCACTTACATGGTTTGCAGGACTTTAAACCATGTAAAGGCCGTTCAATATTGGGCCCTTATTTTATAAAGTATGGGCCCCGATATATATAAAAAAACTGAGTTCCTAAATTCAACACCTAAGGTAGGCGCCTATATTTGTGCCCTATTTTCAGCCAAATTTAGAATCCTAAATTTTCAGCTGAACATTCATAAGAACATAAGATATGCCATACTGGGTCAGACCAAGGTCCATCAAGCCCAATATCCTGTTTATAAACAGAGGCCAATTTAAGTCATAAGTACCAAGCAGTCTCCTCCCCAAAAGACACAGCTTCCTCAATGCTTGTATTGGGTCAAGCAGTGATATCCCAGGTTCCTTTTAATAATGCCTTATGGACCTTTCCTCCAGGAACTTGTCCAAACCTTTTTTAAACCCAGCTACACTAACAGCTTTTACTACATCCTCCGGTAACAAATTCCAGAGTTTGATTACACGTTGAGTGTAAAAATATTTACTCTTATTAGTCTTAAATAGGTTACCCTGTAGCTTCATTGCATGTCCCCTAGTCTTTTTATATTCTGATGATGTAAACAATCGAGCTACGTTTACCCGTTCCACTCCATTCATTTATTTATATACATTTATTTATATACGAGGGAGGAGTGGTCTAGTGCTTAGGACAGGGGTCTGATGGGCTATCTGAGGCTTCTGCTTTCCTGTCTAGGCTGTCTGGAAATGGGTGATGGGGGGGTTAGGACTGGAAATGGGCTGGGGGGGGGTTAAGACTGGTAATGGGCTGGGGGTTGATGGAGGCTGACTGGAAATCTAGTACAAATACCATGGCAGCCCCTCTCAGATCCAGTTCCATTCTCCCATCCCCTCATATCAGCCCATTTGTAGCCTTAGCCCCCCTGGTAATGGGCTGTGGGCTGATGGGGGCTGTCTGGAAATAGGGTGATGGGGGTTAGGACTCCATGTCAGCCCCCTCCCCCTCCCTCCCTTCCATATCAGCTCCCTCCCTCAGGACTGCTAATGGGCTATGGGGGCGCTAGGACAGGAAAAGGGCTGATGGGGAGGGGTTAGGACTTGAGGTGGGCTGATGTGGTTAGGACTAGTAATGGGCTGTGGGCTGATGGGGGGGGTTAGGACTGGCAATGGGCTATGGGGGCTGACTGGAAATGGGCTGATGGGGTTAAGACTGGAAGTGGGCTGATGGGGGGTTAGGACTGGTAATGGGTTATAGGGGGGGCTTAAACTGAAAATGGGTTGATGGGGGGCTAGGACTGGTAATGGGTTGGGGGATTGCTATGACTGGAAATGGACTGAGTGGACGGGGAGGCTTGAACTGCAAATAGCTGATGGGAGGGAGCTTGGAATGGAAATGGGCTGTGAGGGAAGGGAGCTAGAACTGAAAATGGGCTGATGGAGCAGCTAGGATAGGACTGGAAATGGGCGGTTGGGGGGAGCTAAGATTGGAAATGGGCTGTGGTGGGGGCTTGAATTGAAATGGACTCATGGAGGGGCTAGAACTGGAAGTAGGCTCATGGGGGGGCTTGGACTGGACTTGGGCTGAGTGGAGGGGCGCTAGGATTTGACATGGGCTGATGGTGGGGCTAGGAAATGACTAGAAATGGGCTGATGGGGGGCTAGGATTGGAAATGAGCTGATGAAGGGACTCAGACTGAAAATGGATGGGGGAGCTAGGACTGGAAATGGGTTGATGGGGGGCTAGGACTGGAAATGGGCTGATGCAGGGACTAGAAGGGAATGGATGCTGGGTGAGACTGGAACTAGAAGGGAGCTGATGTTGGGGGAGGATTAGAATGGGATGGGGCTGGGAGAGTAAAATGGAGAGGGGAAAAATATTTTGTGTGGGAGGGATGAAAAATCTACAATTGGCCGGTATTGGGAGAGTAAGTGGGGATTGAGGATGGAGGGGTAAAATTTGTGTGGATGAAATAAGAATGAGGAAAGAGCAAAAGGATAAAGATTAGTATGTTAAAGCAGATGTAGAGAGAGAGGATGGAAAGAAAACTAGAAGAGAGAAGAAAGGACAAATGGACAGCAGACGATGGAGAGTTAGCAGAAAACATGAGAAACCAGAAGAAAGTGGCTGGAGCAATTGCAACTGAAAAAAAATGCACAAAAGGTAGAAATATATCTCTTTATTTTGAATTTATTAACTGGAATATGAAAGCTCTGGGAAATGTGCATCATTAACGTCTGCGCTTTGTTTGGTACAAGAGGAAATTGATTTATAGTTTTATTTCTACAGTGTTGTTGTACATTCCAAGTTTGGCTTTTGGGGTTCCCAGTTTAATTATTGCCTTCCTGTTTCTAAATTGCGATTCCTTGTTTGGTGATGGTCTATGTTCTGCATGTGTAACTGAGCTGAGGTATTCTGTTTATGTAATTCCTATTTGACATTGCCACTTGTTCTCTTTCCCCAGTATTCTCTGAAATGTACTGGTTTAATATTTGCAGTGTTTCCTTTTGATAGGTAGGGTCTGGTGCTTTGTGAGTCCTGGTAATGCTGTCAGGATACAGCGGGTTTGCTATGGGTTCTAAATGGGCAGCGTTTGTAGTAGTTCCTAATGTGCCTGGCGGTTGGCACTGGATTATAGTAATGTAGAAATCTTTTAGTCTTTCTTTATCCATACACTCATTAAGAGACATGTTTACTAAAAGTTAGTGTATGGTAACATTATGCAAATATTTATGCAAATAAGGCCACTTATGCAAATGAGGCCCCGCACCGAGTCTCCGCACATGGCCCCGCACCCCCCTTGGGCATGTCAGCCCCCCTCCTCCATCCATATCAGCTCCCTCCCTCCATGTCAGCCCCCCTCCCTCCATCCATCCAGCTCCCTCCCTCCATGTCAGCCCCCCTCCCACAGGCCCAGGGCCCAGCTCCAGGACCATATCAGCTCCCTCCCTCCATGTCAGCCCCTCCTCCAGCCCCCCTCCCTCCATCCATATCAGCTCCCTCCCTCCATGTCAGCCCCCCTCCCCAAGCTCCTGGGTGCCCTACATTTCATGTCAGCCCCCTCCTCCCTCCATGGGATCCATATCAGCTCCCTCCCTCCATGTCAGCCCCCCTCCCTCCATCCTCCATGTTCCCAGCCCCCTCCATCCCTCCATGTCAGCCCCCCTCCCTCCATCCATATCAGCTCCCTCCCTCCATGTCAGCCCCCTCCATGGTTTGCAGGATCCACCCATGACTCCTATATCCTGCATCACTCGGCACTATTTGAACAATTTGAGGGCAGACAATATGAGGACTGCGTCCTGTTGGGTGGGTATTTCTCATCTCGGACATGCACATGGTGTTCCTTTGAGTAAACGTATGCGCACATGTCTGTCTTTGTGGTGTGTCCCTAGTTGTGTGTGTGTGCTAACGTGGGGGGGGGGGGGTGGACTTTTTCCAGCAGTACTGTGTGTTGGGAGCACATTCACCTTTGACCATTTTGGGCATTTTACATAGTGTTATTTGTGTTGACACGTTACAACACACATGTATGCTTCATGTCTATCAACAGTGTATTGTTGTCTCTGCCATCCTGTCTGGCCTCCTCGGGTACATATTCCTGTAACACCTGCTGTGTGTGGACAGTATCATGGCCGTCACATGCTTGCACAAGTGTGCATCTCTGCCTTTGTCCAGGGTGCATTGGCATGTGTTTGCCTGATGTGTTCACAATTGTCTCTACTACCTTTCGGATACAGGTGTTTGGTCATGTGTTTGGTGTGGTTACAGATGATGTGTATTGCCCTCCTTCCACTTCCCCAGTGTTCTGTGTCTCACACCTCCAGACACTGGCGCATAGCTGTTGTGTGCCATCATGTGCCATCATATGTTTATGTCAGTCTTTTATCTGTTGTTGGTTTGCTTGTGTGCATGTGTGTGGACATCAGCTCCTGATTGACCTTTCCATATTTCTTTCTGCAGATGATGCCGGATATGGGTGTCATGCCTGATTGCTGACCTCTGTGCATCTACCATGGACATGTGCAGAGATGAGGTACAATGAGGCCCATGCCTCCAGCAGCTCAGTCATTGGCATTTTGAAGAGTCGCTTCAGGTGTCTGGATAGGACCAGCGGGGTCTTACAATACCAACCCATGACTGTGGCACAGATCATTCTGGCCTGTTGCATCCTGCACAACATTGCTCTCAGGCACAATATCCCAGTCAAAATTAATCTGGATCTGAAAGATGATCCTAAGTGCCCATGGTGACACACGTGAGGACACGGCAATCAGGCGACAGCTGATTGAGGAGCTCTTCTCATGTAAGTACTGCATATGTGGGGAAATGCATATGAGTATACATGTACATGCTGCCGTGTGTGTTGCACAGCTCCATCATGACATATGTATGTTGCACTTGTGTTTCTGACTCCCCAGAAACTGCTTTTGGACCTGCCTGGTGCTGTGGTGCAGTGGCAAGTGTGTGTACATCATTCAACATGCAGGAGACTGGGGTAGATAGGCATCCAGGTAACTGGTCTGTGGGGACAGTTCAGTATAGCACATGTTATCTGTCCACTGCACATATGTTGTTGTATACCTCTTTGACCTATACCCCCACACCCCATATGTTCATGTTGGCACACATATGCACATGTTTTCCTGACCAGTTCATGTTTTCCAACACTGTATTTCCAACACTGTAACACCATGTCCATATGACACCCTCGTCTGTGGTGCCATTTCCTAATGTCCCCAACATCATGTTGTGATCATGTAATGTTTGCATGTCTGATGTTTCATTATGAACATATTGATGTTTCACTCCCTGCAATGTGCCCTGATGTTGTGTGCAGCATACCATGATTGTGTTTCTCCTCCTTTTAACACAGGGAAGAGGACACACACAGCACATCTACTACACTGCATCTGCAGTCACCATCACCCACCTGTTGGTTGACACAGCAACACCATGCAACGATCCCTGAGAGATGGTGCCATAGGATGCTTGACCTATGCGAGTGGGACACATGCCTATGATGGACATTATTGTTGGACTGGTACTTTGAGCATAACAGGGATGTTCATCTCAGAAGACACACATCATCTTTGCAATACTGTGGCACATTGATATGTCACACTTGACTATGCATGCCCAGGGATTCACGGACAGTCTTAACGGGCCATGTAGGGTTGCAGATGCCATTTTCACTGTGGACACTGTGTACTGGTCCCTATGTGTGCAGCAGGGACTCACATACTCGCTGTATGTTGTACATCCATCTGACATTGTGTTTGTGTTTGTAGCCCATGTGTGTGACCTGCACCACAGGATATCCTCATATGTTTGGATCAACAGGAACATATAGCCATGTGTGTGGCACAGGGGGAACATTGTGTAGTCCCTCTTCTATTTGTCTGGCTACCCTACACTTGGACATGACACGCTGTTTGCCACCACACCACTTTGATGCACACCAACATCTTGGATTGCTGTTTGCCCTCACCAGGGATGTTACAGTGCATCTGGGGCAGCACTGTGTCATGATTCACCGTACACAGTGCATGTGCATTTGACTGAATATGTTGGTACAGCAGTGCATGTGGCGGTGTGGATCATGTGTGGGTTACTTCCCCATGTTTGACCTTTCTTTCTACCTCTATGTACATGTTATTGTGTTTGGTTACTGTCCAGACATGCCGCTCTACATTGATTTACCAATTACATTGCATGTCTGCACAGTCCTATTTATCCCCTGACGTTCCACCACTCACATTGCACTGGTAACTGCAGTGTGGCAGTGTCAGTGTCCGTTTTCTTCCTTCATTTGTGCATTCCATGTACTGTGACATATGTGTGAGGATCCTGTATCCACAGCACCCATTGCAGCAGACCTTCTGCATAGTGCTATCTCTGCATGTCTGTGAGATTCTGCTTTGTTTATTCTCTGGGAACATGTGCCTCTCGTATCTGTTACCATGTCCTCATTTTGCATTTTGGCAATGTATTGGGTCCCGTTTGTGCCACTTTGATTGGTATAATAAAGCAGTATCTGACAGCTGTTACATATATATATCTGTACACTTGCTGACATTTTGCTGTGTATGCTTTCTCAGGTTTGTGTGTCTTGTATTGCCAGGCAGATATGTTTTTGGGGACAATTTATGACTGATGTGTGTTGGGTCCTCATCATGCACTGCCACTGTCTACATGCACGCATATGTGACTACGGCATTTGGAGTGTGAAGCTGCATGAGGTGGGGGGGGGGGCTACTTCAGAGTACACACCATATAGCTCATGCACATTATCTGTTCTGCTCATCACCTGTAGATGTGCCAGTGACTTTTGTGTGACATGTTGGACACACATTTGTCTCTGCTGCTGCATGACCACACTGACCAACATATTTAGTGATTTACTGCTGATGTACATGGCCCATCTGTGCTCACATCCTTGTAGGGTGGCAGCTGTCTATGTGCCAACCATCTGCCACCTCACAGGGTGCTACGGGTTTCCATACACACATTCCTTTTGAA
This sequence comes from Ichthyophis bannanicus, assembly GCA_033557465.1. Classification (NCBI taxonomy): domain Eukaryota; kingdom Metazoa; phylum Chordata; class Amphibia; order Gymnophiona; family Ichthyophiidae; genus Ichthyophis; species Ichthyophis bannanicus. The sequence continues at coordinate 931,763,625 of CM066032.1, read as the reverse complement.
TGAACATATTTGCATTGTGCTTGCTGTTGTTGTTTGGGATAGTGCATTGGAGCACCATAGCTTGCAGATTTGATTCCCATATTTTTTTTACATTTCTTTTCTTGTGTTCTGCTAACCTTACCATGCAATGGCTGCAGCTTCATCACCTCTCCACACACCCTTCCATCTCTTCACTGTGCAACACAGTGTGCCCTCTATTGAGCCTGTCTGTCGCATATTAGCTGTTACATATGGCTATTTCTTTGTACTGTCCATGTGAGGAGTTGGCTTCGGGGATTAGTATTGCTGCTGTTGAGCTGGTCTGGGCCACATCAGTGTACAGGTTCAATTCTTGCATGCTCCTTTTTCATTCTGCTCCCCATTTCACCCTGGTCCACAGACCATCCACACGGCTGTCCCCTTAGCCAGGCCCTGACAACCTTTCTGTTTAGGTTCTTTGCTCTTTTGCATGCTGTTTTCACTGCATAACATTTCATAGTGTGTGTGCATGTGTTTATATGTGGCTCTCGTCCCAAGTACAGACTGTGATATGAGCTGTAGACGGCTGTTATGCATGTGTGTTGCATCATGGATACTGTTGGGGTTGCCCTATCCTGGCACACAGCAGGCATTTTGTGTGGTGCCCTACAGTATTCTTGTATGCAGCCATTGCTGTAGAACTCACCATGGTGGTGTAGCCTACTGGTTTTTGCAATGACTTTCTGGCCAGTGATCATAGGTTCAATTCCTCTTTGTTCTCTTTTTTTATGTCTGTCCTACACAACTACTTGTCATTCCTGTAACAGTTATATCTCTGCAGATCTGTGCTTCCAGCACATAATACCCTCATCACAGTTGCCAACCATCCTTCTGTCCATCTATCTGTGTCTGTCAGCTGTCTGTCATCCTGTCTTTATGTGCAGGCTGCTACCCAATGTCCTGCATTGGTACCCTTTTCTGCATTGCGGCTCTTCATGTTTGCCTCTCCTGTGTCTGCTCTGCATGGCACTACTACTCCTCTGTCCTTCTATCATTGCAATTATCTTGCCACCTCTACCTCCACTGGTGGACATGTATTCCCATCCTCTGCCACCCACTGTCATTGTAGCACTTTACACTGCCAACGCCCTGTGCATCGGTGTTGTCCACTTTACCGTCTGCCACATAGGCTGCACGCATATTTGGCAGGTCCATCAGCTCCCACCTCTCCTTCCTTCCATCTCTTGTCCATTGCCTTTCCTTGATGCTCTATGCAGTGTTAGGGTTACATCTGATTTTGGCCTTACATTTCATGCTTGTCAACTTGGGGCACCTTACTGCCCTTAGGGCACCATATCTTGGGTCACCTTTACATCCTTGGGGAACCTTAACCTAGGGCACCTTAAATGGCACCTTAGGTTAGGCACCTAATAGAGCGCCTTAATCTGAGGTGCCTTAACCTATGGTGCTTGTAAGGTGCCTTATAAGATGCCTTAATCTCAGGTGCCTTATAAGGTGCCATAAAGCTCTTCAGGCATCTTGTCAGCTTTAACGTGCCTTGTTTGTTAGCCTTAACGTGCAATGTCATGTTAACGTGCGATAACTGGCCAGGGCGCCCTTTACTGTGTGTTAAACAGCCATTGCTACCTTAATGCCGGTACGCTCACTTCCTTATATGGTGCCTTTGTAAACATACCCCTATATCTCCATTCTTGAAGCCCATGTAAGGTGATCTTTAAACATTTTTAAGCTGAGTCTGCCTGGCCAGACCTAATTGCCAGTATGAATACTAGAGCATCCATGATTCTACCAACACTGTGAACCAGGCTGGACATACATAAGGTTTTAACTAAAATGGAAAGTAATTTTAGAACAGGGCACCTATGTAAAAAGACTGAAACTGCCCGGTCAGCTCCCACGGATAAAGATAATCAAGGTTTTCCCACGTTTATCTTTATCTGCGGGTCGCTAACCGGGCAGCGATTCAATATCACAGCTGTCCGGTTAGCAAAGAGTGCCACCTCCATTCTGCCCTAGAACGCCCAAAAAACATCTTGCATCCCAAAGTTTTAAAAAATCATAAACCGGCTGCGGCAGAATGGAGAATCCCGCGGGGCCCATTTACAGTCCTTACCACCACCCCCCCCCCCCCCATCAGCCCAGCTAAGTTTAAAAAAAAACAAAAACCAGAAACCGGCTGCTGCTGCCGCTGCCGCCGTGGCAGCGGCAGAATGGAGAATCCCGCGGGGCCCCCCTGTCCTGCAGTCTTCTATGCGGCCTCCGTCGGCTGTCAGAGCTGCGCGAAGCGAGAGAGCTTCTCCTCTCGCAGCTCTGTTAACCACGCCGCGGGGGTGATGGGAAATCCCATCAGCCCCGCGGCGGGATTAACAGAGCCGCGAGAAAGGGAAACTCTCCCTTCGCGCGGCTCTGAAAAGCCCGCGCTGAGGCCACATAGAAGACTGCAGGACAGGGGGGCCCCGCGGGATTCTCCATTCTGCCGCTGCCACGGCGGCGGCGGCAACGGCAGCAGCAGCCGGTTTCTGGGTTTTTTTTTTTTAACTTAGCTGGGCTGATGGGGGGGGGGTGGTAAGGACTGTAAATGGGCTGATGGGGAGGGGGGGAGGAGGGTAAGGACTGTAAATGGGCTGATGGGGGGTAAGGACTGTAAATGGGCTGATGGGGAGGGAGGGAGGGAGGAGGGGGGGTAAGGACTGTAAATGGGCTGATGGGGAGGGAGGGAGGGAGGGGGGGGTAAGGACTGTAAATGGGCTTATGGGGGGGAGGGAGGGAGGGAGGGAGGGGGGGTAAGGACTAAATGGGCTGATGGGAGGGTAAGGACTGTAAATGGGCTGATGGGGGGGGAGGGAGGGAGGGAGGGGGGGGTAAGGACTGTAAATGGGCTGATGGGGGGGAGGATGGGGGGGTAAGGACTGTAAATGGGCTGATTGGGGGGGTTAGGACTGGTAATGGGCTATAGGGGGTACGGACTGGAAGTGGGCTGAGGGGCGGGGTTAAGACTGGGAATGGGCTATAGGGGGTTAGGACAGGTAATAGACTATTGAGGGGCTAAGACTGGAAATGGGCTGATGGGGGAAGTTCTGACAGGTAATGGGCTATGGGGGGCTATGACTACAAGTGGGCTGATGGGGGAATTAGGACTGGAAACGGGCTATGGGGCGGTGGGCTAAGACTGGAAATGGGCTGATGGGGGGGATTAGGACTGGAAATGGGCTATGGGGGGGTTAGGACAGGTAATGGGCTGATGGGGGTTACAACAGGTAATGGGCTATGGGGGGGCTAAGACTACAAGTAGGGGGTTAGGACTGGTAATGGGCTGTGGGGGGCGTTAGGACTGGTAATGGGCTGGGGGGGGTTAGGACTGGTACTGGGCTATGGGGGGTTACAACAGGTAATGGGCTATGGGGAGCTACGACTACAAGTGGGCTGATGGGGGGATTAGGACTGGAAATGGGCTATGGGGGGGGATAGGACAGGTAATGGGCTGATGGGGGGGGTTACAACCGGTAATGGGCTATGGGGAGCTAAGACTCCAAGTGGGCAGATGGGGGGTTTAGGACTGGAAATGGGCTATGGGGGGGTTAGGACTGGTAATGGGTTGATGGGGGGGTAAGACTGAAAATGGGCTGATGGGAGGGTAAGGACTGGAAGTGGGCTGATGGGGGGGTTAGGACTGGTAATGGGCTATAGGGGGTTCAGACTGGAAGTGGGCTGATGGGGGGGGTTAGGACTGGTAATGGGCTATAGGGGGTTCGGACTGGAAGTGGGCTGATGGGGGAGCTAGGACTGGTAATGGGATGGGGGGTTGCTAGGACTGGAAATGGGCTGAGTGGAAGGGGGGCTTGAACGGCAAATAGCTGATGGGGACAGGGGCTTGGAATGGAAATGGGCTGAGTGGAAAGGGGGCTTGAACTGCAAATAGCTGATGGGGACGGGGGCTTGGAATGGAAATGGGCTGTGAGGAGAGGGAGCTAGGCTGGAAATGGGCTGAGTGTGGGGGGGGGGGGGCTAGGACAGGAAATGGGCTGATGGAGGGGCCAGGATAGGACTGGCACTGGGCTGTTGGGGGTGCTAAGGTTGGAAATGGGCTGTGGTGGGGGCTTGAATTGAAATGGACTCATGGAGGGGCTAGAACTGGAAGTAGGCTCATGGGGGACTTGGATTGGAAATGGGCTGAGTGGAGGGGAGCTAGGATTTGACATGGGCTGATGGTGGGGCTAGGAAAGGAATAGAAATGAGCTGATGGGGGGCTGGGATTGGAAATGAGCTGATGGAGGCACTGATAGGACTGGAAATGGGCTGATGAGGGGCTGGGATTGGAAATGAACTGATGGATGGACTCGGATAGGACTGGAACTGGATGGGGGAGCTAGGACTGGAAATGGGTTGATGGTGGGGCTAGGATAGGATTGGAAATGGGCTGATGGGGGACTAGGACTGGAAATGGGCTGATGCATGGACAAGAAGGGAGCAGATGCTGGGTGGGGCTGGAACTAGAAAGGAGCTGATGTTGGGGGAGGATTAGAATGGGATGGAGCTGGGAGAGTGAAATGGAGAGGGAAAAATATTTTGCGTGGGAGGGAAGACAAATCTACAATTGACTGGATATTGGGAGAGTAAGTGGGGATTGAGGATGGAGGGATAAAATTTGAGTGGATGAAATAGGAATGAGGAAAGAGCAAAAGGAGAAAGATTAGTATGTTAAAGCAGATGTAGAGAGAGAATGGAAAAAAAAAAAAAAAACAAGACAGAAGAAAGGACAAATGGACAGCAGATGGAGAGTTAGCAGAAGACACGAAGAAACCAGAAGAAAGTGGCTGGAACAATTGCAACTGAAAAAAAAATCACAAAAGGTAGAAAAATATCTCTTTATTTTGAATTTATTAACTGGAATATGTCAGCTCTGGGAAATGTGCATCATTAATTTTTGCGCTTTGTTTAGTACAAGAGGAAATTAATTTATAGTTTTATTTCTACAGTGTTGTTGTATATTCCAAGTTTGGCTTTTGGGGTTCCCAGTTTAATTATTGTCTTCCTGTTTCTAAATTGTGATTCCTTGTTTGGTGATGGTCTATGTTCTGCATGTGTAACTGAGCTGAGGTATTCTGTTTATGTAATTCCTATTTGACATTGCCACTTGTTCTTTCCCCAGTAGGTCATGTATTATTGTTCTCTGAAATGTATTGGTTTAATATTTGCAGTGTTGCCTTTTGATAGTTAGGGTATGGTGCTTTGTGAGTCCTGGTAGTGCTGTTAGGATATGGCGGGTTTGTTATGGGTTCTAAATGGGCAGTGTTTGTAGTAGTTCCTAATGTGCCTGGCGGTTGGTACGGAGTATACTAATGAAGAAACCTTTTAGTCTTTCTTTATCCATATACTCATTAAGAGGCATGTTTACTAAAAGTTAGTGTATGGTAACATTATGCAAATATTTATGCAAATGAGGCACCTTATGCAAATGAGGCCCCGCACCGAGTCTCCGCACATGGCCCCGCACCCCCCTTGGGCCGCCCCTGCCCACAACACACCCTCATTCTACATGGATAGCATCAGGGTGTGTAGTGGCGGAACCGTGTGATATTCATCAGCAGTAACTGGCTCTATAGCAGCACTTACATGGTTTGCAGGACTTTAAACCATGTAAAGGCCGTTCAATATTGGGCCCTTATTTTATAAAGTATGGGCCCGATATATATAAAAAAACTGAGTTCCTAAATTTCAACACCTAAGGTAGGCGCCTATATTTGTGCCCTATTTTCAGCCAAATTTAGAATCCTAAATTTTCAGCTGAACATTCATAAGAACATAAGATATGCCATACTGGGTCAGACCAAGGTCCATCAAGCCCAATATCCTGTTTATAAACAGAGGCCAATTTAAGTCATAAGTACCAAGCAGTCTCCCCAAAAGACACAGCTTCCTCAATGCTTGTATTGGGTCAAGCAGTGATATCCCAGGTTCCTTTTAATAATGCCTTATGGACCTTTCCTCCAGGAACTTGTCCAAACCTTTTTTAAACCCAGCTACACTAACAGCTTTTACTACATCCTCCGGTAACAAATTCCAGAGTTTGATTACACGTTGAGTGTAAAAATATTTACTCTTATTAGTCTTAAATAGGTTACCCTGTAGCTTCATTGCATGTCCCCTAGTCTTTTTATATTCTGATGATGTAAACAATCGAGCTACGTTTACCCGTTCCACTCCATTCATTTATTTATATACATTTATTTATATACGAGGGAGGAGTGGTCTAGTGCTTAGGACAGGGGTCTGCAACCTTTAAGACATAAAGAGCCACTTGGACCCGTTTCCGAAGGGAAAAAAAAAACTGGGAGCCGCAAAACCATTGCGACATTTAAAACAAATCTAACACTGCATATATTGTTTCTTACCTTAATGCTATATACGACCCCCTACTTTTCCTGTTAAAATATAGGTGTGTGGCCTATACTCGCCATATAAGACTACCCCTCTTCCTTCGCACACCAAAAAAAATACGCCAGAAAATATCACAACAACAAGTAACAATATTTGATTTCAAAATTATGATGATTTTGTAGTCAAATCACTAATATGAAATAAAATTATTTTTTCTACCTTTGTTGTCTGACCAATTTATTCTTTGATCATGCTGGTCCCGATCTGAGGCTTCTGCTTTCCTGTCTTCTCTTAGCTCTCTTTCTGTGGTCTATGGTCCATCTGCCATTTCTTATCTCTTCTTTCGTTTTCTTCACTTCTTTCCATCAGCCTATTTCCAGTCCCAGTAACCCTCCCCAATATCAGCCCCTTTCCAGTCCTCACTCCCAGTACCTTCCAATGTCAACTTGCATTCCCATGATTGCCACTGGTGTCCATTTCCTTCCAGTCCCCCTCCTTCCCCACTGACCAGTCCCTTCTAGTACAAATACCATGGCAGCCCCTCTCAGATCCAGTTCCATTCTCCCATCCCCTCATATCAGCCCATTTGTATTCTTAGCCCCCAGTTATCTTCCAGGGCCAGCAGCTCTATCCTCCCCTCCCCACAATCAGCCCATGCCCAGTCAAAGCCCCCCAAATCAGCTCGCTTCCAGTGCTAATCCCCCCTCAACCCCATTACCAGTGCTAGCCTCCCCTAATCAGCCCAATACCAGTCCTACCCCCCATCAGCTCATTACCAGTCCTAGCCTCCCCTAATCAGCTCATTTCCAGTGCTAGTCCCCTCAACCCCATTACCAGTGCTCCATCCCTCCATGTCAGCCCCCTCCCTCCCTCCATCCATATCAGCTCCCTCCCTCCATGTCAGCCCGCCTCCCCAATCCCTCCATGTCAGCCCCCTCCATCCAACCATATCAGCTCCCTCCCTCCATGTCAGCCCCCCTCCCTCCATCCATCCATATCTGCTCCCTCCCTCCATGTCAGCCCCCCTCCCTCCATGTCAGCCCCCTCCATCCCTCCATGTCAGCCCCCATCCCTCCATCCATATCAGCTCCCTCCCTCCATGTCAGCCCCCTCCCTCCATCCATCCATATCTGCTCCCTCCCTCCATGTCAGCCCCCCTCCCTCCATGTCAGCCCCCTCCATCCCTCCATGTCAGCCCCCTCCCTCCATCCATATCAGCTCCCTCCCTCCATGTCAGCCCCCTCCATCCCTCCATGTCAGCCCCCCTCCCTCCATCCATATCAGCTCCCTCCCTCCATGTCAGCCCCCTCCATCCCTCCATGTCAGCCCCCCTCCCTCCATCCATATCAGCTCCCTCCCTCCATGTCAGCCCCCTCCATCCCTCCATGTCAGCCCCCCTCCCTCCATCCATATCAGCTCCCTCCCTCCATGTCAGCCCCCTCCATCCCTCCATGTCAGCCCCTCTCCCTCCATCCATATCAGCTCCCTCCCTCCATGTCAGCCCCCTCCATGTCAGCCCCCCTCCCTCCATCCATATCAGCTCTCTCCCTCCATGTCAGCCCCCCTCCATCCATATCTGCTCCCTCCCTCCATGTCAGCCCCCCTCCCTCCATGTCAGCTGCCTCCCTTCTTCTGCAGCCGCGGCTCCCTGCCACTTAGGGAACCGCGGCTGTGCTTTTAAAATCATCGCGGAGCCCTTCCTGTCTTGACGGGCTCCGTGCAGCATTGTCCCGCCTCTAAAGGAAGTTTGGAGGCGGGACAATGCTGCACGGAGCCCGTCAAGACAGGAAGGGCTCCGAGATGATTTTAAAAGCACAGCCGCGGGGGGGCGGAGCCTGATGTCCAGCGGGTAGGACGCTTTGCGTTGAAGCTCCCGAGAGGCCTACTTAGAATCCTGACTTAATACCTATACAAATTTACTATTTCGCTCCGAACTGACCGGGGCACCTCGGGGGGGATGGCGGCCCATAAACCAGCGCGCTTGGACTTCGGGTCTCCTTCTTCTTCTCACGGAAAACGCTCCAAAACAGAGGTGTCCTCCCCACAGAAGATGGTTTCCATTTCGTGAAAACCCCCGAAATGCACCTGGAGATTTTGGAGGAAATACGCGGCGTGAAGGAATTGGTGCAGTCCAATGGAGAAGCGCTTCGAGCCATGCGAGAAGACTTTGGAGTGCTCCAGGACCGACTTGAAAGTCTTTCATTATGGCAGGACAACATGGCGGGGGTCCTCGACTCGCACGAGGTGCGCTTGGGCAAACTGGACAAGGCTGAGCGCCAGATACAGAATCTTCAAAAGGAGTTAGAAGATAGCAATAATCGAGCCCGTCGCAACAATGTGAGGCTCCTCGGAATGCCGGGGGTGGTGGAAGCAGGAGATATAAGAGAATTCTTGCTCAAAACTCTTCCCTCCTTGCTGAAGATCACTTTTCACAGAGAACTGGAAATCGATCGAGCACACCGTGTTCCTGCCCACATGGCGCTCAACCGCACGACCCCCCGGCCTATTATCTTTAGCTTGCTACGATATCAACAAGTGGAACAAATTTTACATGCTGCCCGAGCGAATCATCATTTGGAATTTGAAGGTCGTAAGGTCTCCTTCTTTCCTGATTTGGCAAAGCCTACCGTTGACCGTCGGAAGAAACTCCTTGCTTTTCGCCCTCGACTTCAACAGCTACAGGCTCGCTTTGGCCTGTTGTATCCAGCGAAGCTCCGAGTGACTCTCCACAAACCAAACCAGGACGTTCGAAGATCCTGATCTACTATCAACATTTTTAGACTCCAAAGAAGCAGAGCAGATGCGCTGATCCCAAAACTTGGACTCTTATCTGCCGGCTCTATCCGCCATTTGAAGGGCCCGATGCGGCGGTCATAGCCCAGCACAGAAATAGCCTGGACTTTCTTTCTTTCTCTATATGACTTTTGTTTTTTGGTCTCCTATCCCTTCATGATGTGTGCCTCGGTCGGATTCGGAGCACGCACAGTCCTACAGGTTATGTGTTTTTTCAATTTCGGCCTTCTCTGGGGTTTCTCCCCGCAGACACATGGTCGCCAGTAATTTTGGGGTTTTGCTTCTCCTCTACCGTACTGCGGTTTTCTTTGTTAATGTGGGGCGCTTCATTGTATTATATTAGTTTATTTTTCCTATGTCATGTGTACAGCCAGATACAGTCAGTTTGAGGGACATAGTGAAATTATGTGTGCTATCATGCTCAGACTTTTTAACTTTTCTGAATGGCCTTACGTAAAATCTTATCATTCACCGTCAAAGGCATTAATGGTCCACTCACAGGAAAGAAAATCCTTAGCTATCTTAGCCATGAGCATGTTGATTTAGTGTTTCTTCAGGAAACGCATTTAAACTCTGCTGAAACACTGAAACTCAATGCTAAGCCTCACATGGTAGCTGCCTATTCTCCCACCGTTTCCAAATGGTACGGGATAGCCATTCTGGTTAGGAAGTCTTTGCACGCTACTGTACCTGATATTAGCGCTGACAAGAAGGGTAGATGGGCCCGTGTACACCTTGAGGTTGGAGATAGTGAATTCACGTGTATTTGCATTATGCCCCGAATGTGGACAACCCTGCTTACTATGCAAGTATTGCGCAGTTGGCCTTGGCCTCTGCCAATGCTCCATTAATACTTGGTGGCGATTTTACTCAAGTGTTCCCTCAATCTTTTCTTCTCAAACAAGGTGCTCGTTGGTTGGAAGATCCAGTACCGAGTAGACCTGTGTGGCTAGATATAGAAGCGGACCTTTGCAAACCGATTCCTCTTACCTTTCTCCCTGGTATGACTCTCCCATCAGACTCCCACTATCCACCAATGCTTTTAGACACTTTAGGTGCCTTTAATACTCTTATGCAATCTTTAGACTCCCGACTCTGGTCAGTGCAACTTCAGCATCGCCTTCGGAGCACTAGAGGACTCCCGCCATCGGCATTCTCTACATAAGGTTGCTTGGAGACTTTCCGATCTCTTGGTAATTCACCGGGTGTAGCATCCACTTTTACTAAACCTTATGTAATGCTATAACTAGAGATACCCCTATAGCGCAGAAAGTATGGGAGAGAGAATTGCATGTGACTTTGACCTCGGAGCAATGGAGCCTTATCTGGAGTAGAGGGACACGGGTTCCCGACCCGCCTCACTCACTCAGACCCTCTTCTTTCTAGCCCACCGGTGTTTTTACACTCCTCACAGATTAGACAAATGGAACACTACTCAGGGCAATGGTTGCTGGACACGTCCTGCGGCCATTGGTTCATTGCCTCATGTTATGCATGAATATCCCGCACTACAGTATTACTGGCGTCGGGTCTGGGGTCGTATTTAGTCTATCTCGCACTCTCAGGAGCCCCTTTCTTGGAGGATAGTGGGACTTTCGCCCCAGTTGCGGGGATCCCCCTCTCTCTCCCAAAAATGGCTTATCTCCTTTCGAACTTTATGCTTGGCATTGCTATTTCCCTAATTAAGTAATACTGGAAAATTAGCTCCCATCTGAGCCCCAATGAATGGTGGAATCATGCTTGTCTTTACAGTAAATATGAACAAATACCTCGTCTGTTCGCTTCCTCCGTTCAGACTCCTTCTCATTGGTCTCAATGGAAGATGCTCAACGACTATGTACATTTTGCTAAATGCTCTCATCTGACTGTCTAACTTTGTATATATCTCTGTCCCATGATCATGCTGTATTGTAGATACTCTTTTGATCGTTTGATGTATAATCACTGTTAATTGGAAGCGCTCACATGCTGATATAATCGGGTAGAGAAGAAGCATCGGGGTGGGGGGTAATGGGTTTACTTTTCCTTATTGTATACTTGTTTTGTCTCTTTTGGTGTGTTGTTTCTTTTGTTTGTTGCAAAATGAAAATAAAAGTTTAAAAAAAAAAAAAGCACAGCCGCGGTTCCCTAAGAGGCAGGGAGCCGCGGCTGCAGAAGAAGGGAGGGAGCTGACATGGAGGGAGCCCATAACGCCACGTTTAAATACATCTTTAGAACACTATTGCCTGTCACCGGGCGGGCAGTGTGCTCCGGAGCCGCGGCAAAGGTGAGAAAGAGCCGCATGCGGCTCCGGAGCCGCGGGTTGCCGACCCCTGGCTTAGAACAAGGTACTTCAGGCCGGAGGGCCGGGGGTTCAAGTCCCACCTGGGGACAGCAATCTCAGGCCGGAGAGACTGCGATTTCTAGTCCTATAGGCACTCCTTGTGGTCTTGGGCAAGCCACTTAACCCTCCACTGCCCATGTTCCCTGTAAGTATTAGTGTATGTGTCTCATATCCCCTTGTGTTAAATGTATCCCCCAATTGACCGCTTTGACCCAGTGAAAAGCGGGATATAAATACAGCTAAATAAATAAATAAATACTTCTATCATATCTCCCCTCAGCCGTCTCTTTTCCAGGTTGAAGAGCCCTAACCTTTTTAGCCTCTCTTCATAGGAGTAATCTTCCATTCCTTTTACCATTTTGGTGGCTCTTCTCTGTACCTTTTCTAATAATGCTACATCCTTTTTAAGATACGGCGACCAGAATTGCACACAATATTCAAGGTGCGGTCGCACCATGGAACAATACAGAGGCATTATAATATCCTTTGTTTTATTTTCCATTCCTTTCCTTATGATACCTAGCATTCTATTTGCTCTCTTGGCCGCCACTGCACACTGGGCGGAGGGTTTTAACATGTTATCCACGATGACGCCTGTCTTTTTCCTGGGTGGTGGTTCCCAATGTGGAACCTTGCATCATGTAACCATAGTTTGGATTGTTCTTTCCTAGGTGCATAACTTTGCACTTATCCACATTAAATTTCATTTGCTATTTGGATGCCCAGTCTTCCAGTTTATGAAGATCCTCTTGCAATTTTCCACAATCCTCTTGGGTTTTAACAACTTTAAATAGTTTCGTGTCATCTGCAAATCTGATAACCTGACTCATTATTCCTTTTTCCATGTCATTTATGAATATGTTAAAAAGTAGCGGACCCAGCACAGATCCCTGCGGTTCTCCACTATTCACCTTTTTCCATTGGGAAAATTGGCCATTTAGCCCTACCTCTGCTTTCTATCTTTTAACCAGTTCCTGATCCACAATAGTACACTGCCTCCTATCCCATGACTTTTTAGTTTTGCCAAAAGTCTCTGGTGAGGGGCCTTGTCAAAGGCTTTCTGAAAGTCCAGATGCACTATATAACCAACTCACCTTTGTCTACCTGTCTATTCACACCTTCAAAAAAACACAACAGATTAGTAAGACAAGATCTTCCTTGTCTAATGCCATGTTGGCTGTCTCCCATTAAGCCATGACTATCTACACGATGAGTAATTTTGTTCTTTATGATGGTTTCTACCATTTTTCCGGGTACTGACATCAGGCTCATCAGTCTGTAGTTTCCAGGATCACCCCTGGAACCCTTTTTAAAAATTGGTGTTACATTGGCGATCCACCAATCTTCAGGTATTACAGATGATTTTAACGATAGTTCACAGATTACTAATATTAGATCTGCAATCTCATATTTCAGGTTTTTCAGCACTCTTGGATGTATACCAGGTGATTTGCTACTCTTCAGTTTATCAAATAGCTGTAATACATCTTCCCGGTTTATCGATATTTCTTTCAACTCTTCCGCCGTTTCACCGTTAAATACAACTTTAGTCATGGGTAACATCCCTACATCTTCCTCAGTAAAGACTGAAGCAAAGAATTCATCCAGTCTCTTCACTATAGCCTTGTCACCTCTTACAGTCCCTTTTACCCTTCTATCATCTAATGGTCCAAGTGACTCTCTCACAGGTTTTTTCCTACGAATGTACTTAAAAAAGTCTTTATTATGCATTTTTGCTTCCACAGCAAGTTTCATCTCATATTCTTTCTTTGCCTGCCTTGCATTTAATTTGCCAGTGCTTGTGCTGTTTCCAGTTTTCATCATTTAGCTCTTTTTTCCATTTCCTGAAAGATGCTTTTTTGGCAACAACAGCCTCTCTGACCTCACCGTTAAACCATGCTGGCAGTTTTTTGGACTTCCTTCCTCTTTTCTTAAAGCATGGAATACAGCTGGTCTGGGCTTCCAAGATAGTATTTTTAAACAAGATCCAAGCTTGATGTAAGTCTGACCTTTGCAACTGCTCCTTTTAGTTTTTTCTTAACTATTTTCCTCATTTTATCATAGTCTCCCTTTTGAAAGTTAGAAGGTAGCACTGTGGATTTCCTTACCATCCCTCCTCCATTAATTAAATCAAATGCAGTGGCTCAATGGCTGGGACAGGTTACCTCAGGCCAGAGGGCCAGGGGTTCATTTCCCACATGGGGACAAGAAACCTCAGGCTGGAGGGACAGGAGTCTCTAGTCCCATGGCCACTCCTTGTGGCCTTCGGCAAGCCACTTAACCCTCCATTGCCTCAGGTACACTTAGATTGTGAGCCCTTCAGGGACAAGGGAATAAAAAGTACCTGTTAGTATACATGTAGACCACACTGATTCTAAAGAGCGTGGTATAAAAAATAAATAAATAAATAAATAAATAAGCACGATCATGCTATGATCACTATTGCCAAGTGGCCCCAAAACCATTATCTCTTGCACCAGATCTGGTGTTCCATTAAGGAGTAAGTCCAAATGGCTTCCCCTCTGGTTGGTTCATGAACAAGCTGCTCCAAGAAGCAGTCATTTATCTCCCTAGCATGTCCTGCCATGACACTGACCCAATCAATACTGGGGTAATTGAAATCACCCATTATTATTACTGTTCTGTAACTTTTGTTAGCTTCCCTGTTTTCTTTGAGCATTTCATCATCATCCATTTGTTCATTCTGGCCAGGCGGTCGATAGTACAATCCCACTGCCATCACCTTCCCCTTTGTACATAGAATTTCAATCCATAGAGATCCTAATTTAGGAGCTTACAATTTATAGGCCTGATATTCAGCAGTGGCAGCTAGCTGATCTAGCACAGCTAGCTGCCACCGCTGATCTCTAAACCCATACATTCAATGCTGGGTCCATAGTCAGATTCCAGCATTGAATATCTGGGTTGGCTGGATTACTAGGAAGCTAACCGACCAGCGACAAAAGTTATGCCAGCCTTTACAGAGTCTGACTTTCACTGTGTGTCGGTAATTGGGCAGCAACTCAGTATTGCTGCTGCCCACTTATTGATGGGTGCTGCCCCAGCATGCCTCTGGCAGCTCTGATGCTAACTGGTTAGCATTGGGACGAGCATTGGCAGCACCCAAGGATATCCTGCATCAATAGCCCCCATGGATATCCTGTTGAGTGGCATTTATAGGGTTTGCAGGTCTGCAAACCATGTAAATGCCTTTGAACATCCCCCCTATGCTTCTAAATGTAATCCTGCCATTCATTTACCTACATTAAAAAGCTTAATTTAGGTGCTTAGTGCTGAAAATCAGTGCTAAACTGCTTTTTCCCCTTCTCTATATCCGCCCCTATTGTCACCCATTTTTTATGCTTTCAAAGTTAGGAGCACAGATCCGTTCAATATCGGGCCCTACTTGCAAACCTTTCAGCTGTGCCCCAACTCTGCCCAAACATTGCCCTGAGGAACACCCAATCATATATACCCCTGCAATTTTATAAGGCTCATTTTCAATGTGCAAAAAATGTTTTACAAATGGAAAATGCTCTATAAATTTACTCTTATAGTAAATATTGGCAGATAAAGATCAAAATAGCATATCCTTTCTTTCCAGCTGAGATTTGTCCACTTTAGAAAGATGTGCATATATATTCGAAAATGCAACCTAATACCAATGATTTTCTCCCCTACAACCAACCTTTCATTCCTCTTCCCTGATAAATGCCAAGCATGTTCAACATTTGATATAGTGATAACAGACCTCTGTGCTTTCTTGGAGCCCCAGTGCAATCATATAACATTTTTTCCTGCTGGTTATACTTTGCCCTATGCAGCTGAACATTCTTCTGGGTCTGTCTACTTCTTTACAACACTATTTTGTTACCTTGAGATAATCACTATCTCTTGGTCAGTCCACATCAGCTTCTCATTCCTCATAGCATATTGCTATAGTTATTGCTACTGTAAAAGATATCAATAAGGCCTCACTTAGAAAGCAGTTTTCAGCTCTGGAGGCCATAGAAAGGATAGAAATGGGCTGGAAGTGATCCAGAGACTCTCTTATCTTTCAAAGGTATATATATTCACAGGGCTTTAAAAATGTATACTGAAGCATTACTAGCTAGGGACAATTCACTCATCATATTTTCCCTTCCTTTAGGCCAGGGGCAGGGGAACAGCCTTTTGGATGGAGGAGCCAAACAAACCAATCTCCAGCTCCCTCCCCAAGCTCTCTATTTGCTGATGCTTTGTTGGGCAAAATAATGGTATGTCGGAGGGAGGAGAGAAAAGGCCAAGAGTCACAAGCAGAAATTGCAAAGTATTGGCAGCGATTTGAAATAAGTGCTGCTTCATGGTTTCTACTGCTGAAGAGGGGCGGCAGTGGCATCAATAGGGGTGAGGGGCCCACAGTGGGGGGGGGGGGGGGGGCGGCGCGGCAGAATGGAGGAGCCCACCTAGGGCACTTCCAATCCTTGCACCAGCCCTGGACCATATTTTGGTCCCCGTATTTAATATCCAGGTTGCTCGGATTACCGGGAAGCTAACCAGGCAGAGGTGATATTGAGCCGCTGCCCGGTTAGCTTTAGCAGAGAAAGTTAAGCTATCTTTTACTGAACCTGACTTTCAGTACTCAGCAATAATCGGGCAGGGGCTCAATATTGCTGCTACCAAGTTATCGCTGGGTGCCACTGCCCCTGGAATGCCCCAGTGTTAACTGGAATCTAGTTAGTATTAGTGCCACTGAATATCTCAGTTAGAAGGATTAATACGGTTAGTAGATCTGCTAACCATGTTAATCCCTTTGAATACTGGACTCATAGGAGGTCATTCCGATCTGCAAATAACAGGGAGGATGTCTGGTTTGGTTGTCCAACCCCTGCTATTCACAGGGAGTGAAGTCCCAGCATCAGGCTCACTGCACATACAGCAACACTATGTGGGGAGCTCTGGATGGGGGCAGGAGGGGGAGGGCTGGAGGAGGAGTGTGGGCAGGACGGAGACAGACCGTGATCCCCACATGTACAGGGCCTATTCCAATCATGGTCCTGTATGTCTGGTGATTCATGGATGGCCGGGCAACTTATTCCACCTCAGAGGTGGAATACGTCTCCCCAGACGAGAAGTACGGGACCAGTGAGCATGGGAAAACAGGTGGGCAGCAGCAGGGGGTTCCCCACAGCCTGATCCAGGCCTTGGCAGGCTTCAGCAGGGAACTGCATGTGTGCTGTGCGGTGGGAAATCAAGTCTCCTGCATGGTGTCCCGGTGCCATAGCGATGGGTTGCCACAGCACCGAGGCTCCATGCAGGAGCTGTGAGCCAGTTAGATGGGGCAGGAGCTGTACATGCAGGGCTGCAGAATCGGGGCACGTCCAGCCCATCCAAGCCCTTTGTCCCAATTCTGCTCCTGCAGAAACATCTAGCTCCCATAGGTGCAGAATCGGGTGAAAATCCAACCCGTCCAGATTTTGGACATCTGGACGAGCCCCGATCTGAATCGGGCCCATAGTAAATTAAGTTCCAAACCAAAAAGATATTATCAAAAATGGTCCTGCCTGGGACCTTTTAAGAACAGTTGGGTGGATCATCTCTGCTAATACAACAAGATGGGAGTCCAGTTTCTTATGTCTCATGGGTCTCCCCCCTTAGGCAAGAGGGTCAACACCGCGTGACTCCAGGAAACCAGCAACCTCCCATCTTCAGGGCTTTGTTCAGAACCCACAGGAAATCAGTCAAAAAAGTGAAAGAAAATTTCCATGACCAGCACATCGATGCTCAGGGACGTCTCGTGAGATATCTGGCAGAGAGCAACAGAGAGACCAGCCAGACTCAGGGACTTCTTTAGGCTCTGTCTATCACCTTCACTGATGACAGGAAACTCTTTCCACAGGATTCTGAAAGCATGGTGATCTACTGGTCCAGGAAGAAGAAAACTGAGTAGAAGTCCCAAGCTCTTATCCTGATCACTGGTCCAGAAGGGGATGCATCTTTATCCAGCAAACAGGCTATCTTCTTCTTGCATCCCCTCCTCTTCTCCATCTCAAAAAAGAGATGAAAGCTATGGTCCATCTCTAGAGGGACAACATGTAGGTCCCCAACCTCTCTTCTCAAGGCCATGGAAGGCATAATTCTTCACAAACTTGAGCTGAATACTATGACTCCACCATGGAAGAAAGTGAACTATAAGAACTCACTGGAGTAACCTATTAACCTACTAATCACTCTACATCCCTCTCTACATCTCTACTCCACTGGTGATTTAATATAATGACTTTAAATCTCACTGACCTCTCCTGCAACAAAAATCCATGCACTCAATCTATACTGCAACAATGTTGCCTCTAGGTAACAACTATAAAATGTAACCACAACACCCACTTTCATGCAAGAATGCAGATGTACATAGCCACCCTTCTCAGCCCGCGGCAGCTCTCCCAGCCAGGGCTGCAGCTGACCAGCAGACCATCAGTTCCCGCTGCCGTTCAGCTGCCCAATTGGGGCAGAGGCTCACCATTTAAAAGAAGCGCCATCCGGCGCTGAGGGTCTCTCCACGCCACCCTTCCCAGCCCACGGCAGTTCTCCCAGCCGGGGCTGCAGCAAACCAGCAGACCAGCAGTTCCTGCCGCCGTTCGGCTGCCCAATTGGGGCAGAGGCTCACCATTTAAAAGAAGCACCATCTGGTGCTGAGGGTCTCTCCACGCCACCCTTCCTAGCCCGTGGCAGCTCTCCCAGCCGGGGCTGCAGCAGATCAGCAGTTCCCGCCGCTGTTCAGCTGCCCAATCGGGGCAGAGGCTCACCATTTAAAAGAAGCGCCATCCGGCGCTGAGGGTCTCTCCATGCCACCCTTCCCAGCCCGCAGCAGCTCTCCCAGCCGGGGCTGCAGCAGACCAGCAGACCAGCAGTTCCCGCCGCCGTTCAGCTGCCCAAGCGGGGCAGAGGCTCACCATTTAAAACAAGTGCCATCCGGCGCTGAGGGTCTCTCCACACCACCCTTCCCAGCCCGCGGCAGCTCTCCCAGCCGAGGCTGCAGCAGACCAGCAGACCAGCAGTTCCCGCTGCCGTTCGGCTGCCCAATCGGGGCAGAGGCTCACCATTGAAAAGAAGCGCCATCTGGTGCACCCGTGCCTGGCGGGCCCACGCCTGAGGGCCTCGCCAGAGGGCCCTTTGGCATGGCCCTTAGGCGGTGGCGCTTGACTCAAGGCCCACCATTCACCAACAAGCCTGCCTAATAACCTTGTCGGACTTGGGACTTCAACGAGACTTGCCTACAGTCACACGGACCCACAACCGAAGCTTGAGCCCCCCTCCTTGGGTCAAGCTCACTCACCAGGCACCACCAGCCTCTGACACTGTATGAAATACCCTACCTCTGACTGCTCTGTACCTCAATCTATTGACTCTGTGAGTATATCTACCCATCGATATCGTGTGAACTTGCCACCCCACACTTATAGTACACTGTGAGTAATCTGTATTACTAAGATTGCTGTTTACCATATCTGTCAGACCAAGCTTACTGTATACCGAGAGTATTTCATGAATAATTTTACTACACAAGCATACCATTACTGATATTTCTGTATGCTACCCCAACGAATATTGCTGAAACTACTGTGAGAGCCTCACTGCCAATAACATACAAGTACTCGCACTACTGCAAACATATAGTGCCATAGAACAAGCTAGCCTTAACTGGACTCTGAAAACTCACAACACACATAGAAGGCACACGCACCCATTAGCACACACCTTCCTGACAAAGGAAAGTCCCCAACCACGCTTAGGACACTCCGAACGCCAGCTCAAAATGACCTTATCCAGCATAACCTTAATCAGTCTATAGCTACTCAGCAACATCATCAATGGCTCCTTCTCCAATATACCTAACCAAAATCCGATTATGATCATACGAGGTCAAGGAAGAAGACAGCACAGTAACACACACAGCCCACCAACAGAACCCCTCCAGAACCCTCACCCACACTTAATCCACATACTGATTCAATACCCCACAAAACTCAAGCATCACCAAAACCCACGCAACCTGAAATGTGCCCTCATAAATGCACGCTCTGTCCGTAAAAAGTGGCCAGTCATCCTCGACCTCATATCACACCTCAACCTGGACATCCTGCTAGTGACAGAATCCTGGCTTACCAGTGCTGATTCAATCCTCATCAACCAACTCACCCCCCCCCCCCCCGAATTCTCAACCCACACATGCCACAGAGCAGACCGCAGAGGAGACGGAGCATTCATCCTGGTAAGGACAGACCTCCAGTATCAAATGATCAGCTCCTACAGTTCTATACACCTCGATACGATCACCATATCCAACAATCACAATACCATCAACCTTATATATAGATCCCCTTCCTCATCCACTGATGACCTTGCTATGATAGTCGAACTAGCCTCAAACCCCCAAAATACACGCAAGCCGAACTGGATACTGGGAGATTTTAATCTACCAGCTCTACAAGATAACCACTCCAAAGCCTTCCTTGAAGCACTCAGCAACCTGGACTACGAACAAATAGTCGATGCCCCCACACATCAAAAAGGCAACTTACTAGATCTTGTCTTCATCCCCCGTCCAGACGTTAGCTTGACCTACAACTTTAACGTGACCATCACTCCTGTCCCATGGTTCAACCACTATTTAATCTGTTTCCAATACCAATGCACCAAAACAGTGGATAGACTTCAAAAGGGTCTGATAAAGCAGTAGCCCCCGCCGGACGATTTAAACCCTTTGACAAAGAAGCGATCATCAAAAATGTCCTCCCTAACATCTTGACTACTTCATCGAACCTTGACGAGGTCATGGCATCATTGAACAACAACCTAAGATCCTTTGCACACATAACAAACCAGACTAAACCACATACCTCAGATAAACAGCTAAGAAGAAAAAAACCTGCATGCTGGTACACCTCCGAACTATGAACCTCACTACAAATACTGAGGAAACTCAAAAGAAAATGGTGACATATACGGTCCCCAACAGCCAAGACAGCCTACAACTCTCACCTGCAAACACACCGTGACTTCATATCAACTAAAATAAAGGAACATCACTCCAAACTCTTAAACTGTTCCCTGAACAAACCCCACGAACTGTTCAATCTAGTAAAGACACTAACAAAGGAACCCTCATCTTCTCAACCAGCCATGATCCACCCCCAGGTCTATGCAGACTACCTGATGGCCAAAACCAAGAACGTTAACAAAGCTACGCTATCTAGCCCCAACAAGAACCCACCTAAGCCACTCACCTCTCTCATAACACCATCGGATGCATGTATTGAGGACATCATAGCTGACATCAATGCCACCACTGCCCCCAACGACCCTTGTCCAGCATTCTGGATAAGGTCACTACGTAAGGAAATCAGCCCGATAATAGCCAAGATCATTGACTTATCTTTCTCTACAGGTAATTTCCCTCTAAGCCTCAAGCAGACATCTATCCGGCCCCTCCTGAAGAACACCAAACTAAACTCCCAGAAGGGGGAATCATACCGGCCAATATTAAGTATCTCGCTGCTCGCAAAAATAATCGAGAAGGTCGTACAGCGTCAAATACAGGATCACATTGACTCTTCAGCACCCCTTGACCCATGCCAACATGGCTTCAGGGAATCACACGGAGTTGAAACCCTCCTTACCACACTCAACAACACACTAATCATGGGGATCGATAACATCAAACAAGGGTTTGCTTTAATCTTCCTAGACATTGCTGCCGCATTTGACTCTGTAAACCATGAACAACTCCTAATACTGCTCCAAGATAAGGGAATTAATGGAACAGCTTGGTGTTGGTGCAAATCCTATCTCACAGACAGATGGCAGCAGGTGCGAACAGGCTCAACAACCTCCGAGCCTTTCCAACAAGAACACAGTGTTCCCCAGGGCTCCTCACTCTCCGCTCTCCTATTCAACATTTACATGCAACCCATATGTGAAATAATCCGTTCATTCAACATATCATGCCTTATCTACGCGGATGATGTGCTACTCTTCACCCCATTCACGATCGAGAATCCGGACTTTTCCCCACTGGTAGAATGCTTCAATGCAGAAACCGACTGGCTCCACTCACAGAGCCTCAAGATTAACTTCAGCAAGACTGACGTCCTGTTCGTTACTAGAAACCAATCCTTCTCACCACCACTGACCTTAAAGACAAGAGACACTGAGCTCCCTAGTAGACCATGCATCCGCTACCTGGGCGTTACATTAGACCAACAACTCAACTTCAAATCCCACATCAGCAACACCATCAAACAAATCTACCACAAAATAAAAACCCTACGACATCTCCGTCCCCTGCTGCAACCAGATGACTTCAGATCAGTTTTTCAGGCTCTTGTAACCCCCCATTTCGACTACGCCAATGTAATCCTGTATGGCCTACCTAAAAACACTCTAAACCCTCTTCAGCTGGCAATGAACACTGCTGCATGCGTCCTGCACGGTGCTGCTAGAGGGGACCACATCACCCCAATCCTTAAGGACTTACATTGGCTACCAATCTACTGCTGGCTCACCTATAAAATAGTCCTTATGATCTACAAGGCTATCAATAATATATCTTCCACATCCTTAACAGACCTCCTCCAACCCACCCCAGCCAACAGAGCAAGAAGATCATTCGCCGCCAATACTTTAAAAATCCCAATAGAGATAACAAAATGCACCCAGGCAACAAAAAACCGGGCCTTCAAATTCTATGCCCCCATATGTTGGAATGCACTCCCAACCTCCATTAGGATCATAACAGACCTTATCCAATTCAGAAAGGCACTAAAGCATCACCTCTTTCTCCTGCACTACTCTCAACCCAGTAACTCTCAACCTCATCCGTCTCACACACTATCAAGAACTCGTGAATGACAGACAACTCATATACATACTGTAGATAACTGTAGATAGTTGTATATACTTACCCTAGTTGAAACCAAAGTTCGATCTCCAGTTCAATGTAAGTGCTTAATGGTGTACCTGTTCTGCACAAATTGTTGTCTGTGAACCACGCTGATTTTTAAGAGCGCGGTATATAAAAAATAATAAATAAAATAAATAAATAAATCCAATAAGTTATTACTCCCTGTTCTATGTAAAGCTTGTTGCTACAATTGTTATATGTAAAGCACCTTGAATCTATGAAAAGGTGGTATATAAAACCTGTTAAATAAATAAGCAATAGAATAAAATAAAATGTGTCCAGTGTTGCAATGACCTGGCATTGCTTTGTCTAGGATTGAACAACAAAGCAGAAACACCACTCGCAGAACCAAACAGAAACCAAACTGGAGCGAGATGTCAAATAGATACTTTCTTTACTTTGGGGTACAGAAGCCACACCTGACACAGACGTATTTTGATACTTGCTTTTGGCATTTGCATTTTGCATAATGCAACATCTGATGTTGTTTTACATGAATCAGAAGGCTCTTCTTCACTGCTAAGATACATTGTCTCTCTGACGCATTATCTATGCAAGAATAATTCCAGAGTTTCATAACTGGTGCCTATACACCCCTGATGAAGGCAAGTGCCGAAACACGACAATGTCCAGTGTATCTTCTGTACCCCTGAATAAAGACATTGCTATGTCTAGGGCAGAGTGTGGAAAAATTCAGACCAGGCAAAGTAGGGCCTTCTTTGCTTCTTACTATCTTATGCTCTGAAGTCATGATGTGACAGCTCTGACATGTGGTCTTGGCTGGTATACATGTTGGTATGCTCCACTGAAACTCACAGCTCCTGAAATGCACCAGGTCCCACAGAATTACACATAACTTGAACCCTCCAGCAGATCATGTGATACATCTCTACACCATGGGACACAGTACAGTTTGAAAGAGATAGTATGCCACACTTGACCATTTAGACACAAATAACCAGGCCAGTTGCTGAATGTGCACAAGAGCTGCTGTAGCATGAGTTCCTACACCAAGTTATAAGAGCTGTCTTGATCATGGTGTTGCCATGTGTCCATGCTTATGCAGCACTTGTAGGCAGTTAGTGATGATGACAATGTTGCCACCTTGTTAGAGAGACAGCAGGCCCCTTATGGGGAGCCACATAGCCAACTGTGCAATGTGTGGATGTTGACACAACAGGTTGACAGACATTCCATTTGGGGTCATGTTGCTGCAAGTGACTACTGCTATGTGCCTCATGTCTGAGACAGGATAGACATTTTGATGTAGCACCTCAGGTACAATGCAGCAATGGAATCACAGCTGGCTGATATTATCCTGTACACTCATGCTTCTGGTCACAGGCCTCAGGAAGAAGGGGTGGCACTGGCTAGGGAAAATGGAGATAGATGAAGGAGAAGAGAGATAGATAGACAAATGCAATAGAGACCAAATCTAGGCAAAAATACATAAGCTGTTAGGAATATACCAGGAGGACTACAAAAATATACACACGTCTATGTATCCAACAATACTATATGCCTCCTCTACCCTCCTCTGTGGAGCTGGAGGGGCAGAGGAATATGTTACCAGCTGCTGTAACACTAGAAGAATGTCCCACATATCCTTAGGATGGGTCGCTATGAGACTCATGAAGTTCTGTAGGTCCCTGCTGCATCTTAATTTACAAGGACATAATCCTCAGATTCTGTAGACAACTCATGGGGACCCATCTGGTTAAGCAAAGAGGCAGAGTTGGCAGCCTATGTGTCTAGCAACGGCAGAAAAATCTCCTGCTACCTCACCCCTCCTCTCCTCTCCTCCTCTCCCTCCTCCCTCAACAACTCTTCCCATTTCCCCCAACTCTTCCTTTTCCTCTCCCTCAAACTCCACTCCTTCCTCTTTCTGCCCTGCCACTGCTATAGTCTGCTGCTGCTAATATAGTGCTGGTGGATCAGGCACTAGGGATCTGTGGCAGTAACTGATGATGCTAATGTGGCACCAATAGATAAGACCATAGGCCTGGTGATTGCTGCTAGGGCTGGTTCTCCTTCTGTTGCTGCTGCTACTCCTTCTCCCCCTCCTCATGAAGGCAGCCTAGGATGGGTTTAAGGCCCACAAACCACATACAGTATATGAGTAGAGACTTGAAGACCTAAATATGTACACTCTGGAAGAGAGGAGGGACAGGGGAGATATGATTCAGGCCTTTAAATACTTGAAGAATATTAATGAACAAACAAACCTCTTTCAAAGATGGGGAAGCTGTAAAACTAGAGGGCATAACATGAAGCTGCAAGGGGGTAAACAGAAAGACAATGTCAGGAAATACTTGGAATGCCCTCCCAATGGAAGTGGTGGGGGGCAAACACAGTGACAGAATTCAAAATGGCATGAGACAGATACAATGGATCCCTTTATAGCAACAGGATAAAATCAAAATAAACATAACTATCTATTATATCTGAACAAATAGGGGTGACCTACACGGAGCAATGGGTACACCCCTAAACAAAGGCATGGGGAGAGATGACCTGCAAGGAGAGGCATGTGTACCTACTCTTGCCGCCTTGCTAGGCAGACTAGATGGACCATACTGGTCTTTGTCTGCCATATATGCTATGTTACTATGAGTATTGCTACTTTCAACAACTGGATGTCTCTTTTATATAACTAGGCAGCCCTATCTCAGACTTCCTGTGTTCCATCATAGCACGTGTAAAGGTGGGTGAGGAAGTTAGAGCTTCCATATAGATAAGCATAGGGGGCTGTGGATTACCACTGCAGGCCCCATGTTATATGCAAAGCCCTTCCAGAGACTCCCACAAGACTACACAATGCTGCACTGTGCATATCTGTGTCAGTGATGTATGTTGAATCGGGCATTTATGCGGCCAGGTGTCATGGGTTGTTATAGTACAGTCACTGCTTCATGGTTGTGTTTGTGTGTGAGCCTTTTCATGTTTGCAGGTGCATGCATTTGGGAAGTGATTTTTCACCATGTATTACTTTCAGTCTGGTACCACGCACTCTGGGGGGAGGGCAGCCCATGTTGCTGCTGTCTGGTGGATGGATGTATCATATCCCATTGTCCACTTCCTTCCAGCCACATGTATGTGGGTAAAGTTATGTACACTATCCAAACAGGGCTGATGAAAGGGTGTTTGTCATCTAGTAGTAGTAGTAGAATCACAGGCTGCAAGATTTGCAGATCCTGGGATGACATTTGGAATTATGGAGTGTGTGTGTGTGTGTATGTATGCTTGTGTGTGTGTGTCTCTGGTGGGCTGAAGGGGGCACTCTTATAATTAGAGTGTTTTGCTGCCAACCCCATTGGTATCATCCCTGCAATAGCAGGTGGCCTAATGGGGTAGATAGGGGTGATAAGGTTTCAGCATACCTGGACAGTCCATCTGGATCATTTCCAATGTCCTCTATGCTGCAGTGAGGGGAGACTCTGACTCATGGCCAACATAGTCTGTGCTCATTTAGAGATCATGAGATTCACTAGGAGCTCACTCTCCACATCTGAGAAGTTGCGCTTCCTCCTGGCCACCATGTCAGTGCTCTTTTAATGTGTGACCATCTAGTGGCCATTGTAGTGTGTGGGGGCTAGAAACATGTCTACATAGTTCCACAACAGAAGATGTGCCATGCAGAAGTAGTTTGCAAGCCACCAAGCAGCATTTTTTATATGTGTATTCTACACATTTAGCACCCACATTCTATCTGTGCCCTTCTCTTCCACTGCCAACTCCAGACTTCAGTCTTTCTACC
Source organism: Ichthyophis bannanicus (assembly GCA_033557465.1). Classification (NCBI taxonomy): domain Eukaryota; kingdom Metazoa; phylum Chordata; class Amphibia; order Gymnophiona; family Ichthyophiidae; genus Ichthyophis; species Ichthyophis bannanicus. Next base: position 931,737,453 of record CM066032.1, on the reverse strand, counting down.
TTGCTGCTCCTTATGCCTAGAACAACTACCTGAGTCGGTATGCCAGGTTCCATCTGTGGCCCTATTCAAATCCAGGTTAAAAACTCACTTCTTTGAGACTGCTTTTGGATCCTGATCTCCCTAGTCGCCTGTCTCTGTATTTCCTTACCATTCTCCTAGATATATCCTATTCCTCATTCCCCTAGATACACCATTCCCCTAGATATATCCTAGTCCTTACCATTCCCCTAGATATATCCTAGTCCACAGTTGTCTTGACTAGATTGTAAGCTCTTATGAGAAGGGACAGTTTCTTACATGTTTCTGTACAGAGTTGTGTACGCCTAAATAGTAGTAGTAGCAGTAGTGTATTTCTATCATTGGCAACATTTCATTGTAGATGTGTAGTTTTCCACCCCGGTGCAAATACACATGTATACATATTTAGGAATGGGATTGCATGTCTTGCTGCAGCATTCTCCTTATGGGGATTCCTTACATGCATGCGCTGCTATCTTACAACACATGCAATGTGTATCTGGAGGCTGAACTTGTTTTTACTTCTGTCCATTTTGAGGGGCAGAAATATGCTGATTTTGTGTCTACTTCACATGTACACACCCTCTCTTCTAAAATTGACCTAGCTTTGTGCATACTTTCATTTCCACATCACAACAGCTACATAAGCGACCTTTCTAAAATTTGCCTTTAAATGCATAGTTTATCTGTTTAGCCATTGAATATCACTACTAACGAATAACTGCCATCTCTGTATTCCCTCCTCCCCAAAACTGACCCTTTATTATAATAACTGAAAATATACTGGCAGGCAATTTGTATGTTTGAGACCTGCCAGTCACTGCATAGTTTATTTTGAATATTGGCCCCCAGGCGCTAGCTCAACACAATCTGCTGTCTGAGATGAGAGATGAGCTGGCACCTCCCACCAGCAACCAAAATACAGGGGTCAGATGGTTACCTCAAGAATAACGAAAGCAGTATACTCCCAGGCTATATGATTTTTTTTTTAAAACTTTGCAATGGTGTTTTTATGCAGCAAAAATTGCAGCAGATTAATTAAGTAGCTTAGGAATCTTATATAAAATATACCAACTTATGATTCTGCACACTAGATTAGCATGCTATTAAATGTAAATATATATTCTGCAAAAAAAAGAGATGCTACATGATCACACACCAAGCAGCAAAATGAAAAAGCAAGAACCACAGTTAATTTTATTTGGGCGTTATAAACTACGCTGTGCTTCTCGTTTTTTATTTTTCAACATATATTCTGACCCAAAGAAGTCCTTCAATTAGTGCAGAGGACATTTTGTCATAAAAATTAACATATAAAAAATTACTTCTGATTCTGGTGTCATCTCAATAACAGCAATATAAATCCTCAGCAGGCAATCACTTAGGACCATAATAGCATCAACTTCCAGAACTCACACAAGAGCCTCCCTATAAAAAGCAGCATGGTAAATATCGCTAAGAGCCAGAGAACATCCATAAACCTATTTGTAAAGCTGAATAGGCTGGATTACTACCAATCCTTAAATAGAGACTCTATGCTAACTGAATACCTGGCTTCAGAATATGGATAGATAACTAACCAAATATAGAATAAAGTACAAATATAGAATAAAAATAAAATCACATTGACAAAATGAATTGAAATCCCAAAAAACAGAAGCATGCAATACAACACCAGAAAACAGAAAGAGCTGCAGAAGCCCCTGTACTGTGAAAGTATAAAAATAAAACATGTAGGTTGGTTAGGGCCCAAATATTCAAAGAGGTCCATCTGGTTGTCTTTTACATTTTAGTATCACAGCTGACTAGGACTATATCCAGCAGTCTAGGAGAGGTCAATGTGTGAATATTTTATATAATAAACCACTGACATAATATAATGTACTTCAGATCCACACTTGCGTTTCTTTGAAGATTTCTGTGTATATTTCTTCTCTTTTACTGCATTTTGCTGCATATTGTGCTAGCTTTTCACAAAAGAAATCCACCTTACAATGTTGAGGGCAAAAGGAATTGACACACAATATTATGCGCACCACATGCTCTGTACTTTTATGCAAATTATATACAAAACATTACAGGGCTTAAGAAATAGGATATTCAGTGCCAGAGGCTAGTGGTGCTAAAGTGGCTAGCTGCCAGTGATGAACTTAAAACCCAGATATTCAATGCTGGGGCCACGAAGCTGACCCTGGATTGCTGGGATTGCCACGATGCAGTTGGTTTCTGTGGCAAACGTTAGGCCAGGATTTCCTGTGCCTAACTTTTGCCACGTATTGGTAACTGGGTAGCATCTCAATATTGCTGCTGCCTGGTTAGCGATGGGTTCCGCCCCAGAACACCCTTGGCACACCCTGATGCTAACTAGTTAGTGCCATTGAATATCCTGCAGAACGGTATTTATTCAGTTTGCAGGACTGCAAACATGTAAATGCCTATGACCATCCTCCTCCTCCCCCCCCCCCCACACACACCAAAGATTACACCCATATGCACATCACCTTGAATTCTTTCTGTCTGGTAAAAGACAAGGGGTCAATATTCAGTGATGGTGATCAGTACTTTTAAAACTTCTGGCCTCTGCCACTGAAACTAAAACAGGATATTCAGCATCGAAGCCTATCTGGCACTAAATATCTGTTTTTGCCATACATACATTTTCTATCCAGTTAGTGGTGATATTCAGTCATTAGCCAAAGAGTAAAAATGGCATAAAGTTTGGACAAGGTTTGTGTATACGGTTAATGGTTAACTGCTAAATATCACAGCTAACCGGATAGGCGCTGGAACCACCCCAGCTCTGCTTACAGACTGCCCTGAAATCATCTGTTCTGTCTAAGATGGTCCATGGTGATATTCAGTCTGCTAATTGGCTTAATCTTTTTGAATATCGACCTTAAAATGTTTTACAATGTATTTCCATTTTTTCTTATGCTATATGTTGCAAATAACAATAAATAAAGGTTAGGTTAAATCACTACCCTAAAATGCATGCCTGTGAAGCAGTGTTTTTGAGCTTTTGATTAATTTCTTAAGGAATAGAAATATAGAAACATGACTGCAAAAAAAAAGACCACATGGCCTATCTAGTCTGCCCTTCCATATCAACTACTACAATAGTCCTCTTTTTTCCTTTAGAGATCCTCTGTGTTTGTCCTATGCTTTTTTGAATTCAGATACTGTCCTCACCTCTACCACCTCCACTGGGAGATTGTTCCACACATCCACCACCCTTTCAGTAAAGAAATAGTTCCGCATATTACTCCTGAGTCTATCCCCTTTCACCCTCATCCTATGTCCCCTCTTAGCAAAGCTCGTTTTCAATCAAAAGAGGCTCTCCTCCTGTGCATTTACGCCACAGAGGTATTTAAACATCTCTATCTTGTCTTTCCTCTATACATATTAAGATCCTTAAGTCTGTCCTCATATGCTTTTTAATGAAGACCACTAACCATTTTAGTAGCCACCATCTACACCGACTCCAACCTTTTTATATCCTTTTGAAGGTGTGGTCTCCAGAATTGCACACAGTACTCCAAATGAGGTCGCACCAAAGACTTATACAGAGACACTATCACCACCTTTTTTCTGCTAGTCATTCCTCTCCTTATGCACCCCAGCTTTTGTCATCGCCTTCTCTACCTGTTTAGCTACTTTAAGATCATCAGACACAATCATGTCCAGGTCCCACTTTTCTTTTATGGACAGAAGTACTTCACCCTCTACACTGTACCGCTCCCTTGGATATTTGCAGAAGTTAATAAAATTTGTAAATGCCTTGCTGTTTCTGTGATGATATCAAAGTATGCATCTTTTAAATAGTGCAAAAAAAAAGTGAGAAGGTCATGATCTCTTTTAATTACCTCCTGAACCAAGTGAAATCTGCTACCAGGGATGAATGCATTTCACAGTACATCTTTGTCATTCACCATGCTACAGATAGCAAAGTGCCCTGGGCCTGGCCTCACCAAGATTGAATAACACAAAAAATAAATCAAGGCAGCACACATGCATAATTTATATGTAAAAAGCAGAAAAGAAAGAGCCATTGAAACATTTACCTCTCACATGAACTGCGTTGTACTCCATAATCTGCTCCAAAACATGGTGGGAGCTCCTCCTGGGAAAACTTGATAGTGGTTAACTTTTCACTTGATCCTAAAAAGCATTTGCTAATTCAATAAGTTTAAAAGGTTTCCTTGTATCTCAGAGGCAGGTATATAGATGGGGGCAACCCGAGAGAGAATGGGCAGAAGTGAAACAATATTCCTCTTGCTGTCTCTGACTTTTCTTCCTTTCCGTCTGCCCCCTGTCAGAGACACACTCTGTGGCTTAGCAAATCCAGAGATGTAGCTTCCATCCTGTAGAGCACGTGAGGAATAATACTGCCAGTGATAAGCAGACCGAGCAATAGTGAAGTCAATGTCAAATAAGCAGGATTAAAGCAAGAACTGCTACATACAGTAGAAGGAGGGAGGAGAGAAGAGAAAGGGTTGGTCATCTCTGTTCTCCACCCACAGCATTTCAAAACCTGCCCTTCACTCAGTCTATTTGTGCTGTACTGCCTTCTTCCCCATAATGAGGCAGCTTTCAGCCCACAGTTCTAGAAAGCATACCAAATTTTATATAACAGTTCTTGTGCTCCTTTCTGAATCCCCTCCTTCTCTCTGTACACTTTCATTTATTATGATGCTCTTTTCCATATTCCCACTTTCTCTTTTTGCACCTGCTTTTCTGTTGTTCCTTCTCTAATTTTCTGCATATAACTTTCCTCTGGTGCTCCAGCCTAGTTTCCATCTCTCTCTATTTATTTGCCCACAAAAACCCTTAATTGTTTTAATGATGTCATCACTGACATACTTCTTCACTTTGATCTGTGAAATTATCAATGTTAAATTTACATCAGTTGCTTTTTGCTATTTGTCTTGTGGCACTATTCCTCTTTCTTTTGGTGAACTCTCTTTGAATATCCTCTTGATTTTTTTTTTTTTATTATATCATAAATGCAATCCTAATACATAGTTCAAAAGAAATACACAGTCTGAGATGAATCAATACAAAGAAATATCAACAATCAAACTAAACTCAATACTGTGTAACAGCCCACATCATGGAGAAGACAGCTTAAAGGTACCTGGGAAAATTCTTAATAAAGGCTACAACCACCTAACAAAATAATCGTATCATTAAAGAAAGATAAAAGAAGCGAATTCAGGCTTGGAGGGACAACAGGAGCGCATCTAGTTGAGATGATTCAACAAAAACATAATCTATACCCTGAATAGTAACTAAGCATTTACAAGGAAACCGAAGGAAGAAGATCCCCCCTGCAGCCAAAACACGAGGTTTAAGTTGGAGGAAGGACTTCCTCCTCAGTTGAGTATAACGGGAAACATCAGGGAAGATAGACATTCTTAATCCATAAAAATCAACATTCTTTTTCAGAAAAAAAGCTTTCATAATTTTTGCCTTGTCAGAGAAATTTACCAAAGTAATTACTAAAGTGGCACGCATAGAAATCAAAGCCTGAGAATTTTCAAGAAAATCAGTCAAATTTAAATCACTTTGTACTTCTGATGGAGCCACATCCTTGTTCAAGGAAGTCTCCCGACTTGGCAAATAATAAGAATGTGAAATCAAAATAAAATCAGCATCTGGCATCAATAAAACATCTTTGCAGTACTGCCTAAATAAAAGAAGAGGTGTCATAAAACGAGTCTTAGGAAAATTTAGAATACGAAGATTATTCGCACGAGACTTATTTTCTAATAACTCTACCTGTTTATACAAAAGTAGCGTATCTTTTAAAGAGGAGGCGCTCGCCGATTGAAAAACACCGGCTTGAGCCTCCAATTTATCAACCCGTGTAGACAAACTCCCAACCGTTGAGCACAAAGTATGTACCTTGTGCACAACCAGTTGGGAGAAAGCAGACGTTTGATCCATAAATTTAGTTAACAACAAGTTAGTGGCAGAGACTTGTTTCCAAATATCCAATAAAGAAACATTTGTAGGATCAACTACAGAAGAAGAGGAGGAAAAATCCTCCAATTTGATAGCCAGATTAGGAGTTAAAGAAGAAACTTTACTAATAGCATTAAGAGAACTTTCACAAACAGCGCCCTCTTCCTCCTCTGAGGCAGAAGCCTCAGAGGAAAAGGTGTCCAAATCCACCACCTGAGTGCCAGCGGGATTAGGAGGAGGAGTCCTTTCGATGGTACTCAGGGAAGCTCCAGAGGCAGGCGAGGAGGAAGCAGGAACTGATGAAACAAGCTTATGTTTAGAAACCACATGCTGGTCCATCGGACCAACCACTGCTTTAGAACCTGAATCGTTATCAGAAAGTTTTTTCAAAGACTTACTTTTCCTCTTAAAATGACCTCTGGGCATTCCCTCAGTGGCTAGAGCTTCGAGGCTCCGAAGTAGCACCGAAGGAGCACCAAAGGGGCGTACCCCCTTTGGTCACACCCCCTTCAGGCACGCGGCCGTGAAAGGCAGTTGGCTTTTAACTGTTGCAGTTCCCCGATGAAAGAAGGGGTAGGAGGAGCTTCACCTGCAAACACTTCAGCTGGAAACAAAGTTGACTGCCAAGCCCTGATATCCTGGCTGCTGCTTCTCAGCTCCTCTGAGAGCAGCTGGCTTTTAACTGTTGCAGTTCCCCGATGAAAGAAGGGGTAGGAGGAGCTTCACCTGCAAACACTTCAGCTGGAAACAAAGTTGACTGCCAAGCCCTGATATCCTGTCTGCTGCTTCTCAGCTCCTCTGAGAGCAGCTGGCTTTTAACTGTTGCAGTTCCCCGATGAAAGAAGGGGTAGGAGGAGCTCCACCTGCAAACACTTCAGCTGGAAACAAAGTTGACTGCCAAGCCCTGATATCCTGGCTGCTGCTTCTCAGCTCCTCTGAGAGCAGCTGGCTTTTAACTGTTGCAGTTCCCCGATGAAAGAAGGGGTAGGAGGAGCTTCACCTGCAAACACTTCAGCTGGAAACAAAGTTGACTGCCAAGCCCTGATATCCTGGCTGCTGCTTCTCAGCTCCTCTGAGAGCAGCTGGCTTTTAACTGTTGCAGTTCCCCGATGAAAGAAGGGGTAGGAGGAGCTTCACCTGCAAACACTTCAGCTGGAAACAAAGTTGACTGCCAAGCCCTGATATCCTGGCTGCTGCTTCTCAGCTCCTCTGAGAGCAGCTGGCTTTTAACTGTTGCAGTTCCCCGATGAAAGAAGGGATAGGAGGAGCTCCACCTGCAAACACTTCAGCTGGAAACAAAGTTGACTGCCAAGCCCTGATATCCTGGCTGCTGCTTCTCAGCTCCTCTGAGAGCAGCTGGCTTTTAACTGCTGCAGTTCCCCGATGAAAGAAGGGGTAGGAGGAGCTTCACCTGCAAACACTTCAGCTGGAAACAAAGTTGACTGCCAAGCCCTGATATCCTGGATGCTGCTTCTCCTATCCTCTTGATTTACATATAGGGACATGTTTACTAAAGGTTAGTGTGCTTTAAGTAAAGTTAATGCACGTTATGTGTTGCCACTGTCCATTCATTTCTATGGGTCATTGCAGCACTTTACACGCGTTAACTTTACCTAACACATGTTAACCTTTAGTAAACATGCCCCATAGGGTTTTGTAGCGTAAAGATAGCAGTATAGTATCTTGTCTTGATCTTCAGGAGTCCACTTAATTGTAGTTAATCTTTTTAACCTTTTCATGAGTTTCTGTGGTTTGTCTTCTGCTGCAGTGAGTCCACCAACAGGTTTACCATGGCCTTTACCTGTGGCAGGGATGTGATCGTCATCTGCAGTGTGTGCACCATTGCTACCATTATCTCTAGCCCTAGTATGTAAGCTATGAATTGGCACCTTTTTAACCTGGGGAATGGGCAGCTAGTATGTATTCTTCTTTTCTTTCCTACCATACTTCAACTGTAGTTTTGCCCTCATGAGATTTGATATAGATTTGATGCAATGCAGCCATCGTGTGAAGGCAGTCAAGAAGATTTCAGGAGAAAACCATACAATGCCACTGAAATTAGTAGATAGAGGGCTTATTTTTCCTATCAATGTGTTTATTGTACTTCATGGCAAGTTTGCTTGTATTTCTTGTACATCTCTGTTTGCAACAAATATTAACATAGGCATTCGCACTCACCATCCATTCATCCTACAGCAAACCATGAAATAACATTTCCTTGGAGAGATGTTTGGCAAAATATTGGCTGCAACTTTAATTCAACATCTGAATATTTAACAATAGCATATCAAACAAGTGACAGCAATCTCCACTAAAAGATCGGGCTAGATGGTGTCATGCTAGCCCAACACTAATCCATATTTCCGTAGTCTCCTCTCCTGCCAACCCCTTCCCCCCCGCCACTTCCCAGCCTTCGGTGATGCCAGGCTGAGGCTTACTTCCACCTGTGGGAGAATTAATGTAATGGACCGCACATGGCAGTGATGCCCATGCTGTGAGAAGCCCCCCCTCCCTGTCTTCCTCCCTGACCTTTCGAGTCATGACGGAAGGAATTAACCATAGGGGGAGGTCAGTCACCTCTAAATCCTGCCCCTAAGCTGTGACAGAAAGAATCCCCCAAGCCACACCCCAAACCCTCCTCACCACCCTCTACTCCCGCTCCTCCCGGATTACCCCCTCCCCCCAGGAAACGTAGGCTGGATGACTGCACCGAGCCTGCTACTGCCACCCCACCACTGCTGCTGAAGCCCACCAAATCCCTCAGCCCACTGGTGAGTCTGAACACTGCTTTCTCCCTGCCTCCAGACCCCAGGCCGTACTTAGATCTGTGCAAGCGGTGCAGCTGTACAGGGTGCAAAAGACTAGGGGCACATTTCGGGCTGCAGACCTCAGCTCCCCCCACGCTGCCTCCTGTTGTCCTGCCACCACCACTTTTTGTTTTCTCAGCTGCAGCAGCAGCAGCAGCAGCAGTGGAGCAGACCTAACTTCAGATTTTAAAAAAATAGAACTGGAACAGGTTAAAAGAAAGAAAGCAGAGGGTAGGGCTAAATGGCCAATTTTCCCAATGGAAAAAGGTGAATAGTGGAGTACCCCAGGGATCTGTTATGGGTCCGATGCTTTTTGGCATATTCATAAATGACCTGGAAAAGGGAATAACGAGTGAGGTAATAAAATTTGCAGATGACACAAAACTATTTAAAGTTGTTAAAACCCAAGAGGATTATGGAAAATTGCAAGAGGATCTTGATAAATTGGAAGACTGGGCATCCAAATGGCAGCTGAAATTCAATGTGGACAAGTGCAAAGTTATGCGCCTAGGAAAGAACAACCCAAACTATGGTTACACGATGCAAGGTTCCATACTGGGAACCACCACCCAGGAAAAAGATTTAGGCACCATCATGGATAACATGTTAAAACCCTCCACCCAGTGTGCAGCAGCGGCCAAGAGAGCAAATAGAATGCTAAGTATCATAAGGAAAGGAATGGAAAATAAAACAAAGGATATTATAATGCCTCTGTATCGTTCCATGGTGCGACCGCACCTTGAATATTGTATGCAATTCTGGTCGCCGTATCTTAAAAAGGATATAGCGTTATTAGAAAAGGTACAGAGAAGAGCCACCAAAATGGTAAAGGGGATGGACGGCTACTCCTATGAAGACAGGTTAAATAGGTTAGGGCTCTTCAACCTGTAAAAGAGACGGATGAGGGGAGATATGATAGAGGTCTATAAATTATTGAATGGAGTGGAACGGGTAAACATAGATCGATTGTTTACATTATCAGAATATAGAAAGACTAGGGGACATGCAATGAAGCTACAGGGTAAACTATTTAAGACAAATAAGAGAAAATATTTTTTCACTCAACGTGTAATCAAACTCTGGAATTTGTTACCGGAGGATGTAAAGACTGTTAGTGTAGCTGGGTTTAAAAAAGGTTTGGACAAGTTCCTGGAGGAAAGGTCCATAAACTGTTATTAAAAAGGGACCCAGGATATCAATGCTTGTCCCAATACAAGCACTGTGGAACCTGTGTCTTTTGGGGAAACTGCTAGGTACATATGACCTAGATTGGCTACTGTTGGAAACAGGATACTGGGCTTGATAGACTTTGGTCTGACCCAGTATGGCATATCTTATGTTCTTATGTTCACGTTTGTCTTTCCTTCACACTCGTATGAAGATCTGATCCCTCCCTCCCTCCTCTGATGTAGGTCGAGTCAGAGAAGGGAAGGGACCAGGCCAGCCATTCAAGCACAGAGTGGCAAAGACCTGCGTTTGAAAGGCTGCTCTGGTCCCTCTGACACGAACCTACATCAGAGCAGGGACAGATCAGATCCGCTTACAAGCGCGGAGGAGAACCTGCATGTTTTTAAAATGTTTTTAATTCTGCTCCGCTGCTGCCGGCACAGCCATGATAATGAAAAGGCAGCAGCAGGGCAAGGACAGGCAGCCGGCTGGACGGAGGTATGGGTGAGATAAGGGGGCGCCAGATTTGCAAGTTGCATAGGGCACAATTATGGCTTGGTACAGCACTTCCAGACCCCACCAGCACATATTCCCTCCCCCCCAAGCGAATGGATGGTGGGCTCAGCCAAGTTACCCACCCTACTCCCCATTTGCTTGGAGGGGTGGGAGCAGGGCAGTAAAAATAGACATTCAATCGGGGCAGAGCAGCCCTCCATAAAGGCAGCGCTATTTCAGCTCCACGGTCTCTCCTGCTGCCCTCCTGGCCCGCGGTAGCTCTCCCAGCCCGGGATCGAGCAGTCGGGGCTGAAGCAAACCAGCGAATCAGCAGCTTCCCACCGCTGCTCGGCTGCCCAATCGGGGCAGAGCAGCCCTCCATAAACGCAGCACTATTCCAGCTCTACAGTCTCTCCTGCTGCCCTCCTGGCCCGCTGTAGCTCTCCCAGCCCAGGATCGAGCAGCCAGGGCTGAAGCAAACCAGCGAATCAGCAGCTTCCCGCCGCTGCTCGGCTGCCCAATCGGAGCAGAGCAGCCCTCCATACTCACCAAGCTGGGTTCTAGGAGATTTTAATCTACCTTCCCTGCAAGATTCCCACTCATCAGCTTTTCTTGAAGCCCTGGAGGAACTAGGATACAAACAACTGATCAAGGAACCTACCCATGTCAAAGGAGGCATGATGGACCTGGTATTCACCCCCCAGGCAACTACCACTCCATCCAACACTCCCGAGCTGTCCATTACTACAGTTCCCTGGTCGGACCACAAGCTGATAGCATTCCAAATATCCTTGCCCTACGGCAATCAGAAGGAAGCAAGAAATCTGAGCGGTCCTACCAATGCATCACCATGAAGATTCTGGACCTTTAACAGAGACCTGATTCTAAGCACAACTCACCCACTCCTCACCTCAACTGCCCACAACCCTGAGGATCTTGTGTCCAATTGGATTAAGACCCTCAGTTCAATTGCGCTACTTCCACCACCTAACAAGCCTCCAGGGAAGCGAGCCTCCGTATCCTGGTACTCCGCAGAACTGAAAACCTCCCTCATCCTCTTAAGAAAGCTTGAACGACACTGGCGCCGCTCCTACTCAGCAGACGATCAAAGAGCTTATAACGACCACCTGGCAAGACATCGCGAAGCAGTAACTACGAACATGAAACAATTCCACACAGACACTCTAAAACGCTCACTGAACAAGCCACACGACCTCTTCGCTCTCGTTAACAACCTAACAAAGGAACTATCCTCAGTCCAACTGGCCAAGATCCACCCTCAAGAATTTGCAGATTACTTACAATCCAAGTTACATCAGACTAACAAGACCACATCACCTAACGCCTCTCTCGAGCCAAGCCAAAAAACATTGCTCGCCATTTTCTCCATACCAGCCAAGCAGCACATTGAAGACACCATTGCTGCAATCAACACATCCACGGCTTAATCCGACCCCTGCCCTGCATTTTGGATTAAAGAACTGCGATCTGTCAACGGGGGCGCTGGGTGAGAATGTCCACAGTCTTGGCAAAGGCAAATATTAATATGACTTGCAAAGGATTGTGGGAAATGTAGTCCATTCATACCAGACTCAGCCGTTCACAATAAATTAGTTGTGCTTGCTCGAGTGTAAAGACAAGAAGATATTTTATTTATGGGGTTATTTCTCCCAACACAGATATACTTGGTAGCACATAAAAAGGAATACTTGCTTTCAGTATTATGCTTAGAAAACAAAATAAGGAAAAACAACAGCTGAACTTGTTAAGCAATCAAATCAAAGCATAAAGACCTGGATGGGAACCAAAAGGTCTTTTCTGTAGGCACCTGCTAATATCTTCTTAGCAGTGCTTCAAAGAACAAACAAAACCCCACAAAGTAGAAAAAAAAACCTGTTCTTTTTCAGGGATAACCTCTTGTATCTTCACACACATTCAGAAGTGTCCCTTCAGAGCTCACTGGCAATTAGGCAAGGCTCAATTGCTAACAATTACCAGCTGAAACCCTCTTGGCTGGTTTACTTTCTATTACATGGCTCAAATCCTACTCAGAAGCTTTTCTGAGTAGATTAAAGAACAAGTTTATATTTCTTTGTGATGGTTGTTGTATTTTATGACAGCATATTACCACAGAAGTTTGGACAGAGAGCAATCCATGTATTCAACATCTCCCCCTTCTTCAACTATCATAGGTTCCATATCATGGATTGGCACAGAGGAATTTCTCAATGGAGCACTCTCAGGACAATACTTGTTTCCCTGCTGTCTTCCCAGTGAATAGCTAGGGCATAGATCAGTGTTCATACCTGAGCTTCCATGGCTGTTAGAGTTCCTCTCTAAATATCCTGGCCAGTATGTAATCCAGTTCTTATGTCCAGCCTTCCAATCAAGATCCCTGGACACTGGATCTCTCTTCACATACCTTCTTGCACTGGTTTTAGGGTCCCTTCCAAGTGCAGCCGTCTCCCTCACAGGTGCCGTCCTGGGATTCCTGGCTCTGCAGTCCCACTCCTCTGGCTTTCCCCAGTCCAATGGTGTATGCTTGCCTCTGGAATGCCTCCCAGTATACGTACTGCTATGGACTCCTTTAGACCTCCCAAATGCTTTTCTCTTCTTTCTTCCAAAGTGTTTCTTTCTCTCTCTGTCCGTCAGCTCTGGCTTTTGCTGATGATGATGGTCAGGATGATCAAGGTGCTTCTGATGATCAAGAAGAACATGATTCTCTGTAGAATAAGCTTTTCTTTTATCCTGCTTAGATGAATGCTCCACCCTAGCACAGCGCAGCTGTGCTGAATCAAGCCCTGCCCTTGGAGATGAGTGCTTGGGGATTACCTCATAGCCCTCCTGATTGAACACACGTTTCCCCACTTCAGCTCTTCTAATGGCTGTTGGAAACCTGGTGCATTCTGGGACTGGTAGTCTTTTATGGAAACATTCTGTTTTATTATTTCTACCAGAACAGACAGGTTGCTTGTTCAGAGTCACTTCACCTCTATTATAGCTCCTTCCTGAACTATGATAAGCTTCCTTATCACAGATCCCACTTGAGCCCTTATATAGCCAAACTCATGGACTGATCCTTTGCAACAGACACATTCCCGCTGTCACTCAAACAGACGTCCATAAGACCGCTGTTGAAAAAACAGCAAGCTGGACCCCAAGAAGGTGGATTCATATAGACCGATATCGAGCATACCCCTACTAGCGAAAATAATCGAAAAGGAAGTACAATATCAAATTCAAGATCACATAGATGCTTCCGCGCCACTGGACTGATGCCAACATGGCTTTAGAGAGGCCCACGGTGTCAAAACACTACTCACCACACTCTTCAACAGCATAATAGCAGGAATAGACAACATCCGTCAAGTGTTTGTCCTCATCTTCATGAATTGCGGCAGCATTCGATTCAGTAAGCCATGAGCTTCTCCTCGAGAGTCTTAAAGAGAAAGGGATCACAGACAAAGCACTAGACTGGTGCAAGTCCTACCTCTCTGATAGATGGCAGCATGTTCGATCAGGGACCACATCATCCGAGCCTTTCCACCAGAAGCAAGGTGTCCCGCAGGGATCCTCCCTCTCTGCCCTGATGTTCAACATATACATGCAGCCCATCTGTAACCTGATCCATTCTTTCAATGTTAATTGCTTGATATATGCGGACGACATACTGCTATACATGCCTTTCTCGATTGAGAACCCAGACCTCTCCCACTGACAAATTGCTTCAATGCAGTGTCCAACTGGCTACAAACCCAAAACCTAAGAATTCAGCATAAGAAAACAGAGGTCCTATTCATTACAAGGAATCAGAACTTCTCCACGCCGCCCTCCCTAAAAGTCGATGAAGCAGAACTCCAGTCCAAACCCTCGATCAGGTACCTTGGAGTCAAACTAGATCAGCGCCTTGACATGAAGGCACACATAGGCAACATGGTGAGAGCAGTGTACCACAAGATCCGATCTCTCAGGCACCTAAGATCCTTGCTAACACCAGATGACTTCAGGACAGTCTATCAGGCACTAATCATACCACATCTGGATTATGCAAACTCAATTCTGCATGGTCTCCCCCAAACCACGCTGAACCCGCTGCAACTGGTGATGAATGCCGCGGCAAGAATCCTCCATGGAGCATCTAGGAAAGACCATGTGACCCCCATCCTGAAGCACCTTCACTGGCTCCCAATATGCGGCAGACTCACATACAAAATCTTACTGCTGACATTTAAAGCCATTAACGGGCTCTCACCCACATCATTAGGAGAGCTGATCCAGACCACGCCTCCCAATGTGTGTTGAGATCCCAGAATAATATATATTTTGCAGGGGACATTCTCCTCTTGGGAGAGGCAGCCTTGTCCTTGAGAGGTATATTGTTACCCTCTGAGCTGTCACAGTCATCAAACCCCTCAGGTGACTGTTTGTGAACTCTTTTTGGAGGCTCAGGTAAAGTGATGTCTTGATACCAATTGGCCACAGTATCGTTATGTCATGGTATCGGTGTGTAGATACCAGTACTCAGCAGCCCCCATGGTGCATTTGTCAATGCCACTCATGCAATTGCTTCACCAACCGTTGTTTCACTTTGCAGGGTCTGTGTTGGAACGAGGGTCATGGATGCCACATGGTGACCTGGCTGATTGTGTTTAATGGCCACATTTCTCTGATCAAACAACACTGATGATGTCTGTGTATGAGTACTGGCCAACGCCAGGTGGCCAGAGAATGGAACAGGTTTCTTGGACCAGGATGAGGGATCTATAACATCATGGAGTTCAATAGTGGCTTTGGGGGCTAGGTACTGCCACTTGGCTTGTATGGCTGGAGCGTGCACCTCAAGGGCAATGGCAGAGACAGTACACTGTTCATGAGGGATATTTCCCTTTCTGAAATTGAAAATTTTGTGCTTGGTTACCTGATATGCACAGGAGGAAGAGTATGGCCTTGACGACACGTCTGGGTACAAGGCCACATTGGTGGGGAAGAGGGTACTAAGTTTGGATGATCTGACCTGCAAACCACTCTTGGCTAACATCCCCCTGGCCATACATTCAGACATATACTGCTATAGCCATTAGCAATCTAAACATCAAACATGTTTGGCAGTGACTGAGACAATACCTGCACATTATCAACATATGTTCTGTAGCCCTGGGGGGCTTTCCCTTGGTTGATGTGGCATCAAAGCCTAATGTCAAACCGGGGCTGGTCTTTCAAAGTGGGGTTTTGTTCACCCCAGGAGATTAATTGTGTTGGTGGTGTTGACCTTTTGGAATTTCTACTTTACGGGATATTGGTAACAATATAGAGAAACACAATGACAGTGCCACAGGAGTCTCACTACAATATTTTTTTTCCTGCAAGCCCAGGTACAATGAGCTGCTGGATCTGTGGGAAGCCATTAATTGGGGAGAGCCATTTGGTAAAGGCAAGCTGACCGTACACAGGTGCTGTGGGTTGCTTACAATAGCTTTCCTATTGGACACTGGAGACTGTTTGCACACAGTCTCTGTCGGTACTGATGACACCCACATGTTAGGACTATGTCCTGATTGTGCTGGTCCATTTTCTGTTCCCAGTGCCACCTGCATACATAGCTGTGTCTCTGGACATGTGTGCAGTGTCACCTATCTGCATTGTGCCTGCCACCCTGAACACATCATTGCAGTACCCTGAGACTCCCTTGCATGACATAGCATGACCATACCAAATTGTGAATGACAATGATGTTGTACATGCTAACCCCCCTAACCCCGTATTTGACCTTTTGAAGCCATTTATTTTGACATAAGATACACACGTCCTGGAAAATAAACCCAATGGCAACATTATATCCTAGCAAACATCAATGCTTTGTCCCTATATGAAACATTGTGTGGATGGCCCTATTGACCTTGCCAGGGGCGACTACCATGACATTTGTGTTTTTGCAGAGCCCAGGATATCAATGTTTGACCCACTAGAAACATTGTGTAATGTGTCACTCATGGTGAACCTGCAAGCTACGTAAAACCTAGTTATGACACTGTTGCTGAGAACATATTGTGTGTGAAGGATGTGGGAATGACCCGGTATGGCCTATATTCTGTTGTTATGTGACTATGACCTGGGCCTTGTATGCTGACAGCATGTGTGTTGTGCAAAAGCATGCACAGGGGCCAAACAACCAAATTATGCTATTGCCACCTGTGCTCATGTGGGTGTTTCTGGGTGTGATGTCCGACCACAACAGGTGACAGTTTCCCTCCCAAACCATCAGTGCTGTTCATCTGCTGTAAGGTTATGGATTTGTAGCAGGTGGGAAGATGTGTGACCTAACTCTGCATAAAGTAAGGGGGACATGGCACTGTTACTGGTCTCTAAAATCACATCTCCTAGCTCATGGGGATGGTTTACTGATACACACATAGACATCTGCACCAAGCATATCATCTGGATACTTCAAAGACATGTGCAATGAGATGGTGACGTCACAGACTATGGGAGAAGTGCAACCTACCTGCCATAACCTACCACAATATGCAAATGACATACCCACCATTGCAATCCGGTCTCTGGCCCTCTGGGGGTTGGATGTCCTAGCACATCTCACAGCTGCATACACCATTGCAAAAGGATAACAGACAACACACCTTACGCAGGTCACATGACTCCTGGGGATAGGGAGAATGTATTGAACTGGTTAGGCACACACAACCATATCACCAGGGTGACTAACAGCCCACTGTGATGGACTTACTGAACTCCTGGGGATAGGGAGAATATATTGAACTGTTTAAGCACATACAACCATATCACCAGGGTGACAGGTGACCCACTCAGATGGGCTCTCTATTCACCTGGGGATAGGGTGGATGTATTAAATTGTCTAACCACACACAACCATATCACCAGTGTGAATGATAGCGCACTGGGATGGGCTCACTGTACTCCTGGGGATAGGGTGGATGTATTGAACTGTTTCAGCACACACAACCATATCACCAGGTTGACAGGTGACTCACTCAGATGGGCTCTCCAGTCACCTGGAGATGGGGTGGATGTATTAAATTGTCTCAGCACACACAACCATATCACCAGTGTGAATGTTAGCCCACTGGGATGGGCTCACTGTACTCCTGGGGATAGGGTGGATGTACTGAACTGTTTATGCACACACAACCTTATCTCCAGGGTGAATGATAGGCCACTGTGATAGCCGACTCCTGGGGATAGGGTGGATGTATTAAATTGTCTAAGCACACACAACCATATCTCCAGGGTGAGTGATAGCCCACTGTGATGAGCTCTCAGGACCCCTGGGGATAGGGGGGTGTATTGAACAACATTGGCACCAAAACCCATATCACCAGGGTGACTGACATACCATTTATGCTACGTTTAACAAACCCTTGTGGTGGACCAAAGGTGTTTCCCTGCAGGTACAGATCCCACCATATCCATATGATGTGGTTTTGATCTACTTAAGCTGATCTATGGGCTTGCTTCATTACAGTATGTTTTTGCACGTCCACAGCAGCAGCTGTCAATTCACAAGGATAGGATCATGACCTCTGTGACCATGTCCATCACCACCTGGGTACAGGGCAAACCACTCACATCTGATACAAAGACAATATGGAACGTATGTTCAGCTGCTGCACATTACTGACACACACTACCTAAACACAATAGCATGGACATCTGCAATGAACACAGGCTATATATATGTGATTGTAATGACCTGTCCCCATACACTTACCTCCCTTGGGAATTCTGCGTTGCGATTAAAACGTCTTTGGAGCCGTTCCCAGGCCCTGCGGACTTTGGCCATGTCCCTGTACCTGGTGACCCCAGGGAAGAGCTTGTCCTGCCTTTCAGCGATGAGCTGAGCCAGGTGGCGGAGCTCACGAGGTGTGAAAGCGGGCTTTCTTGTTCTGGTCACCATTTTGAGATATTATCACCTGATTGCACGCACCGTCAGGCACGCGCATGCGCCCCGCAACTGACGCCGATTAGCGACGTTTTACGTGCAACTGCGCCACGCAACTGGCACAGTTTTGCGACGTATGACGTCCAACTGCGCCCCGAAACTGGCGCAGTTTAGCGACGTAATACGTTCAACTGCGCTCCGCAGCTGGCACAGTTTAGCGACATTTTACGTGCAAATGTGCCCCGCAACTGGCGCAGTTGAGCGACGTATGACGTCCAAATGCGCCCCGCAAATACACAGTTTGGCGGAACGAATTGCGCACATGCGCAACACAACTTGCATATACACTGCTGTGTGTCACTTATTTAAAACAAATAAAACATTTTATGATCTTATCATGTTTACACACTTGGGACTGGAACTTATCAACACTTCCACAATGGTTCTTAGGCTTTTGTATGATGTGAGGTACTATGACTTTCACATTGCACTGACTGACAATACAACTGCTAATACAACATGGGGTCCTGAGAGCCCATCAGAGTGGGCTATCAGTCACCCTAGTGATATGTTTGTGTGTGATTAAACAGTTTCATACAGCCTCCCTATCCCCAGGGGTCATGAGAGCCCATCACAGTGGGCTATCCGTCACCCTGGTGATATGGTTGTGTGTGTTTAGACAATTTAATACATCCACCCTATCTCTAGGAGACTATAGAGCCCATCAGAGTGGGTCACCTGTCACCCTGGTGATATTGGTCTGTGTGCTTTCAAAGTTCAATACATTCTCCCTATCCCCAGGGTTCCTGAGAGGCCATCACAGTGGGCTATCATTCACCCTAGAGATATGGTTGTGTGTGCTTAGACAATTTAATACAGCCTCCCTATCCCCAGGGGTCATGAGAGCCCATCACAGTGGCCTATCAGTCACCCTGGTGATATGGTTGTGTGTGCTTAGGGAAGAAAACAAACCTCCCTATCCACAGGAGTCCACAGAGCACATCAGAATGGGCTCCCAGTCACCCTGGTGATATGGGGATATGTGCCCCAATAGATCATGTTCAATAGTTCATCTCAATGTGAGCCCAGCAATGATGTGCCGGATGGCATAAAGGGGGGGGGGGGGCATTTGGATCTGGACATTTGACATCCACATTAGGTTGCGTAGCACACATAATGAGCTGATGGAGGTTGGCATGCGACGGACATGCACGTAGATTGTAAGTAGGTGTGCTGACATACAGACATAGTGGCAGAGGTATAGCACATTAGTTGCCATACCTCCTTATGGTACAGAACTCGTGTTTTCCTTCACACAGTTGCCCTAATCAATTTGACTTGCTGGGACATTACTCTCTAATATCAGCAGTGGTTTGTGGGGCCTTTGGTTATTGTTTTTGTTCTGAAGGCAAACACACTGGGACAATGCAATAACCTAGGGTGCCACATCATGTACCCTATGAGGCACTCCAGAGAGGACAATATGAGGTGCACGGTACGCCACAGCACCTTCTAATGTTCAATTTCAGCCACCTTATAGGGGTCTTTTGAGGAAGCTTCAGGCTACAGCACTGAGGGTGTTGTTGGTGGCTGCACCAAATGACATTACAAAGGGAAGAGGCCTCAGAAAGCCATATCAAATTACCCCACGGTAGGATCAGACCCATGACTTATGGCTCTACACGCTGTCACGTCACAGGTGGGCAACATCTCCATAGCACAGTGGTTGTGAACCAGTCCTCCTTGAACCCCTACGCCAGTCGGGTGATCAGGATAGCCCTGATGAATATGCATGAGATCTATATGCATCAGAGATATCCTGCCAACCTGACGGATTTGTGGCCCTCTAGGTCTGGATTTGGAGACCCCTGCCTTACACCTCTGTCATTTAGGAGTGTGAGTGTGCAAAGCGCAGATGTCATAGACATGAAAAGGGTAGATAGAATGTGTCACATACTTCCACAATTCTCACCACCACCAACATGTTGTATAATATAAAATATTTTGGTGGTGGTGGGAAGCAAAGAGGCATGTGACACATTCTATCTAACCTTTTTGATGTCTTGGACATCTGCACCTTGCCCACTTACAATCGTTAATGACAGCAGTGTAGGGCAGGGGTGTTCACATACAGCCCTGGTGGGCCACACACCACTCAGGTTGGCAGGATATCTGTAATGCATATATATCTCATGCATCTTCATTAGGGCTATCCTGAACACCCGACTTGCCTAGGGTTTCAAGGAGGACTGGTTCAGATCCACTGCCATAGCTGCTAACAAACCCCTGGCTGCCTACAGTAGGACTGAGGGCCAACACATGACCAGTTTGCTTTGTTTACCAAGATAGGGTTAAAACACACATACCCATGATGCACTTCACATGTAAATCAGCAGTCTACAAATAACAGCCTAATGGGTGTGAATGATTTGTGGCACTCCAGGACTGCATTTGGGGAAATCTGCTCTATGTGATGCACAAGTTTCTCATATCTGTACTCTTTCAGAGAAAATATAGATGTATTGCCCATGTTTGCATTATCTGCACTAAAGGTTCTGTTAGTTTTAAAGTATTTGTGTGGTGTGACAATTGTGGGGACTGGTTTGCCAGGGCTGACACATGGGATTTGAACCTGTGACTTTCAGCTCCTGAAGGCACTGCCTGTGTGCTCTGCACCACTGTCTTGCCACAGAGGCAGTGTATTCCCAGGGGAATCCATGGCTGTTTGTCAGACTGGCCCTGTCTGTTGCAGTGCACAGCACCCACTTAAAAAGGGCTAGGCCATGGTGTGCTGTGGACAGCTGACACCTGTTCCCCTCTGCCACCATGCTGACATGGCCTTATATTGGAGAATGCATAACAAGTGAATGAAGAGTGACTCTCCAGGACTGCATTTGGGAGACTCTGCTGTAGGTAATGCACATGTTTATGTGGTGTGTACTGTTGAAGGTAAAATATGACTTTTTCAAACAATCTTAGGTTCTCACCAGCAAAGGTTCAGTCTTTACTGCAAGTTTTTAGAAAGGTACAATTATGGGGACTAGTTTGGCAGGAGCCACAGCCAGGATTTGAACCTGTGACCTTCTATTCTTGCACACACTGTCTGTGTGCACTGCACCACCGTTTTGCCACAGATATGCTGCATTCCCTGGGGAGTCCATGACTGTACATCCGACAGAGCCTGTCTTGTGGTGGACGGTGCCAGCCTGCACACGCCTAAGGCACTGTCTGCTGTGGCTTGCAGCCACTGCCCCCTCCACCACCTGTACCCCTCAACCAACATGCAGACATGTCCTTATCTGGAAAAACGCATATAACCTGATTGAGTTGTGGCACTCCAGGACTGAATTTGGGGGACTCGGCTGTAGGTAATGCCCATTGTTATGGTTTGTGTGCAGTGTAAGGTAAAATATAGGTGTTGGAACCATGCTTATGTTCTCTGCAATAAAGGAGTGTCTTTACTATCACTGTTTAGTGGTGTGTAAAACTATGTGGACTAGGTTGGCAGGAGCCCCAGCTGGGATTTGAACCTGTGACCCTCTGATCCTACAGGCACTGGTTGTGTCTGCTGCACCACACTGTGACCACAGAGACATTGCAGTCCCTGGAGATAGGACAACTGGACGCACGAGTCAGACACCCTGCTCTGCACAATTTTACTGTGGGCTCGTTTACCTTGTATGGGGACAAACGTGCAAATAACCCTAATAAATAACCTCCAAACAAAGGGAAAAAAACCAATACCAAGCAGGGCAACAGTGATAGCAATGGCCAACATAAAAAAAACACTCCCAGGAAAGCTCAAAAAGAAAAAATAGGTGATTTTTGAATGAGTATACGGAGCGTAGACCCTTCCATAAATCATTTCTTTTTTTTGGAGCTTTCCTGGGAGTGTTTTTTATGGTTGCCCATTAATATCACTGTTGCCCAGCTGTATTATAATTTATTTGGCATTTGTTGTGGTCATTTTCAATTTATATTTGCTATTTTGTTCTGTGCACATGTATCACACTGCTCACGTTTTGCAGGTTTCCCCGGTTTTGGTGTACATTGCTGACGGAAATGGTTTCTCTTCCCTTTAAATCGCCTCTAATGCGAGTGTTTCACTCGCTGTATTTTTTTGTCCGGAATTCAGCCCCGCTCCTGTGCGGGGAGCCTCTCCCCTCCCACTCTCCACCCATTGACCCCGTCCCCCCACCCCTCGGGAGCCTTCCTCCGCCCTCGACATGCCTTTCCACGCCTCTATCGCACATCAACGCGCCCCGCTCTTGTGCGGGCTGAGCGCACTTGTGCTGGGGGCACGCACGCGTGCGGGGGCACCAAAATGCACTGTTAGCGTACGCTAAGGTACCTTAGCGCATGCTCAGGTGCGCCCCGCACATTTGCGCGGTTTAGTAAACATACCCCTAGGTGTATGCTAGCGTTTAAAGATTATTCTGGCGAGACAGAGGATACACCTTCAGGATTTACTAATATTTTTGTAAATGGTTTGATTCCAAGAATAAAAGAAATTTTGGAAACGTCAATAATAGATTGGCCTGCTAGATCAGCTGATGCAATTTTGGAGGGTGCACGGTACAGTGAATTGAAATATCTCAAGGAATTGCAGGAACAACAAGCCAGATTAGATATAAAGAAGACTAAACTGCTTAATTTACAAATTGCTTCTATGCAGCCAGCCCTGGGAAGGGGGCGGGGGAGAGGCAGGTTCAGAGGAAACTATGGGAATTCTCAGCGAGGCAATTATCAGCAAGGCACTTCTCAGTGAGGGCGTGGACAAGCCAGAGGAATGCGAGCTTGTTATACATGTGGTGAGTGTGACCATTTACAGCGAGACTGTCCACAGAATCGGAATTTAGAGGCTTTTTCAGATTGGAGAGACTGTATACCTTACTAACTTTCTGGTAGGAGACACATTACCAGTGAATCTTTTGGGTCGTGATTTCCTGGCTTCACATCATGCAACTTTATCCTGGATGAGTGGAAAGTTACATTTTCAGTTGTATTCTCTTTCTGAAGTGCAGCCCCCTGCAGATGTCACAGCTATTCACCCTGATCTCGAAAAGCTTCCCTCTACTCTGTGGGCAGTCCCAGGATCAAATGTCGGATGTCTCTCAATTCCTCCTGTGAAGATTACCGTCAAACCTGGTGTACAACTTCCTAGACTCAAACAGTATCCACTATCAGCAGCTGCTATAGATGGAATTCGACCAGTAATTGAAGATTTACAGATGCAAGGTGTCATCTATCCTACTACGTAGCCGTGTAATACTCCAATTCTTCCTGTACTGAAAGCTGACGGAGAGACTTATCGATTTGTGCAAGATCTGCGAGCTGTTAATAAGGTAATTTTGCCAATCTTTCCCTTGGTACCTAATCTGCATGATATATGGACACAGGTACCTCCAAAATCTACGTGGTTTTCTGTTGTAGATTTGAGTTCTGCTTATTCTTCAATGCAAATTAGCAAAGAAAACCAATTTTTATTTGCTTTTCATTTTGACAATCAGCAGTACACATGGACTAGACTATGCCAGGGCTATACAGACAGTCCTGCGTACTTCTCGCAGGCCCTAAGAACTGCGTTATTAGATGTGAAGCTTGACTAATCCTCTTTAATTCAATATGTGGATGATTTGCTTTTATGTTCACCAAGTTATGAGATCTGTTTAGCAGACTCATTATCTTTGTTAGCTCATATTGCCAAATTAGGATTGAAAGTCAATTTGTCTAAATTGCAATTTGTATCTCAAAATGTTACTTTTCTGGGTGTTGTTCTAACTCCAGCTGGTCGTGAAATTACTTCTGCCAGATTGAAAACCTATTTTGCTATTATCTTTTCCAGTGACACCAGCGCTGTTACGTAGATTTCTGGGATTATTGATTTTCTGTAAACAGTGGATAGCTAATTTTTCAGACCTTACAGCTTCCCTTTATGCGTTAATTGGGAAAGAGGGTCCACAGGGTCTCATTGTACCTACGTTATCACAGTGGGAAGCTTTTGTAAATTTAAAGACTGCACTAAGCTCTGCACCATGCTTGTCATTTCTAGACTGTTCTTTAACATTTAAATTGTATGTGGCTAGTTCAGCCATATCTGCTACATGTGTGCTTTTGCAAGCATTTCCAACTGGTCGCAAGCCGATAGGATATTTTTCAGATGGCCAGAGAGCTGCGTGCCTTCCTCCCCCACCTGCTGAGTTCACTCCTGTATATCAATGTTTTTCTAACCCAGAAGACTGTGATTCTTGGGATGCATGACTATTACTAAATCTGAATGTAACTTCTCAGGGTGAGTTAGAAGCACGGAAGGCTGCTCTTCAGGAATTAGTGTCACCAACGCTGCTGTATTTAAAGCCTTCTAACATGACTTTGTTCTCCCTGTCCTCTCTTTTACAGCAGTATAAAGACACTTCCCTTGACACCAAAACTCTATGGACTTCATGGGGTGCGTCCTGTGATACTCAGGGCTACTGGAAGAAGAAGCACCTACTCATTAGCCCTCCTTTTGTTTCCACTTGCTCTGTTCCTGCATCATAAACTTCACTTATCCGCTGCAGCCATGACTCATGCCTTTGCGGTATTGTGGTATCACCCGAAGTTTGTTTCTGTGGCACAGGCCGTGTATGCTGCTTGCTTGGATTGCTTGCAGGCTGGCAGGGTGGGGCCCCTTCTGAAGATTGCTGCTGCTCTTCCCAAGCCCTCTGGCCCGTTTCTGATTTTGCAGCTTGATTTTACTGATTTGCCCTGTGCCAGAGGAGGGAGGCGGTATTTGTTGGTGATCACTTGTCTTTTCTCTGGTTGGGTGGAGGCTTATCCCACTACCGGTATGACAGCTGGGGTTGCCATTAAGTTGTTGCTCACTCAGTTTATTCCTGTCTGGGGTGTACCTTTTGTTCCTTCTTCTGATCAGGGTCCGGCCTTCATTGCACGTGTCTGGGAGGATATTGAAAATTGGTTTGGTGTAAAAAGATGGTTCCACACGCCCTATCACCCGCAAAGCTCTGGCCAAGTGGAGCGGATGATTAGGACTCTCAAAGGTTTCTTGCGCACTATGACACAGGATTGGGCTACAGATTGGACAGGAGCCCTTCCTTTTGCCCTTATGGCAGTTCGTAACTCCCACCAGCGCACTCGAGGAGGTCTGACACCATATGAAATAGTTACTGGACATCCAGCTACTTCTCCACATGCCTTTGCAGTTATCCCAGACCCCAGTTGTTGCGCAGCGATATCTTAACTTATTGTGCACGATTGCACTCAGCCCTGTCTGTTTCCCCTTTATTGAAGGTGAATCCTCAACAAGATGCTCCTCCAGAATCATCCCATCCGGACATGAAACCAGGGGATTGGGTCCTGATTAAGAATTTGCATCCAAAGGCGCTTCTGGCTCCGAGATTCCTAGGTCCATTTCGTGTACTTCTGGTGGGATATTCAGCCTGTAAAGTGGAAGGACATTCTCGTTGGATACATCTTACGCAGTGTAAGAAGGCTCCCTCACAAGATTCAGAGGATTCCCTGCATCCATGATTCAAGAAATACAACGCAGACTTCTCGGACAACAGTGATATTGCAGAAAAGACTTTTTATGATTTAAAGTACTTTCAGTGAAAAGAATGGTGACATCACAGAAAAAGATTATTGTATTAAGTAGATTCTGAATGGACCATTCATGCAAAATGCTCTTGTTCGGCATTTATAGTATTGCTTAGAGGGCTGAGGTCATTTTAGATTAGTGTTTTTCCTGATATATATGTAATGACCTTTAGGTACTTAACCTCTACTTCATAAATTTATTGAGCCTTAAAGGCTAATCATAGCTATAGTATATATCCTCATTATATAAAGGAGAGTATTAAGAAGAGTAGGTATATTTTCAGTTTTGATTTAGTATATTTTGAAGTAATTATAGTTTTAGATATTTAAAGATATTTAAAAGTTTTGCTAAGAATGTTTCTATATCTAATCTTAGTTGTGCTGAGGCATATTAGTAGTAGTAAAGCGGTGCTGCCGTTAGAACCTTGGGAATGTTATGATGAATATTCAAATATTTTCGAGTCACAGGTACACTCAGTGACAAAACATTTCAATTTATCAGACTGTGCAGTGTGTCTTCCATCTGTGACAGCTACTCAGCACGGATTTCTACCTAGGGTTAGGCCTAAGACCTTTGAGGAGTTTCGTGACATAGCCTTTAATCTAACTTCTGTACAATGGTCTCATACAGGCCCAGAACCTAGAATAGTTAGTCCTATGCCTCTGCAACATCCTCCAATATGTTTTATGGCTCAGGGTAAGGGAAGAAAGGTAGGGGATACTCCATGGAATGTTTGTAGAATAGTAATGCTGCAGAATTCTTCTATCTGGTATAAGAAATCCCTTGTAGGAAACTCTTATATTTCAGTGGTACAATTAATGTCAGTTCAAGGGAACCAGGTGCATGATTATGAATTACTACAATATAATAGTTCTGGCTACCCTTTGAATGCCTCTAGTTCAGACCTAGGCATACCTAGCTGGAGTTTCCCTTTACTAGGGTATTATCATCCCTGGAAACGTAATTTGTCTGGAGGGCTTAATGACATGGCCATAACTCAGTGGGCTTTGAATAATTGTATCCAGAATATATCTTGTCCTCAGAATTTGACAGTCTGGGAAGATGGCTTAGTGGCTTTAGAAGGAGATTATTTTGTGTGCGGTACGTTTGCGTATACAGAGCTTCCCAGAGGTTGGTCAGGTATTTGTTATATAGCCCAATTAGATACCCCGTGGCGATTTGTACCTTACCAGAACATTACTTTATTATCAACCCTGAACAATTCTGTTAGAAGAAAAAGGGATGTTTCTTCACAGGATAAGGCCATAGAGGCTGCTCAACAACTGGTAGACACTACAAAACCTTTAACTAAATCTCAAATAGATGCATTTACAGGTACTGTGTGGCTTTCAACACTTGGAGCTATAGCACCCACTAGAGAATATGGCACCCAGATTATGCGACTATTGGCAGTTGTTGAACTTACAGCCTTAGACCTTACTGAGGCAATTACTGTCTTGCAAGGTGCAGTAAAACGGGGTTACTTACCTGTAACTGGAGTTCTCCGTGGACAGCAGGATAAGTCAGCCACACCTGGTGTCGTCCTCCGGGCGGCGCCAATACGGAATTGCTCTCTAGAGCTCAGAAAGCTGAGACTTTATGAGCCCGCCCCGGTAGCCCAGGTGGGCCACCCACCGTTCCGCCCCCTAGCCACCAGTATGTTCCAAGCTAGTCCAGCGGCTAGGAGCGGTCTCTTCAGGTGGCCTCCTCCAGGGGAGGCGGGTGGGATTGTGTGGCTGACTTATCCTGCTGTCCACGGAGAACTCCAGTTACAGGTAAGTAACCCCGTTTTCTCCATGGACAAGCATGATTGCGTCAGCCACACCTGGTGTCTCCCTAGCTGTATGTGCTGGGTGGAGGAGGCCCATGCTTGGACCTGAAGGGATCAGATACTCAGATCAGAGGTTACCAACACAAGTTTATTCAACGACAGTGAAAATAGTGCAAAAGTTCTACCGCAACGCCACCGGTGGTTTACCGAGGCTTGGGTAGCGTAACAGTGCAAACAGTGCAACAGTAACAGTGCAACAGTAACCATAACAGTGCAACAGTGCAACAGTAACCATAACAGTGCAGCAATAACCGTGCAATAGTGTAACCGTGCAACATCAACTAGGCAGTGTAAACAGTGCAATAGTAATGACATTTGTCCAACAGCTGGCAGGGGCAGCGCTCAGTCGCGACTCAGGGCCGTGGAGAGGACGGCCGCTCCGAGCACACAACCCTTCTGAGAGCGGAGGTCAAGGCAGTAGTGTCTCTGAAAGGTGTGTGGTGACGACCAGGTGGCTGCCCTGCAGACCTCGTCTAGCAGCACAGCGCGGAGATTGGCAATTGACACAGCCAGAGCCCTGAGGTGATGAGGGCCCACTCTAGGGTGTACTCCACTGGCACTGGACGGGTCGAGGCAATAGGCGACACAGGCGGAGACCCAATGGGACAGCGTCCTTTTACTGACAGGTCTTCCGGGCCTGTTCGGATCGAAGGAGACGAAGAGTTGCTCGCCTTGTCGGACAGCTTGCGTTCTATGCAGGTAGATCCGGAGAGCCCTGAGACAGTCGAGGGTGTGTAGGCATCGCTCCTCGTCCGAGGAGTGGGGTTCCGGGAAGAACGTTGGAAGCTCTATAGACTGGTTGACGTGGAAGGCCGAAGACACTTTGGGGACGAATCTAGGATTAGTCCTCAAGGAAGCATGGTCGTGGTGCAGTTGCGTGTAGGGGGGATGTGATACCAGCGCATGTAGCTCACTGATCCTCCTCGCAGAGGTGATGGCCACAAGAAAAAGCGTCTTCCATGAGGCGAATTTCATGTCGGCTGACTGTAGAGGTTCAAAGGGTTCCTGTGTTAGGCACTGTAGGACCGCGTTGAGATCCCAAGCTGGCACCGGTCGCCTGATTGGGGGCTTCAGATTGGATAGGCCCTTCATGAAACGTGACGTGAGAGGCAGTGTTCCGATGGAGGAGGTCCCTTCCGGTGTCGCATGGAACACTGCTATTGCCGAGAGGTGGACTCGGATGGACTGCGTCTGTAGGCCCAGGTTGGACAGGCTCTTAAGGTATTGCAGGACGTGCGGGAGTTGGCATGTGGTGGGTTCCAGGCCTTGGTTGGCGCACCAGATGCTAAACCTCTTCCATTTAAGCCCATAGGACTTCCTGGTGGAGGGTCTCCTGGCCGCTAGCACCACATCTTGCACTTCGGTGGGCAGCTGGAGTTCAGAAAGGCTTATCCGCTCAACCTCCAGGCAGTGAGAGACAGGGCTCCCAGGTTGGGATGCCGTATACTGCCCTCGTCCTGTGTCAACAGGTCCGGCATGAGGGGTAGTCGCTTCGGCTCTCCCTGCGCCAGGCATAGCAGCAGGGCAAACCACATCTGGCATGGCCAGTGAGGAGCTATTAGGATGGCATTCGCTTTGTCCTGAACGATCCTCTGTAGGGTTGCTGGGATGAGGGGCATAGGTGGAAACGCGTACACCAGTGACCACTCCCCCCAACACACGTTGAATGCATCCGCCGCCAGCCTCCTAGCTGACGGGTGTCTGGAGCAGAACAGGAGGCATTTGGCATTCGATTCCGTGGCAAAGAGATCGATATCCGGGGACCCCCAGAGCTGGAAGAGGTCGTTGGAGACTGTCCGGTGCAGAGCCCATTCGTGGGGCTGGAGCTGTCTGCTCAGTCTGTCTGCCAGGGTATTCTGATCCCCTGGGAGGTACGAGGCCTGAAGGTGGCATGTGTTTCTCAAGGCCATGGTCCAGATTAGTGTGGCCTCCTTGCAGAGGGGGCATGAGCCGGTGCCCCCTTGTTTGTTGACATAGAACATGGCCACCTGGTTGTCCGTCTGGATGAGGATGGACTTCCCGCGCAGTTGTGGGAGGAACGCTGTCAGGGCATACCTCATGGCCCTCAGTTCGAGGAGATTGATGTGCAGATGCCTCTCGCGCTTTGACCACTCTCCTTGGGTGCTTAGGGATTGCATGTGGGCGCCCCAGCCAGTGTTCGATGCATCTGTGGTTAGAACAACTTGATGGTCGCGGGGATGGATGTCTTTCCCCACTGACAGGTTGACTGGCGCTGTCCACCAGCGAAGCTGGGTATGGATTTGTGGAGTCATTCTGATTGTGGTGGAGAGGGGTTGACAACTCTGGTTCCAATGGGTGCATAAGTGCCATTGGAGTGGACGCATCCGTAGCCTCGCTGTGGGGAGGACGGATGTGGCGGCCGACATGTGTCCCAGGAGGCACAGAATGTCCTTTCCTGACGAGGTTGCTACATTGGTGGCCTTGGTCGCCAGGGCTGTGATGGCGCACAGTCTGCGCTCTGGCAGGTAGGCCCTCGAAACCCTGGTGTCTATCACGGCTCCTATGAACTCCAGTCTCTGGGTCGGTGAGAGGTGTGATTTGCTGAGGTTGATGATGAAACCCAGGGAGGACAGCAGTCTCATGGATGTCTGTATGGCCTTCCGCAGTTCCTGGGCTGAAGGGGCGGTGAGAAGCCAGTCGTCGAGATATGGGAAGACCGCTATGTTCTGCCTGCGGAGGTGGGCAGCTGCTACGGCTATGCACTTCGTGAAGACCCGCGGAGCGGGGGACAGTCCGAAGGGTAGGACTCTGTATTGATAGTGCTGGTCTAGCACTTGAAAACGGAGGTATTTCCTGTGTGACTTGTGGATGTGGATGTGGGTGTACGCATCCTGCAGGTCCAGAGATGCCATCCAGTCGCCGGTTTGGATCAGGGGAAGGATGGTGTTCAGTGAATACATCCGGAATTTCTCTTTGATGATGAACTTGTTGAGCCGGCAGAGGTCTAGGATGGGACGAAAGCCGCCCGGCCATTTGGCAATGAGAAAGTATCTGGAGTAAAAACCAGAGCCTTTCTCAGGAGGGGGAACCTCCTCTATGGCCCGGGAGTCCAGTAGTCGCAACAGTTCCGCAGCCATTGCCAGGCGCAGATGTTGGGGGGTGTCGCTGGCAGGTGGGAAGTTCTGTTGTGGAGGGGCTGCAAAGCGTATGCGGTAGCCTTCTCTGATGACCCGCAGAACCCAGGAGTCTGAGGATACTCTCCGCCACTGTGTCAAAAATTGGGTCAGGCGTCCCCCGGTCCGGGGGGTTTGCCGAGATCTGGTGTCAAAAGGAGGGCCCAGCTTTGCTTGTGGGCGCGCTTGTCTTCTTCTGTTTGCGGTCCCTCTGCGTGTTGCGCTGGTGCGAGGGTCCTTGGTAAGAGTTGGCCTTGTATCTGTTGTTGCTGTGCCATTTGTTGCTGGAGGGGTACCTCTTGCTGGAGGAGTAGTAGGGTTTTCTATGAAACTTGCTCCTCTGGGCGTTGTTGTGGCGCTCAAAACCATCTTCTGCGAGGGTCTGTAGCATGGTACAGTGTTCTTTCAAGTCATTTACTGTATCTTTCACCTTGTCTCCGAAAAGGGACTCACCGGAGCAGGGGGTGTCCGCGATCTTATCATGTGTGTCGTCACGTAGGCCAGATGCCCTGAGCCATGCCCATCGTCTTGCTGAAATGGCTGTCCCGGCGGTTCTCAGTGCTGTATCGAAGGAGTCGAAGGTAGCACTTGCGAGGTGCTTGCTGCATTCCGACATGTCTGTGAGTGCCGCTGATGCGCCGCTCTGGGATTCTTTGGGAAGACACGCCAGCGCGGCTCTCAGGTTTGCCATGCATGCATCCTGGAAGAGGACTTGCTGAAATTGGTGGGCCGCAATCTTCGCGTTGAGCATGGCCCCTTGGTACACTTTCCTCCCGATGTCATCGAGGAGCTTGTGGTCCCGACCAGGCGGGCTGTTGGCATGTGTGCGTGAAGACTTCACGCGCTTGAGGGCTGACGACACTACGATGGAGTGATGAGGCAGCTGTAAGGATGCAAATCCTGGAACCGGCTGTACCTGGTACTTAGTTTCCAGCCTCCTGGGGAAGGGACGGCCGGATGCCGGAGTCTGCCAGAGCCTCAGATGATTGTCTCGGAGTGTCTGGTGGATAGGCAGTGTAAACACGGTTCTCAGGGTGGCAAGGTATTTCAAAACCTCCGGCACCGCTTCCTTCTTGTCGTCCCGGCCTTGTAAGGACAGAGTGGAGGCCAGTTTGAGCAAGAATTTTGGATAGGTAAGGTCCTCTGGTGGCAGTGGTTCTTCTGGGTCTGGAGAGTGTCCTCTCTCCGGGGTCATGCCCCCACTGGTGTGGGCCGCAGACCCCACCACTGCCCCTTCGAGCTCACCTCTGTCGGTGTCTGGGGGCGGGTCACTCGAGGGTGTAAAGCCTGGCGAGGGTGCCCGGAAGTCCCCAGCCCGTGGATCTGCCTGCAGGGAATCTTGCTCTGTGGGGAGTGGAGCTGTCTGAGGCATGTGCGCAGGGACTGCAACTGTAGATTGTTTTAGTAGTTGAGACAGCAGGCGCACCACAGAGCTGGAAGCCGATCCGCTCCGTATGCTGCGACAGGGACTGGGGGAGGCAGAGATGCTCACATGGCTCCTTCTGTGCTTCTGGCGCCGATGTTTGGTGCAGTGTCTGGACCGGGTGTCCCTGTGTCTGGAGCTTCTATGTCGGTTGGGAGAACTGCTTCTGCTGCTGCTGGAGCTGTGGCGGCGTTTTCCGCTGCTTTTCCTCTTTCTTGCGCTCCGTTTGCGGTCCGACGAGCTGCTGCTGCTGCTGGATTGTTTTCTCTTTCCCTTCTTGTCCCGACGGCGCGTGCGGCCATCGGAGCTGCTGTCGCTGGTACTGCTGCGGTCCCGAGTATGCCTCCAGCGCGGAGGGGATCCGGCGCCGAGGTGGGAGGCGTTGCCATGGCTCCCCAATGACGCCGAGTGCTGGAGGTGCTCGTGGGCGTGGTTGGAGGACTGGCGCCGGCCAATCCCTACGGCCGCAGCTCAGGTACCTTCTGATTGGTTCTCAGATCTGCTTCCGGAAGGGGCATGGTTGGAGGACCGATTCCCGGCGCTGGAGGACCGAGACCGGGCGCCATCTTCGGATACCGCATGGCTCTCCTTTGTTATCATCGTTGGAGGAGAGCAGGCAGGCCTCACCTCCCCTTGCAAACACACCGCGGGAGCCAGGGAAGTCAGTGTAGGGGCTGGCTGGAGGCAGTCAGCACCACGGTCGTGGAAGGAGGCCACACCGGGCACTTCCAGGGCCGGGGCATGCAGGAGAGCAGCCGGAGTAGATGCAGGTACTGGCAAAGATGATGTACTTGCGTTCTCGGATAGGATTTCTTTTAAGTTGTGCCCCCGAATCTTCAAAGTCCTGGGGGACATTCTCCCGCAATTTTCGCAGTGCTCGGTATTGTGGTCGGGCCCCAGGCAGCGTAGGCAGTTGTCATGGGGGTCCGTAACGCTCATCTTTCTTTTGCAAAGAAGGCATTTTTTGAACCCCGGCTTGGTCATGATGAGAAAAGAAAAACAACAAATAAAATAATAAAATGGGAAGAGAGGAGCAGGGTCCGTCTTGCTGGCAAGGCGGAAGGAAGAATACTGGTGGATAGGTGGCGGAACGGTGGGTGGCCCACCTGGGCTACCGGGGCGGGCTCAGAAAGTCTCAGCTTTCTGAGCTCTAGAGAGCAATTCCGTATTGGCGCTGCCCGGAGGACGACACCAGGTGTGGCTGACGCAATCCTGCTTGTCCATGGAGAAACAAAGTATCAGCCTATGCAGCCCAGAACCGAATGGCTTTAGACTATCTCCTAGCAAAGGAAAATGGTGTGTGTGGAGTAATAGTTGGTTTTTGTTGTAGTATGCTTGATAATAATGGAAAAATAGTAAAAGGCCTATTGGATAAAGTTAGAAACCATACTTTTGTTTCAAGTGATAGTTATGTAAGTTCTTTTTCAGCTCT
Source organism: Ichthyophis bannanicus (assembly GCA_033557465.1). NCBI lineage: Eukaryota > Metazoa > Chordata > Amphibia > Gymnophiona > Ichthyophiidae > Ichthyophis > Ichthyophis bannanicus. The sequence continues at coordinate 931,703,670 of CM066032.1, read as the reverse complement.
ATTTGATTCTATTTCTTCATTTTGGAATTCATTATCCAGGCCTTTGCAAGGCTTATTAGCATCATTGCTTGGCATTTTGGGGATTCTCATTTTAGGAGCATTAATTCTCTGTGTACTATCAGCTTGCTGTAAGAAATCAGTGGAATCACTGACCCCTACAATGATGTTACAAATTGACCCAGAAACTAGTTTTAATTCCACTTCAATGGCAATGTCTGAGTTTCCTTACTTTGAGAATGATTCTTTACAGAATCAGAGGAGGGACTGAATGTAAGCTTGTCTGTACAGGGTGGTGTACACAACCAGACTGTCTAAGAAAACCTGAGAAAGAGTTAATTTTGTTCAGAACTTTGCTTAGAAATAAACTTCATATATTTGCTTACTAAGTAGGTGAAGAGGTACAAGTCCTGTAAATAAGAAAAGGGGCAGGTTGTCCTCTAGCCTTTCAGTCTCAGGGTTATTAGATATCAAGCAGTCAGCAGTAAACAGTTATGTCTTGGAATACATGTATGTCTCCTCATACTGACCTATGCTGATTAGAAATTGACCTATGATGTGATGAATACGTAATACCTGACGTAGAATAATAAAGTGAAATTATGCTGTATCCTCCAAAATAGCCTTATAAATAAAGTAAACCATAGCTAATAGTTAAACAAAGAGAACTTGTTTCTATTTGTTTCTCTCCGCAAAGCTTTGGTGTATCTATATAGAAGTGTGTGGTATTTTATTGCTGTCTCTTAGATTCCCTTCTCATTGCTTTGAGTGCGGATTTCTGTGACTCCAAGAGCCCTGCAGGTTGCTGGTGAGGGGGGGCAAACAGAAGCCCACAATACCCATGCACACAGATGTTCCCACAGGGCACACACCCATGCCCATAACCTAGGACCTCCTCCCCCGATCCCCTGCACCACCCATGCAGATATGCCGTCCTGCCCCCACAAAACGGACAACATATCATGTTTGCAAAATGGGAACTGTTTATTAACAAACCTGTCACACATGTTAGATTGGTGGCAACAGCAGCATACAATCAACAGCAGTACATACCACAGACCATCTTATTAGGGCCCACTTAAGAACATACACTGACATGGGGATTGCCTATGGTGCAGGAGGGCCCTGCTTGTGCCCTCGTACTGCATCAGTGAGGGCATCCATGTGATCTATGATTGTCCGTGCTGCGGTGCTCACCTTCTCCCTGAGAAGCCGCACCTCTGCCACTAGGGTGGTCAGAGCCCAGTCACCAGATGGACAAAGGGGTGGAAGTGCAGAGGGGCCTGGTGTGGCATGGCCATGATGTGCCCATGGGTGCTGGAGTGACTGTGGAGGCCCCCACCTACACAGAGTGGCCCACCGCTCCACTGCCTATTGCACCTTGTCTGTGCTGAGCCATGCTGTGGGCAGATGGCCCCCTGGTAAGGATGTGGGTGGGCATAGCTGTTTGCTGCAGGGCACAGCAGGGAGTGCAGCTCTTCCTCTGGGGCCCCCACCAGGTGCCTGCTGGCTGTGTACAGCACCACACTGCCATACTTGAGGCACTTAGAGAGTAGTTCCCGCATCCCCCCTGCTCCTCCCCCTCCTCCAATTTCCTGCCCTGCCCTTGGCCCTCCATCCCTCCCTCTCCTCTGACTCCCCACCCTGCCCCTGGCCCTCCATTTCTCCCCCCTCCTTCTCTGACTCCCTACCCTACCCCTGGACTCCTGATCTCTCCTCCTCTCTCCCCGCCCTGCCTTTGGCCTTCCAATCCCTCCCCCTCCTTCTCTGACTCCCCATCCTTACCTGGCCCTCCTCCTCCTCCCACATCCTGTTGCTATGTTGTGACCCTCCTCGCTGCCCTCCCCCTCCATTGTATTGTCCTCCAATGCAGTGTTGCTAGACTCTTCCTCCCTAGCACTGCTGGAGGTACTGCTGGTCTCTGCACCCCTGGTTGGCTTTTCTGGCACTGCACTGCTGCTCTTGGGTGGTGAGTGTGGTGGCCAGTAGTGTCTGGGGCCTCCTTGGAGCCAGATGTGGGGGAAGAGGAGAGGGATTATTGGTCCACACAGGCATGGGCCGGGGGTTGGAATGGTGCATCTCCAGGAGGCCCACACATGCAGTGCACAACCCACCTTTGGCCCGTGGGGGCATGCCACCCCCCACAGTGCATACTGCACATCCTCCCCTTTTCCCACCTCTAACCAGCTCTGTTCTCCACTGCACATGCCCTGCTGTGGCTTGCCAGCCCTCCTGGGCTATGGCATGCAGAGGGGGCAGTGTGAGCAGGTGCACAATGTGCACCTGGGGCCACTGTTGGGGGTGTGTGACCCTGTACCACCTATCCGTGACATGTCCCAGCATGTGTGTGCCCCTGCATGTATTGTGGGCCAGCTGGTGCACACATGGAATAGTGGCACTGGGCAATGGCACACTGCCCATAGCACATTCCCAGCATTGCATGCAGATAGTCCACCACCAGATGGTCAGCCTGAACCTGTCCGGCAGCCATGTTGCCACCCCCTACATCTGCTGGGCTCCACTGTGTACCCCAATGAACTTCCTCGGCTGCCAGCTGCTCCCTGATGAGCTGCAGCTAGTTTGATTGCTTCTGGCGCAGTATGCGGTAGTGGCACTTCAGGGCCTCCAGGGTGCGATGTATGCCATATTCACTGTTGGAGAGAAGAGGAGATACACAGTTGGGTGCTTCCATTTTGCCTGTTGTGCATACCTGTCTCCTGCCTCAGTGTGGTGACCAGCCCATCCTGGTGGAAGCGGCATATCCATTGGTAGCAGGTGTGGGGTGCAAGTGATAGTACGCCTCTGGTGTCTACCATCATATTCCTGCTCCCTGGCTCTTTGACATGTGCACTGTGCCACCAGCAATGATGCCACCTGGGGCCACTCCTTCACCTGTATCACCCCTCTGGCCCGTTCAGCCACCTCTGCAGTCCTCCCCCCCTTCCCTTGTTCCTCTTTGTTGTGCACAAGCTTTCCTTGGTACCATGATACTTGGTTGTGGGACATGCAGGGCCTTAGCTGTGGGCACATGTCATGCTAGGGGTCATCCACTGCCTCCGGGGCCACATCACTACATGGTTTGTTATGCACCATGCAGGACAGGGTGTCACAGTATGTGCATGCTTGCTATTACACCGATGAACGTCGAATCCCCCTTCCAATTAAATCAACTTGGACACCCCCAGGACTGCTACATCCGGCCTTAACTCTTTTTAAGGATTTCATATTAACGGATGTGCAGAAATTGGAACGTGAAAGGAAATTGGTTTCCTGCACTTTTACACCTTTAGAGAACGCTGCACTGTTAGAGCTACAGAATAATCCAGATATTGTTATCCGCCGGGCCGACAAGGGGGGAGATATTGTAGTAATAGATAGGACGCAATATCTACAAGAAGCTAATCGTCAACTCTCAGACACTGCTGCCTATCGAGTATTACAAGAAGACCCCGTGCTGGATCTTCAAGAGAAGATTAAACATGTTACATCACAAGTGTTGGAACAACACCTCATTTCAAAGAAAGAATGAAATTTTTTAAATGAATCATCTCCTTCCATAGCAAGATTTTATTTAGTACCGAAAGTCCACAAGGATATTCAGAACCCACCGGGTAGACCAATAGTCTCCACGAAAGGAACAGTGTTAGAACCGTTGTCTATATACATAGATTCCTATTTACGACCTCTTGTGAAGCACATTCCTTCATACATAAAAGATACATCACATTTCCTAAACATGCTAGCAGAACAAGCAGAATGAGCCACTAGAGCAGAGGTGCTATTGGTCACCCTAGATGTGTCAGCCCTGTATACAAATATCCCGCAAAAAGCAGCACTTGAAGTTGTGACAGCATCACTGCAAGCCCGAGGAGATCTCTCAAATGAACAGGTTGAGTTCATATCCCATTTAACCAGATTTACAATTTTACAGAATTACTTCGAGTTTGAAGGTACTATATATCATCAAATATCTGGGGTGGCCATGGGTGCTACTTGCGCCCCATCAGTGGCGAATCTCTACATGGAAGCTTATGAACATCAATGGCTTACCATTTCACCTTACAAACAACATTTAGTGGTATGGAAAAGATTCATAGATGATGTATTTGCACTATGGAAAGGCACCGCCACAGAATTGCATCAGTTTTTGGATTGGTTAAATGGGGTGGATCTCCACATTCAATTCTCCTACACTTTTCATGCAACACGAATAGTATTTTTGGATGTAGTTGTTCAAAAAGGTTTACGAGGTTGGGTCACTTCAGTGTATAAAAAGCCTACTGATCACAACACACTACTCCACTATCAAAGCAGACATCCCAGGCAACTGCAGGACAATTTACCCCTGTCTCAGTTTCTGCGTTATCGCAGAAACTGTTCTAGTCAGGAGGATTATAAGGCACAAGCAAAAACCTTATTACGGGGTTTTCGACGTAGGGGATATCCCGAACGAGTCCTCAAGAATGCTTATCGACGAGCATTATACAATGATAGGGGATTATTGCTACATTCCTACAAAAAAGAAAAAAATGCTGATGACAAACTAATTAATTTTATTACTAGATTCTCTCCACTTAGTGCTGACATTAAGAAGATAATCACACGCCATCAGAATGTACTGCATGTTCTCCCCGGATTACATGATAAAAACATTAGATGTGTCTGGACTCGCCATCCAAACTTAAAGGAACGACTCAGTCCAGCGAGGCTACGGGCTCCCGGAATAGGAGTGGAGAAGACACTCCCGGGCCATAGGAAATGCGGCCACAGTAGCACATGTTTGATTACAGAAGAGACAGATAGTTTCACCTATCAAGGCAGGAATTACAAACTTAGACACTCTACAAGCTGCAGCTCCGACCACATAATATATGGGGTTAAATGTCCTTGTGGTCTCCTCTACGTGGGAAAAACCACGAGGCAGCTACGTACACGAATAACTGAGCATAAGAGTAGACTGAAACATGGAGTGCAAGAGGCACCGCTTGTTACACATTGCCAACAACTTAATCACACGTTTGCAGAATTAAGATGTTTTGGGATTGATTGGGTGGCGGCAGGTCGGCAAGGAAGGTCCCACACAAAAATGCTGCTAATCCAAGAACAGAAATGGATCCATCGATTACAAACGGTAGAGCCTGGAGGTTTAAACATTATGGTGGAATGGAGTGCGTGTATCTAATTAAGTTATAGGGTTAGAACACAACATGAAGTGTGATATAGAGGAGATGGCTTCCCTGAAAATGAAGTAAAATGTGACCTCAGGTTCATTCACAGAAAAGAAACTTTATCTGACGCTATAGCACGTGACTCATGGGCTTTTAAACCCCGAGTCTTTGTTCACTCCGCATGCGCAGCGTCTGAAAGAAAACTGACTAGGTTGGAAGAAGGATAGTTCATTAGCTGCACAGGTCTGAGAGAAATGCATGTCTGGTAAGAATACCTTTTGGAATTGTGCCTTTTCTTGAATCATTTGGGTTTCATAAGAATGGAAGCGAAATAATCCTATTCTCCATCCATAGAGATTGTTGGAATAATCGCCCCCTGATGAAGAAGTGAAATGCAATACTGGTGCCAAGGAGGTAGCGTCAGGGATGTTCAGTCATTCACAATTTTGAAGCTAAGTACAATCTCTAAATGTCTTCGAGAGAATACTAAGAATAGTTCTGATGGTTAAATGCTGCTTAACAGGGCATTCCTTTAAGAACCAAATAGATATGGTCATTGATGCAAGCAGGCAATCCTTGAGGTAACATTACCCTGAGATAGTGCCGATAAAGTCTGAGACCATCTGGTTCTTCTTCAGCTGAAACTCGTCTATCTAAGTAAAAGGGTGGTTTTGAAGACGGGAACAGCGATGGTAAAATAGACTATTTGTCTTACTATTATTTGAGGAGTTTACATACTTTTAGTCTTGGATAACAACACTCCCCAATAAAAATAGTCCTACAATATTGTGCTATTACACAGCTGTCATGTTCTGTGGCATTGTATCATTGACATGTTGCCACAGCTGGAAAGGGGGTGGCAGGCAGTGGAGGCAGATTCCCTTGCAGGAACAGACAGGCAAAACATATGTGAATTCTGTCACTGGCCACCTCAGGACCCTGTCTGCCAGGGCATCTGCACTGGTCAAAAGGGTCACCTGGGGTAGGCAGCCTGACCATAACTCCCCCTGCACCAAGCATGGCCATTGCTGTACATGCTCTATGATATTGCTGCCAACCACCACCAAGGTGTGCAGCGGCCTCCCCACCTGCTGTATATGGGTATGCTTCCTGCTGCAGGCAGACAGGGCTGACACCTGTACCGATGCATGGCCTGTCCCACCACCGATGCCTGTTTGGCATACATTGGGGCAGCCTCCAACATGTGAATTGGCACCAGGGCCCTGTCTCCCTGTGCAGACACATAGCTATGCTTTTCAGGGTGTGTGTGGCCTAGCATGGTGCTCTGCCTCTCCCCCCCTCACGTTGAGGCCTCATTACTTGTGCAACTGGTGTTGGATGCCGCTCCATATGGCTGTAGACAGCCACAGGTTCAGGTGCCAGCACCCCCTCGTGCCTCAGGACACACCACTCTGAACTCCTGCAACGATCGCTAAAGAAGCCGCGGGATCTCTTCAAAATAGTGAAGTCTTTAATGAAAGAACCAGCGCCCCCCCAACCAAACCTACTACAACCTCAAGAATACGCAGACTACCTACTGGCCAAGTCCAAGAAAGTTGACACAGCCACGAAACCCGCACCTACCCATAACCCATACCATCTAATGCCGCTCACCGCACTCACACCACCATCTGAGAGAAGCATCTAGGACATCATTGCAGCCATCAACACTACAACTGCCCCAAATGACCCCTGTCCAGCATTCTGGATAAGATCGATGCGCACAGAACTCAGCCGAATCCTAGCCAGGATCATGGGCTTATCCTTCTCAATGGGAACCTTCCCGTCAACCCTCAAACAGACTTCCATACGGCCCCTCCTAAAGAACAACAAGCTAAACCCCCAGAAGGCCGAATCATACCGTCCGATCTCAAGTATCTAAGCCATCTTAGGCTTAGGCCTCCCCTTATGTCACAGACAAAATGACCCCCCCCCCCCCCATCCGTTGGTTTTAAAAAGTGTTCTAAATGTGGCAGTACCATTTTGGCCACAGACACCCATGATTGGTGCCTAAATGCTTAGGACCAGATCATCAACCATCAGAATATCCTCTTTGTAAGAAGATGACAAAGAGAGACCTACAGAACCGAGTTGCAAAGCTAGGCACCCTCTTTACCTCTGATGCAGTATCTTTAGCATCAACGTCATCGAGAGTTTCATCTTCCTCCCAAAAATCTCAGGTATCAAAACCTAGGTCTTCTTTGAAGGCTGGCCGGCTTGCCAAAGGTAGATCTCCTTCTAAGCATCGAGATGCCTCAGGCATTGCCCTGGAGGGTGACACACCAGCCAAACAACCCCGGCAGGAGGACCTTGCCTCAAAAGCCTTAGTGGGGTCCCAGGATGCTCCCGAGGCCTGGAGAGCTCCTGGTGCCATGCTCAGGGATTGTGGTCTGCAATTCCGGTACCAATACCCAAGCATCGGCAAGCTGCAAGGATCAAAGTATCCTGACTATTGAGCATAGCTTAGCAGCCTTACTGGCGGCCTCCGTACCGGTAAAGCCTTTACAGTCAATCCCTTAGGCATCGGTATCGGCTCCGATACTGACTGACACAGCCTGCATCGATGTTTTTGCTGCTTACCATGCTACAACCCATGCCAACCCTCAAATCCATTTCCAGTACTGAGGTTCCGGCACCGCCAGCTTCAGCTACCATTTTTGATCAGTATCGAGTACGAACAGAGTGGGAACATCCTGCCAGTTGATACTTTGAATCTTCAGACTCTGATTCATCAGACGATGAATCAGGCGATACCTGGGATAGCAGAACTCTCCCGGAAGACCCATCTCCATCTCCACAACATCGCATGTCCCCTCCAGAGGACATGTCTTTTCAAGACTTTATTTGCGATGTTGCTCAGGGTCTATCCATAACGGTGACCTCGGAAAAAGAGACTAGGGCTGAAGAACTTGAAATTCTTCAATACCCTACAGCCCTGAAGGAAGCTGCTACTCTCCCTATTCAACGCATAATTCACGACCTTATGCTTTGTATGTGGAAGACACCCCATACCCTCTCTCCACATACTTGATGACTAGATACAATGTACGGGGTACTGGAGTGTTCCGGTTTTCAAAAGATGCAATTACCGCACCGTTCCATGGTGGTAGAATCGGCAGTGCATCGAATAAAGAGTGCTGACACATTCCTTGAATCCTCCAGGTAGGGAATCAAGAACCCTCAATGCCTTTGGTCGATGTTGTTTTCAGGACTCCATGTTATTGGCCAGGATCAGTTCCTACATACTCTATATGGTTATGTTTCTTAGAGAGGTGGCTAGGGATTTGGAGTTAATGAATCCTCTTCTCCCTAGAGCAGATTATCTCACCCTTGTAAAATATGCTTAAAATGTGACTGTTTTGAGTGCATCAGCAGAACTTCATCTATCTGCACTGGTGCATGCGGGATTGCTTGGCTCCAAGCATTGGATCTTGAACAATGGGTTCAGGATAAACTGGGTAATATTCCTTGCACCAGTGAAAACCTTTTTGGCAAGGAATGGCAGAACAAGGCCTCTCAGTTAGAATCCGAGAACACCACTCTTAATAGACTATCTAGATCTACTGCCAACCCAGATGGGAAAAAAGCAGCAAAGAAAGTTTTTTTCAATAATAAGAAGAAGTACTATCCTTCTTACACCCTTGCTGTACAGTGTCAACACCATGCTCCTCAGCAGCCATCAAAACAGCAAAAGAAGGCTCAGACTCCTGAGTCACAGCCACCTCAACAGACCCAGCCTCCTTTGACTCCTTTCAGGAAAACATAGCCGCTCTGCCTCTGGAGATTCCAAATCCCACCCTCATTCCCAGCAGACTTTGTCATTTTGCCCACAGGCGGCATCTTATCATATCAGAGCAGTAGACACTGTCCATAGTATGGGAGGGGTACAAGCTTCATCTACAAGTCTACCCCCCTGGACTCCTCCAAGAGAGTTCCACTCTCAGCCCCCTCTCACTGCTCTGTTGTTGCAAGAGGTCACCTCCCTTCTTCTTCAGGGTACAATAGAGGAGGTTCCTCCATCGCAGCTTTTATTCTTCATACTTCCTCATTCCAAAGAAAACAGGAGGATGCCATTCTGGACCTCAGAGAACTGTACAAGTACCTGCCATGGGAGAAATTCAAAATGATCTCACTAGGCACCCTTTTCCCCTATCTCCAGAGTCAGGACTGGCTCTATTCTCTAGATATAAAGGAGACATATACTCACATACTTATTCACTCACAGCACAGAAAGTTCCTGCACTTCATGTTTCAAGGGAGACATTATCAATACAGAGTCCTGCCTTTCGGCTTCACCTCTGCCCCAAGAGTTTTCACAAAGTGCATGGCGGTAGTAGCCGCATTCCTAAGAACTCTCGGGATCTTTGTCTTCCCTTATTTAGCCGACTGGCTCATTCGAGCAAACACCTTCCCTCTCGTGCACCCTGCAAGTGTTGCAACACTTCGTATTTGTAATAAATCTTCCAAAGTCTCATCTCGTTACCTCTCAAACTCTAGTTCATAGGGCCTCTCTTAGGCACTCAGCAATCAAAGGCATTTCTGTGTCAACTCCACTGCGCACGAATCAATCAGTTAGCATCTCAAGCAAGCATCCAGAACTTTCTCACTGCTCGAGAACTGCTACAACTTCTGGGTCACATGGCATCAACAGGCATATTGTCCCATACGCTCGTCTACATTTGCGCACAGCTCAATGGACACTGGCTTCCCAGTGGTCTCAGGCATCCGGTTGCCTGGGAGACAAAATAATGGTTTCTACCCGCCTAATCTCATCTTTCCAGTGGTGGCAATCCCCAGAAAACCTCCTGATAGGGTCACCTTTTCAGATGCCAGCACATCAACGGATGCATCCAAATTAGGCTGGGGAGCTCATGTGGACAATAACTCCACACAGGGGCTTTGGTTTCATCAGGAGTCACAACTCCACATAAATCTGCTGGAACTCAGAGCCCTTCACAATGCTCTCAAAGTTGATGGGTCAGTAGGGGAAGGGGTGGTGAGTTTGGAGACAGGGCGTATGGTGGCAAGTTTGAGAGGTGGGGGTATGTAGCCCTGGGTTAGTGAAGCGTGGGTTATTTTCTGGATGTGGCTCACCAGATCTTCATTTGCTGACTTAACCCATGTGACCGGGCAGGGATCCATAGGTGCTGTGCTGGTGTTGAGGCTAGATATGGTATGGGTGATTTCTTCCTTTGTGGGTATGTGAAATTCGTTCCATGTAGTGTAGTATTGGGGATTGTAGTTGCAAATGTGTGGTTTACATCTTGTGCTTGTTCAGTACAGGGCGGGGGAGGGGGGGGTTGGTAGCCGTGTGTTGTGCGAAGGACTCTGGGGAGATTTTAATCACTCCAGTGTTGCTTGGATCCTTTGTAAGAGTGTGGCCTAAACTGAAAAGCTCATTAGGCTTGTTTTTCCCCAAAAAGGCTGCAAGACAGTGTACATATTAAAACAATAAAAAACAGACAGTCACTAAAATCATTCACAACCCATTCAAGTAATGCACTATTGTATCCCTCCCCAATAACCTCTGGACCACCCAGTGCATAAACGTCATGAAAGATTCAAAGCTAGCACATACTACTGAGCATCCCGTTGGCATGCAGTTGTCAAAGTAAAAGCCTCTATCAAGAAAGAAACCCAGCAGGCAAAAAAAAAATTGTGTGCACTAACAATGGGAGAAAAGGAGATTCTATATCTGCATTTGCCATCAATGACACATCTCAACAAATCAATGGTCTCATCAAACAAAGCATTTTGTATGGAGCACAGGCTAGGGTCAATGAAAGAATTAACACTGCACCCAACTAAGTACATTTTTTTTTTACAAAACAATAAGATAAAATAAGATAACAAGGGGGGGGGGGGGTGCTCATGAGCCCGTGACAGCAGATTGACAAGCTCCGATCCTGGGTCCCCTTATTTCACTGTGGGCAGGGGCAGGAATGCTATAGTTTGGCTGGTTTTCAGTCCTGGAGCTCCTGTGACTATGATAGTTAACTCCGACACACTTGAGCTGCTGATCGGCGGTCCCGTGCCTAAAGAACAGTAGGAGTAGGAAAATACTGCTGGCACTGCTGCCCCTGGTGCTGCTTCCGCTGAAAGTCTGGAGAGCTTCCTAATACCATTGAGCTACTGTGGTTCTTAACTACCTTATGCCCTTATATGCACCCTTTGAGCCTGCTTATCTGAGCCATTTACCAGTTTATAGTCTGCCTTAAAAGATAATCGGAGGTGCAGGAGAGAACCGGTGATCGGTGGCAAATACCTGTGTGCCCGGGTGTGCTGTCCCGAGAAGATTGTCTGTTTGAGTGGTGAGCCTGCCGGTGGGAGAAGCATGAGATTCCTGATGGTGCCTTTGTTCTGCTGTTCTGCTGCCTTGCTGTGGCTTAGGGGCCCCGTGCTGCTGCGGTCAACGTCACGCGGCTTTGGAACGCATGGCTGGAATGCAGGACTCACTTGCATGAGCGGGAAGAAGACATTACCAGTGACTGTAGAGAGCACTTTCGATTGGCGCCTGAGTAAAAGTTTCTTGTAGATCCCTCTGGACAGCTGCTTTCCCATGGTTGCTGTACCCGATTTCCTCTTCTGTTGCCTGAGGGAGGACCTGCATAACGTTCAGTACCTCTGTGCAGTTCTTGCCTTAAGCTGTTCATAGAGCATTGTGCAAATAGTAAGTCTGGAGCACCATCTAGTGGTAAAAGGTGCAATTTTCTTTACCAGATTTTTAGTATCTGGCTCTCCTTGACTCAATTGCTAGTAGCCTGTCTACAAGCTGCTAAATGTTTTGATAGTGTTCTGGTGCAGTCTCTGAGGTATGCGGTGGCTTGCGGATCTTTTCTGCTGTCTTGACGAAGCAAGAATTGGAATCAAATGGCTACAAAAGCTAAAGGTACACAAAGGGAGCAAGGACCCTTGCAAGGGTAGCAGAGAACACAAGGGGCGAAAGCCAATAGAGGTCACAGTGCCAAGTTTATTGATTAAAAATTCCCTATGTATTTTGGCATGTAGCCTTCATCTAAAATAATAAATAACACTTAATCATTTTAAAAGATAACACATATTAAAACGTATAAAATATCAACACATAAAAAGAACATCTATACATAAAATATAAGATGTTAAAGTTGATATTTAAAAAACAAATCAAAGATGAATGAATAAATAACAAATAAAACATAAACACATAAGGCCAGCTCTCATAGATTCGAATCCCCAGTGCAACAACATCAGGAAGAGTGTCTTAGGCGCCACCCTTTTGCATGGATGTAACAGTTAGACACATCTTTGTAGTGTGCAATAAACCCAATATACACACTCACCCTAGTCCTGTACACTATGGTGGTGCTGAGCATGGGCCATAGAAGGCACGTCACAGGGCGCCACAAGCTAAGGCGCCCTAGATTGCGCCCACTGCCCAATGCCGGGGAGCCTCACCGCCATAACATAAACAGCTATTCACCACTTAAACTAACAAATGGGGGTGTGGTGGTGAGATTGGGTGTATGGGGACTATAAAAGCGGCTCATACCGTTCGCAGCACCTTTCACAGTTCTGCTAACAATACTTTGACGTGTTCCGGGTGTCACAATACCACGTGTGCTACCACGTGTAATAGCGCCAGGTAGCGCGTAGTAGCACAAGATAGCCCATGTATATGCGTGACACGGCGCATGCGCCATGTGTGTCAGTGAGCCATCACACATGTGCCGTGTCGCGCACATGTGCCATGTCGCGCACATGCGCCATGTCGCGCACATGCGCCGTGTCGCGCATGCACTATCTCGAGAGAGGAAAAATGGACACACGATCCCGTAAGCCGGCATTCACCTGGAGGGAGCTCAGGATCCTCAGTGAACTTACTTGCACCAGGCAGAGGCGTCTGTTTCCGGAAGCATCCAAGCGACAGGACCTTGCACGGGTGAAGAGGGCATGGGTGCGCCTCACCAGGCGGAACAACCGATCTGCAGACTACCCACGTGTAAGTGTATGGGGACAGGTCACACAATGGCAGTTGTACAATACAGCAAGCTCACATATCATACATGGTGGAAATACCAGTCTATGGGCCAATCTGTGGGCCAATGTAGATGCATATGGTGTTGATTGCAAGCCTGCCCTATCCCCAGAAGGCCCCCAGCCCTGATTAAAGAGGTCTATTATAGATCTTGATGATAGGTTAACTGAATCTGTTGCATTTGCACAGCTCTGCCCTAACTCAAGGAGGCCCTGGACCTGATTATAGAGGTCTATCATAGTTCCTGGTGTTAGGGTACCTGCATCTGTAGGGGTTTCACAGGTCTACCCTAACTCCAGGAGGCCCTGGACCTGATTACAGAGGTCCATTTTAGATCCTGGTGTTAGGGTACCTGCATTTGTAGGGGTTTCACAGCTCTGCCCTCACTCCAGGAGGCCCTGGACCTGATTACAGAGGTCCATTATAGATCCTGGTGTTAGGGTACCTGCATCTGTAGGGGATTCACAGCTCTGCCCTAACCCCAGGAGGCCCTGGACCTGATTACAGTGGTCTATTATAGATCCTGGTGTAAGGGTACCTGCATCTGTTTCATTTGTATAGCTCTGCCCTAACTCCAGGAGGCACTGGACCTGATTACAGAGGTCTATTATAGTTCCTGGTGTTAGGGTACCTGCATCTGTTGGGGTTTCACAGCTCTGCCCTAACCCCATGAGACCCTGGACATGATTACAGAGGTCTATGGCCAAGCTAGGTGTGTTGGTGCATGCTCCTGTTGCATTCGGCCACAAATGCCCTATTTACAGGAGGCCCCAGTCCTGACCACAGAGGTATAGTAGACATCCTGGTGTTAAGGTAGTGGCTTCTGGTAATGTGTTCAGGGCCACCCAATCACCGCACTGCGCCAGAGCACATCACACATGTTCCAATAAAGATATCATGGTGGCATGGGGGGTGTGCCTGCTGATGTGTGTAGGTCAGGCATACACACAGGTGTGTGCCGGACCACACAGGGGTTTAAGAAACACCTCCCCTGCAGACCAGCATGCCTACCAAACACATGGCATGGTACTGCCATGTAATGCAAGGAGAGCATAGGAACTGGGTAGGGGGGTCCGGGGGGGTTGCCCACAGGACATGTAGGTGGCACCCCACACATGCCCATACCCACAGCCACACATGCAGGCAGTGCTGGCAACAGGTAGTAGGGGACCCACTGGCCAGAGCAGCAGCAGCACCCTGCTGCTCGCAGTGATGTGTGATATGCATTGGGCACCCACCAGAGATATCTTGCCCCTAATGTTCCCACCCCTTGCATTCCCCCCCCCCCCCAGGTGGAGGATCTACGGAAAAAGGGACAGGAGTTGTGGCTGCACTGCCCAGATGTCATCGACTGGCTCCAAAGGAGGGCGCTGCAGCAATGTGGTGGTGTGTGTTGCAGCCTCTGCAGCGCAGTACAGCATATCAGAGTGGCCCAACAGCCTGTGGGAGGCCACAGTATGTTTATGTGGCACTGCAATTGCAAGATGGTGTGCTAATGACTTTCTTCCCCCACAGAGGATGCTGCTGCTGGTGAGGGACCATCCATCTCAGGGCTCCCCACATCATGCTCCACAGCTGCAGTCCAGTTGATCGAGGAGGAGGAGGAGGCAGAGGACAAGGAGGCAGAGGTGGAAGAGGACGACGGGGACATGGAGGGGTGGAGGTGGGGTGGGGCGGGAGGGAGGGGAGGGTGAGGGTGTGTGTGATGGATCAAGGGGTGAGGAGGAGGAGGATAGCAGGGAGGAGGGTGAGGGCGAGGGTGGGTGGGAGGTGTCAGGGGGTGAGGAAGGGGGTGTGGAGGGTGGGAGGGGACACAGGACAGCACAGGGCACTGTGAGTCCCTGCCAGCTGCCACTGTGTGCGGTGTTGGTGCCCGTCTGGGTGTAGCTACGCCACCCATTGCCACAGACAGGGCCCACGCACATACCACCACACAGACACCAGGCACCTGGTGTGTATGTGGTGGCAGGTGGGTCCGGGACCTGACTGTGGCAGTGGCTGGCATGCTGCAATGCCAGTGGACCCAGGACCGCACCATCCGGTGGCTGGTAGGCGCCATTCAGTGGATGGCTGCCAAGATGCACATGCAGCGTGTGGCTAGTATGGGCGGTGTATCTCGACAGCCATCCCCTGATAGGTGTCCCAGGAGTGTGTGAGGGTCCCGGTGGCACCCACACACGTGCCTGTGTTGTCCTGTCTCCTGGGACCTAACATGGGGGATTTTGTATACACTACTTGTTGTACATATGTTTTTAAATACAGTTGTGTTACTACATCACAATGGTCATGTGTCTCCCTTACAGACAGACTGTTGACATGAGCATGGGACATGTGTATAGATCCCTATGTGTATGTGTGGTAGACATAGGTAACATACATGGACCATCTCCATACTCAGGTGTGGGGGCTGGCCATGTGCGTAGGCGTCTGTGACCCCTGGAGCCCCTGTGATGTACCGCTATGCTGTATGTCCCAGCAGCTATACATGCATGCTGCCTGTGATGTCTAGGCTGCATATCTTATGCATCATACTTGAGGATGAAGGGAAAGGCTCGCAGTAGGTATGTGGCAGGAAGGATAGGACGGACTGCTGTACCCAGGAACTGCACAGGGAGATAGCTGGTGAGGCCAGGACAGGTGGATGTTGGTCTGGAGGAGGAGCAGTAGCTCACTATAGGCGCTGGGGAAGAGTAAACAACTGACTGTAGCTAGCTACCTTTCTCTGCCTGTGTCTCTCGCAAGCATCTGTGGCTAAACAGCCATGTAGGCCCTGGTGTGGGCTAGAGAGAATGATCACACATGTGGGTAGACTAATGGAGAAGATATGGGGTGTGAGAGAGTGACAGATCCGTAAAACATAAATGTACCACCATAAACATATTCCTGGTTGACGGGAGAGGTAGGGTATACCCCCACGCATAGGTAGAAGGGTGCACACATGGCACGGTGCATGGCACACAGGGCATGGTATAACATATGTGCATTGATTGGTGGTAGTGCAGACACCCCACCCCTAATGGAAATGTGGGGGCACATGTGACCATGGTGACAACATGGGAGCACAGTGGCAAACACTGGAGACATGCACATAGGTATAAACAGGTTTAGCTGTCTTTATTCACACAGCGTGACCTGTTCCCCACAATCATGACCTGCGTGGCCACCTATGTCCACGGCGACCACGGCCCAAACCACCCCTTTGTGCCGGTTCTGCTGGTGCTGCCTCTGACGCTGGTGCTGGCTGCTGGGGATGCCCAGCCATGGCCTCCTGGGCATCCGCAATATGCACCAGCGCCCCTGCCATCACCTCAGCTATGGCACGCAGCTGGCTGACCTTCTCCCAAATGGCCATCAGGGCCTGATGAGTGCCTGTGGGTGAGACACAAAGTAATGTGTGTGACATGTGATGCACCCCCCACCGTGGCTCATTTACATGTCTGGTGTATCACTACAGACCAGTCCTCAGAGTAATCAGGCATGCAAGGGCTAGCAACACAGTATCATGTTTACATCTGTGTGTCCCATTATCCATCCTCAAGCCTGGAAATGATACTGCTGAAGGGTTGTGGGAATCCCAGATATGACACATGGTACTGTGTCACAGTTCATTGGGTCAATGATTGATCTGCGTACTGGTTGTATAAGGTAGGCTGGATAACATGGGGTTCATGGCACACAGATATATATCTGGGGGGCGCTGTTTGCTCAGAACCTGATGCACAGTACTGATTACGACGACTATCTAGGCTAGGTACTATTACCCAGAAAGATAGGTCCGCCGAGTAAGCTCTCTAGGTGATCTGGGATAGGTGTTTACTACTGTACGTCTCCTTGGGGTATGTGGAGGTGAATAGTGTGCGGATGTATGAGCTCATTAAAATTATGACAACATATGACCCATGCTACAAGAGGGGGGATCACACATGGCACAGACTCCCACATAACATATAGAAACATAGAAACATAGAAATATGACGACAGAAAAAGACCACATGGCCTATCTAGTCTGTCCTTCCATAACAACTACAACAGTCCACTTTTTGCCTTTAGAGATCCTCTGTGTTGGTCCCATGCTTTCTTGAATTCAGTTAAGTGCTATGGTGTCATTATATTGGGGAGCACATGGTATGTCATTGTGAATGTTACCCAACCCCCAGGGGTTTTGCTGTCTATTCTGTTACCCACCTTCAGCATCTTGCCTTGATGAGGCAGTATGAGCCCGCAGCTCCGCAAGGATCACATCCACGCTGGAGGGTGGCATGCCTGATGTCCCCAGTGCGTGCACTGTGTGCTGACTCCCCTCCTTCTCCATGCCCTCCACAGCTGGTGTGCTGCTGCTGGAGGACCCCACTGGTGTGTGGACATCCGCTGCCCCGTCCTCTACCTGGGGCACCACATTGGTCCCTAGGGTCTCACCACCAGTGCTGGCTGTGTCCTCAGACTCTGTGACCCCTGGCCCCTCTGGCTCTGGCACATCCTCCTCCTCATATGCCTCCATTGTTTGAATGTCACCTACGGGGTGGAACAGGGTACACATCAAGGATGGGTTTGCGCAGAGCACATATGTACACCTGTGTAGTATATCCCCACCACTGTGTGCAGCACTAGTGTGGGTGACCTGGGATGTGGGCTCAGTGCTACATGTGCCCATGGTGCATGTGGGAGCCCTGAATGTGACTGTGGCCGGTCATAGTGTATGTGAGCGATATCTATGCATTGGCCTGTGTGTTATGCATGGTAGGTGTTGCAGCATGCATCTGGGTCAGCCAGATGTGTATGGGGACTGCTGCATTGGTAGCCACTGTGCAGTGTGGGTGGACAGCTACCCAGTACTCTGTGGGTATGGTGGATTGTTTCGGGGGATGGGTGGAGCGATGCTGGGCATGGGGTTGCACCATGGGTGGGGGTCAAGGGAATGTGTCTGTGGCACTGCGGTACCTGTATAGGAGCTGGCCCCAGGTGGTGTTGGGGGTTGGGCTAGGTCCAGTTGTTGCAACTTTGGAAATGTGCACCCCAATGTCTTGTGAGGGTGGGTGGGGGATTCCTACTGTATGTTGGCCAATGACAGAGTAGTATATATCTGATATGTGTGTGATGTGGTCTTTGGCGTTGGTTTGCGTCCACCTCATAATCTCAGTGTGAGCGGCCTGGGATATGTCTCTGGATAGGTAATGTCAGACACACGTCATAGCTGTTATAGGTGGAGGGTCAATGTGTGTTGGGCTAGATGTATGTCTCTCCTGTATGTCCCCCCTGTATTGTGATGCATGACTGGCTGCAGATGTATGATGTATCAGTGTGACCTATATGCCAGGTACAAATAGCTGCTGCATGTGCTGGGATAATAGGGTGGAAGGTGTTAGGCCCTCCCCGTATGTACGGTGCTCCTTTCCTCTCTTGCTCTTTCCACCTGGCTGACGGACTGCCCCTCCCCCCCCAGTGCTGTATGCCTGTTCATTGCTCTACTACGTCCAGGACTGTGACTGTCGTGGGCACAGCCCCGTCACAAACACCCTGTTGAGACCTTGACAGGTGTTGCTGGTGGTGTGGCCCCCAGTTGCCTGTGTTGGGCCACATGTGTTCTCAGGACATAGGCCCCCCACCATCCCGTCCATGGCCAGCATGTGCTGGGCCGTGAGCTGTACGTGTGCTGCATATCTCAGACCTACCTGCATGTAGATGGGTGGTGTCCAGCATTTCAGGCAGTCCACGCAAGTAGATGGGGCCAAGCCTTTCTGCAAACTGCTGCTCCAGGGGTGACAAGGTTAGGACAAAGGGGGCACGCCCACCGATGCCCATGGCATGTCGCCTCTCCGCCACCATGTGTGCACGAACACCACACTTGATGTCATTAAATCTCTTTCTGAGGCTGTCCAGGTCCCTGGGTGGGCCCCCGGCCTGCACTATGGTTTCCTGTACCTCCTTCCACACGTGTTTGTGTGTCCCCACCATGGTGCTGGAGTTCAGCTGCCCATAGACCACCTCATAGTACTCCAGCACACTGGCCAGCAGGATGTTGTTCTCCTGCTGGCTGAATCTAACTGCTCTCCTCCGTTCCTCTGCTGGCACTGGGACACGCCTCCTTTTGGCAATGGGTGGCCTCTCAGCCTGCCCTTGTGTGGGCTGGGACACATCCAATGTCCCTGCAGCCACCACCTCAGGCCCAGCCATCCCTGCCACCCTATGGACCCCCCTCATCCCCTCCTGTCATGGGTTGTTGCTCCATCTCCCTGCTCCCTGTGGCCTCTTCCTCCCTGTCACACATTCCCACCTCTCCCAGTCCTTGCCTACTATTCCCTCCCCTGCTGCTTGCCTGGCCTCCTCTCCCTCTCCTCTGCTCCTCTCCTCATCTCCTCTCCCTCTCTCTCTCCTCCTCCCCTCCCTTCCTCTCCCTCATCCTCTCCTCCTCACCCTCACGCCTGCTCCTCAGCACACCTCCTCTCCCACACACCTACTGCTCATCTCACCTTTCCTCTCCTCTCCGCACCTGCTATCACCCTGACCAATTGCTCTCCACGAATGCTCCTCACCTCGCTTACACAAAACCCTCTGCGTTTATTTATTTATTTATTTATTTAGCGTACATTTGTATCCCGCTGCTTCCAGTGATCAGCAGCGGTTGCTATACATGGTGGAGTTGGTTTATCACGTGTGGTGGCCTTTTTATGTGTTTTAGTCGAGGATGCGGGGTTACGTGCATTGTGCATGCACTGCAGTGCGTGTGTGCAGCATGCGCATGCGCTGTGGTGTGTGTGCACTATGTGTGCATGCACGGTGACACATGCACGCCAGTCACTGCATGTGTTTCGCATGCACCATGCTAGGGGCCGCTGTATGAGGGGTGCTCTGCGCATGATGCCCGTGATTAGGTGCCCACACAGTGGACAATGCCCACTAACATTGCGTGCACATAGCCCCATGCCTGCACACCGTGTATACCATATGCGTGCATGGGGCCACGCGCAACACATGCACACGGGTCACGGTCAGATCTGATGCACATGTGCAATGCATGCATATACGCGCACTGGATGAAAGGTACTTATCTGTGATGCATACATGGTACATGCCAAGGGTTTTGTGTAGGTGAGGTGTAGAGCAGGTGAGGTGAGGTATTTGTCAGGTGTACAGCAGGTGAGGTGAGGTGCGGTGGGGTGAGGTGCGGTGCGGTGGGGTGAGGTGCGGTGCAGTGCGGTGGGGTGAGGTGAGGTGCAGTGAGGTGAGGTGTGGTGGGGTGAGGTGAGGTGCGGTGAGGTGAGGTGCAGTGGGGTGAGGTGCAGTAAGGTGATGTGAGGTGCAGTGGGGTGAGGTGAGGTGTGGTGAGGTGAGGTGAGGTGAGGTGCGGTGGGGTGAGGTGAGGTGAGGTGTGGTGGGGTGAGGTGAGCAGCAGGCAAGAAGTGGTGTTGGGGTGTTGGGGGCCATGTGAGGTGGTGAGCAGGCATAGGGTTCAGGGGGTGAGGTGAGGGACAGGTAGAGGGCAGTGTTGGTGGGGCGAGGGGGAGATGAGAGGAACTCTCTGTCTGTGGTATCTGTTTTGCTGATGGCTGCCTTTGTGGTGGTTGCAGGTCTGTTGGGGGGTGCTCAGAACCCGTGGTTGCCTGACATGGGTGATGGTGTCCACAGCGCTGCGGCACAGGGCATGGGTGCAGACCCGCTGCAACTCCGACCTGCAGCTGTGGAAGCCATGCAAGCTATGGCTGAGCCGGCGTGGTGCAGGAGGCGTGCCGAGCTACGCCCTTGCCAGGCTTGCCTCTACAGGCCCAGGGCCCAGCTCCGGGACATGCGTGAGGACCATGTGATCTCCCTGTACTGTCTGGACTCAGTGGCTATTAGGGAGCTCTTTGAGGATCTCAGACCTGGCCTCGAGCCCCTTGTCACATGCCATACCGGGTTTGGTCAAGCTCCTGGCTGCCCTACATTTCTTTGCCACTGGCTGTTTCCAGTCATCTGTGGCCGCCCTACCTTCTCACACTGTCTTCACCAGGTACTGTGTGCCATGGTCAGCCGGCTGGGGAATTACATTGCAGTTCCCAACACTAGGCAACAGTGGGGGACCCTGAACCAGGCCTTTGAAGAGGTTGCAGGCATACCACACGTGATGGGAGCTATTGATTGCACACATGTTGCCCTGGTCCCGCCCGGAGATAGGGAGGCAGTGTTCCGCAACCGCAAACACTACCATTCCCTGAATGTTCAGGTTGAATGTGATGCAAATATGTGTAT
Organism: Ichthyophis bannanicus; assembly: GCA_033557465.1. Taxonomy (NCBI): domain Eukaryota; kingdom Metazoa; phylum Chordata; class Amphibia; order Gymnophiona; family Ichthyophiidae; genus Ichthyophis; species Ichthyophis bannanicus. The sequence goes on along the minus strand of CM066032.1, from coordinate 931,682,268 downwards.
TCTGAATGTCATCCCTAGGTTTGCAGGGTCCACCCATGACTCCTTTATCCTGCATCACTCAACACTATTCAGACAGTTTGAGGCTGGGCAATATGAGGACTGTATACTGCTGTGTGGGTATTTCTCTGCTCAGACATGCACATGGTGTTCCTCTGGGTACACGTAGGCGCACATGTCTGTGTTTGCAAGGTGTCCCCAGTTGTGTTTGTGTGTGTGTCCGGGGGGGGGGGGGGGCACTTCCCTTCACGGTCGTCTTTGGTGCGGTGTTTTGTGTTGGTGGTTATCTGTCCTTTTCACATTTTGTGCTTTGTGTGGGCATAGTACAGGACACATATATGTTCCATGTATATCCAACAGCATATTGTGTCAGACATCCTCTTGGGACAGCTCAGGGACCTTTTCCCATTTCAACCCATGTGTGTGGGCAGTCTCATGGCTATCACACGCTTGCAAATGTGTACATCACTAACCTTGTCAAGGATGCATTACCATGGGTGTGGCTGATGATCTTGCAGCCGGCACCACTACATTTTGGCTATGGGTGTTTAGGCATGTGTTATTGTGGGTTACAGCTGAGGTGGTTTGCACCTTACCCCCACCCCATGGTCCCTGTCTCATACCTCCAGATGCTGCCACATGCATGTTGTGTGTCAGCATGTGCTGTAACATGTTCATGGGAGACCTGTCTGTGCTGTTGGTTTGCATGTACATGCTTGTGTGCATGTGTGTGTGGCTCAGCCTCTACTTTACCTTTCTACTATTTCTCTACAGGTGATGCAGGATATGGGTGTTGTCCCTGGCTGCTGACCCCTGTGCATCTGCCGCGGACACGTGCAGAGAGGAGGTGCAATGAGGCCCATGCCTCCAGCCGCTCAGTCATCGAGCATACCTTTGGCATTTTGAAAAGTCGCTTCAGGTGTCTGGATCTATCTGGCAGGGCCTTACAAAACAAACCCATGACTGTGGCAAAGATTATTCTGGTCTGTTGCATACTGCACAACATTGCTCTCAGGGACGATCTCCCAGTCCAAATTAATGAGGATCTGGAAGATGATCCTACATGCCCGTCCTGTACATGGCCATGGTGACTCACGTGAGGGCACGGACTCAGACTGCCATATTGTGTGCACACAGAGAAATCGAACTCATGACCGCTGTCTCGGCAAGCATTGTATTAACCAGTGTACTACACCTCTGTAGCTAGTATCACAGCACTTCTATGTACTTCAGCTTATGGCGCACAAACATACAGTACCGCACACTATCGCACAAAAAAGGCAAAGACCCCTCTATCGTGCGATACACGGCTTAACGCCAAAACGCCCACTTCCTAATATGGGATTCTTCACGTTAGGGCTAAAACAAGCGCCGGTGACATTAAGACGGCTTAGTAAACATACCCCATAGTCTAATTTGAAGTGTAGGAAATCTCATGGAATGTGCAGACTCAGGAAGGCCAAAAATCGGACATTTAGAATGTTCAAACTAGTTTTAAAAGTGCCCTTACCACATAACATAATGGCTGTGTGAAGTAGAAACTCATAGTCTAATTCCAAGTGTAGGAAAATTCATAGAACGTGTAGACTCAGAAAAGCCAAAAATCTGACTTTGAGGTAGAACGTTGAAGCTAGTTTTAAAAGAGCCCTTACCACAAAACATAATGGGTGTGTGAAGCATAAACACGTAGGGGTATGTTTACTAAACCATCTTAATGTGCGCTCTGACACGTTAGCGCGCGATAAGGTGCCTTATCGCACGATAAGGTACCTTATTGTGCGCTAACATGCTCAGCGGCGCTCAGCGGCGCTTAGCGGCGCAAATGAGCGCTGAAGGTGGAGTAAAGGCTCCCTGAGGGCGGAGAAAGGCTCCTCAGAGACAGAGAGAAGGGGTCAATGGGTGGAGAGTGGGAGGGAAGAGGCTCACTGCACACCAACGCTGTGGATTTCAGGGCTGAAAACTAACGCCAGTGAAACCTTGGCGTTAGAGTAGATTTAAAGGGAAGAGAAACCATTTCCGTCAGCAATGTACAGCAAAGCCAGGGAAACCTACAAAAGGTGATAAGTGTGATACATGTGCACAGAACAAAAGGGCAGATAAACATTGAAAATGACCTGTACAGGGGGGGCGGAGCCTGATGTCCAGCGGGTAAGACGCTTTGCGTTGAAGCTCCCGAGAGGCCTACTTAGAATCCTGACTTAATACCTATACAAACTTACTATTTCGCTCCGAGCTGACCGGGGTACATCGGGGGGGATGGCGGCCCATAAACCAGCGCGCTTGGACTTCGGGTCTCCTTCCTCTTCTCACGGAAAACGCTCCAAAACAGAGGTGTCCTCCCCACAGAAGATGGCTCCATTTCGTGAAAACCCCGAAATGCACCTGGAAATTTTGGAGGAAATACGCGGTGTGAAGGAATTGGTGCAGTCCAATGGAGAAGCGCTTCGAGCTATGCGAGAAGACTTTGGAGTGCTCCAGGACCGACTTGAAAGTCTCTCATTACGGCAGGACAACATGGCGGGGATCCTCGACTCGCACGTGGTGCGCTTGGGCAACCTGGACAAGGCTGAGCGCCAGATACAGAATCTTCAAAAGGAGTTAGAAGATAGCAATAATCGAGCCCGTCGCAACAATGTGAGGCTCATTGGCATACCGGAGGGGGTGGAAGTCGGAGATATAAGAGAATTCCTGCTCAAAACTCTTCCCTCCTTGCTAAAGATCACTTTTCATAGAGAACTGGAAATCGATCGTGCATACCGTGTTCCTACCCACATGGCGCTCAACCGAACGACCCCCCGGCCTATTATCTTTCGCTTGCTACGATATCAACAAGTGGAACAAATTTTAAATGCTGCCCGGGCGAATCATCATTTGGAATTTGAAGGTCACAAAGTCTCCTTCTTCCCTGATTTTGCAAAGCCTACCGTTGACCGTCGGAAGAAACTCCTTGCTTTTCGCCCTCGACTTCAACAGCTACAGGCTCGCTTTGGCCTGTTGTATCCAGCGAAGCTCCGAGTGACTCTCCACAACCAAACTAGGACATTCGAAGATCCTGATCTACTGTCAACATTTTTGGACTCCAAAGAAGCAGAGCAGATGCGCTAATCCAAAAACTTGGACTTTTATCTGCCGGCTCTGTCCGCCATCTTGAAGGGCCCGATGCGGCGGTCATAGCCAAGCACAGAGACTGCCTGGACTTCCTTTCTTTCTCTATATGACCTTTTGATTTTGGTCTCCTATCCCTCCATGATGTGTGCCTCGGTCGGATTCGGAGCACGCACAGTCCTACAGGTTATGTGTTTTTCCATTTCGGCCTTCTCTGGGGTTTCTCCCCGCAGACACATGGTCGCCAGTAATTTTTGGGGTTTTGCTTCTTCTCTACCGCACTGCGGTTTTCTTTTTTAATGTGGGGCGCTCCATTGTATTATCTTAGCCTGTTTTCTTTCATGTCATATGTACAGCCAGATACAGTCAATATGAGGGACATTGGGAAATTATGTGTGCTATCATGCTCAGAACTTTTAACTTTGTTGAATGGCTTTATGTAAAATTTTATCACTCAACGTAAAAGGCATTAATAGTTCAATCAAAAGGAAGCAAATCCTTAGCTATCTTAGCCATGAGCATGCTGACTTAGTGTTTCTTCTGGAAACGCATCTAAACTCTGCTGAAACACTGCAACTCAATGCTAAGTCTAACATGGTGGCTGCCTACTTTCCCGCCGTTTCCAAACGGTGCGGGGTAGCCATTCCGGTTACGAAGTCTTTGCAAGCTACTGTAATTGATACTGGCGCTGACAAGGAGGGTAGATGGGCCCGTGTACACCTTAAGGTTGGAGATAGCGAACTCACGTGTATTTGCATTTATGCCCCGAATGAGGACAACCCTGCTTACTATGCAAGTATTGCGCAGTTGGCATAGGCCTCTGCCAATGCTCCATCAATACTTGGTGGTGATTTTAATCAAGTGTTCCATCACTCTTTTCTTCTCAAACACGGCGCTCGTTGGCTGGAAGATCCAGTACCGAGTAGATCTGTGTGACTAGACATAGAGGAGGTTCTTTGCAAACCGATTCCTCTTACTTTTCTCCCTGGTATGACTCTCCCATCAGACTCCCACTATCCACCAATGCTTTTAGACACTTTAGGTGCCTTTAATACTCTAATGCAATCCTTAGACTCCTGACTCTGTCCGTTCGATAGGCTCCCGCTTTGGTACACTACTTGATTTCGAATACAAAATAAGTCCATAGTGTGGAGCCCCTGGTACACCAGGGGCATTTGAATTCCTAGCCAGTTGTTCCATGATGGTCGCTGGAAAACTTTTAGTGAATTGCAAATTGAATTTGGTCTCCCAGCGACACACTACTTTCAGTCGATGCACCTTCAGCATTGCCTTTGGAGTGCTAAGGTACTTCCGTCATTGGCATCCCCTATACAAGGTTGATCGGAGACTATCCGATCTATCGGTGGTTCACCGGGTGTAGCATCCAATTTTTACAAACCCTTATGTGATGCTATAACTTGCGATACCCCTATAGCGCAGAAAGCATGGGAGAGAGAATTGCATGTGACTTGGCCTTGGAGCAATGGAGCCTTGACTGGAGTAGAGCGCCACGGGTTTCCCGATCCGCCTCACTCACTCAGACTCTCTTCTTTCTAGCCCACCGGTGGTTTTTTTTTTTTTTTTTTTTTACACTCCTGACAGATAAGCCAAATGGAACACTACTCAGGGCAATAGTTGTTGGACGTGCCATGCGGCCATTGGTTCACTACCTCATGTTATGTATGAATGTCCCGCACTACAGTATTACTAGCGTCGGGTCTGGGGTCGTATCCAGTCTATTTTGCACTTTCAGGAGCCCCCTTTCTTGGAGGATGGTGGGACTTCGCCCAGCTGCGGGGATCTCCTCTTTTCCAAAAAACGGCTTACTTCCTTTGGGGCTTTATGCTTGGCATTGCTATTTCCCTAATTAAGAAATACTGGAAAAATAGCTCCCATCTGAGCCCCAAGGCATGGTGGAATCATGTTTGTCTCTACAGTAAATATGAACAAATACCTCGTATGTTTGCTTCCCCCGTTCAGACTTCTCATTATAGGTCTGAATGGAAGATGCTCAATGACTATGTACATTCTGCTAAATGCTCTCATCTGACTGTCTAAATTTGTATATACTTTGGTCCCATGATCATTCTGTATCGTTGATACCCTTTTGACCGTTTTTGATGTATAATCACTGTTAATTGGAAGCGCTCACATGCTGACATAATCGGCTAGAGAAGAGGCATGGGGGTGGGGGGTAATTGGGTTTACTTTTCCTTATTGTATACTTGTTTTGTCTCCTTTGGTGTGTTGTTTCTTTTGTTTGTTACAAAATGAAAATAAAAGTTTCAAAAAAAAAGAAAATGACCTGTACAAACTGTAAAAAAAACATAACCTAGCTGGGCAATAGTGATATCAATGGGAAACATAAAAAAACACTACCGAGAAAGCTCCAAAAAAAGATATCAATTTTGGAAGGGGCTATGCTCTGTCCCCATACAAGGTGAATGATCCCACAGTGAAATAACACTGATCAGGGCTTTCCCTTGTTACTGGACAGGTTTCCTATGGCATGCACATGTCCTGCAACAGCAGAGTGGGCATGTCGGAACGGGCAACTGGACAGATGCTGGAAAAGGGGACACAGAGGGCTGCAGGCGGCACATGCTATGGTGCAGCTGGGCCACAGTGCGGACTAGGGTGATGCCTAGCTGGCCCATACGAATGCTGAAACAGTAGAGCAGCCAGACAGTAACTGATGAGGGCCCAACATGGGTACGAGTGTGTTTCCCACAGTGTCACAGGGGATAGTACCCAGCAGGTACCCTCAAGGGTACAGAACATTTGCAGGCGGTGCTGGGGCAAAGCGTGGACATCTCTGCAGGCACCCCTACCCCAGAACCCGCACCATAGGCAGCCGCCTACACGCACATTGGATGGCCCGAGACTGCACACCACCAGCACCACCAGCAGAAGGGCATGTCAGCATGATGACATACTGGTGGTGGAGGGGGCAGTGGCTGCTGCCCACAGCAGACCATGGCCCAGCCCTGTTTAGGTGGGTGCCGTGCACTGCAACAGACAGGCTCTGTCTGACAAACAGTCATGGTATCTCCAGGGAATACACTGTCTCTGTGGCAACATGGTGGTGCAGGGCACACAGCCAGTATGTTCAGGAGCAGAAAGTCACAGGTTCAAGTCCCAGCTGTGGTTCCTGCCAACCCAGTCCTCATATTTTACCCACTACTAAAATGCTGTAATACAGACAGAACCTTTAGTGCAGATAATGTAAACATGCCCAAAACGCCTACATTTTACCCTACAGAGCACAGACACCATAAACATGCGCATTACCTAGGGCAGAGTCTCCCAAAAGCAGTCCTGGAGGGCCAAACACCATTCAGGTCCTATGCTGTCTCCAATAACTATGGCTGTACTGCATTTCTATGCACCGCCCCCATGGCATGCAGATGTATCTCATGCATATTCATTAGGGACAGCATGAAAACCCGAACAGGGTTTGGCCCACCAGGACCGGAGTGCACGGAGCAAAAAGGCAAATAAACATAGAAAATGACCTGAACCACATTTTAAATCCCAATAACCAAGCTGGCCAATAGTGATATTAATGAGAAACATAAAGAAATACTACTGAGAAAGCATAAAAAAGAAGATATAATGTTTGGAAGGGTCTATGCTCTGCCCCCTATAAGGTGAATGATCCCACATTGAAATAGCGGTGGTCAGGGTTTTCCCTTTATATTGGGCAGGTTTGTTATGGCGTTCACATGTGCCGCAACAGCTGGATGGGCATGTAGGAAAAGGGCAACTGTACAGATGCTGGAAATGGGATTCAGAGGGCTGCAGGTGGCACATGCTGTGGTGCAGCTGGGGCACAGTGCGGACTAGGCAAATGCCTAGGTGGCACATAGGAATGCTGAAAATGTAGAGCAGTCAGACAGCAACTGATGAGGTTCCAACATGGGCACGAATGTGTTTTTCACAGTGTCATAGGGGATAGTACCCAGCAGGTACCCCCAAGGGAACAGAACATTGGCAGGCATTGCCGGGGGGAAGTGTGCATGTCCATGTAGGCACCCCTACCCGAAAACAGACACCATAGGCAGCCACCTAGCCACTGGTTGGCCTGGGACTGCACACCACCAGCACCACCAGCATAAGGGCATGTCAGCATGGTGGCGAAGGGGTGCTGGTGGCGGAGGGGGCAGCGGCAGCTGGCCACAGCAGACCACGGTCAAGCCCCGTTTAGGTGTGTGCCGTACACTGCAACAAACAAGATCTGTCTGACGAATAGTAATGGTATCCCCAGGGAATGATCTGCTTCTGTGGGAACAGTGTGGTGCAGTACACACAGCCCATGTGTTCAGGGTCAGAAGGTCACAGGTTCACACCCCAGCTGTGGCTCCTCCAAACCATGTCCCTGTATTTTATCCAAAGACAGAACTGTTATTGCAGATTAAATAAACAAGCCATAAACACCTATATTTTACCCTACAGGGCACAGACACCATAAACATGTGCAATCCCTAGAGCAGTTTCCCAACTGTAGTCCTGGAGGACCAAACACCATTCAGGTATCATGTTGTCCCTACTAAATATGCCTGTGATGCATTTGTATGCCCTGCCCCCATTGTATGCAAATGCATATTCATTAGGGACAGCACGAAAACCTGAACCGTGTTTGGCCCACCAGGACTGGAGTTGAGAACCTCTGCCCTACAGCAGCAGCCAACAGGGGCACAAACACCCACACCCACAGGCCCCACTAACCAACAGCTCATGGAGAGTCAGGCTGTTGGGCCCTGCGTGGAGCAGCAATGCCATTTTAAACTTGGAAACACGTTCCACATATATCAAAAGGTTGCTATGATTAATGTCAGATAACAAATCCTAACTTAAACACAATTTGTTGAAAGAGATTAATCATAGCAACCTTTCGGATATCTGTGGAGTGTGTTTCAGTGTTTGCTTCTGACAGTGTTTACCACCCCAGAGAATGACCCTAACAGTATTGAGTACCATAGCAATGCCTGCACTGTGCCCAGGACTGGTCCAGGGCTGCCAACCACCTCTATATTTGCACAATGCTGAAATAGATGTGGGAGTGTGTGTCTATACAGTGTTTAGTGGCTGCCTACACCTTACAGAGTCCACAGTGCTTGCACTGTTTCCAGTGTTAGTCTGACAATGTGCATAATGAGGAGCAAGGTAATGTGGGTATGGCCCGGACAGGGCGGCCTGGGCAGGCTGCATCTGCACAGGGCATAGGGCAATGTCTGGGACATTGTAGTGCCTGACCACCACCTGCACGGACAGGGTGGCCACAGCATGTCATGCTGGGAGGTCACTCTAACCCCGACTGAGCAGTGACCACAGCATGGCTAGGTTCCCCCATAGTGCTTTACAGTGTTTTTCTCAAGTGATGTTTATGGGTTCCTATTTCTGTGGCTCAATCACTGACATACCTGCTTGGTGTGTGTGTGCTGGATCCCATCCCTGGGTGCACAGTGTTCCTTTTGGAAGATGCACTATGTACTAGCTAGCAGACTGTCTGTAGTTAGTATGTGTATGGCTGGGACACTGTGCAGAGGGCGCAGGCTGACTGTGCTCTCTGCTGGTGAATGTCAGATAGTGGTGGGCACACGTATCAACTGGTCAGCTTGTAAACGCTAAACTATATTCCAAAAAATGTGCGTTAAATGTAACAAAAATGGGAAATACATCCAAAAAATATATCGCTTGTTTGAGCAAATATATAGTTATATAAACTATATCTAACTGCTACTGGCTGCTACTGGCTTTGGTATATAATACCTGTTGTAAATATGTTTTTAAATACAGTTGTGTTACTACATCACAATGGTCATGTGTCTCCCTTACAGACAGACTGTGGACGTAAGTATGGGACATGTGTGTAGATCACTATGTGTATGCATGGTAGACATGGGTAACATACATGGACCATCTCCACACACAGTTGTGGGGGCTGCCCATGTGCGTAGGCATCTGTGTCCCATGGTGCCCCTGTGATGTACCAATGTGCAGTGTGTCCCTACAGCTATGGTCACATGCATGCTGCCTGTGATGTGTAGGCACCATATCTGATGCACCATGCTCGTAGGGGAATAGTGGTGACGGCCAGCAGCAGGTATGTGGCAGGAAGGATGAGATGGACTGCTGTACCCAGGAGCTGCCCAGGGGGATAGCTGGTGAGGTCAAGACAGGTAGATGTTGGTCTGGAGGGGGAGCAGAGGCTCACTACAGGTGCAGGGGGAGAGTAAACAACTGACTGTAGCTAGTTACCTATGTTTGCCTGTGTCTTACACAAACATCTACAGCTAAACAGCCACATAGGCCCTGGTGTGGGTCAGAGGGAATGGCACACATGTGGGTGGGGCACTGGAAAGGATATGGGATGTGACATACTGACTGATCCGTAAAACATACATGTACCACCATATACATATTACTGCCTAACTGGAGAGGTAGGATATACCCCCACGCATAGGTAGAAGGGTGCACACATGGCATGGTTCCTGGCACACAGGGTATGGTATAAGGTCTGTGCGTTGATTGGTGGTAGTGCTTACGCCACACCCCTAAGGGAGCTGGGGAGGCACATGTGACCATGTTGACAATATGGGGGATAGGATACTCAGGGGAGTACAGTGTCAAAGACCGGAAACAAGCACATAGGTATAATCAGGTTTTGTCTTCTTTATTGGCACACAGTGACCCAATCCCCCCAATCAGGACCTGCGTGGGCGCCCACATCCACGGCGACCACGGCCCATGCAACCCTGTTGTTGTGTTTCCACTGATGCTGCCTCTGGGGCTGTGGCTGGTTGCTGCGAACGCCCAGCCATGGCCTCGTGAGCATCTGCAATCTTCAGTAGCACCGCTGCCATCACCTCAGCTGTGGCATGCATCTGGTCCATCCTCTCCTGAATGCCCATCAGAACCTGATGAGTGGCTGTGGGTGAGACACAAGGTGATGTGTGAGACATGTGTTGCACCCCCCCCCCCACCGTGACTCATGCAAATGTCCGGCGTATCCAAACACACCAGTCCGCAGACCACCCATTTATGTGATGGCTAGCAGCGCAGTACCATGTTTACATCTGTGTGTCCCATGACCCATCCACAGGCCAGCAAATGATCCCGCTGGGGGTCATGGTGATCACAGATATGACACATGGTACTGTGTCTCACTTCATTGTGTCACTGCTGTATCTGTGCACTGGTCGTATGGGATAGGTTGGATAATGTGGGAATTCATGGCACACAGATAGATATCTGTGGGGCACTGTTCACTCTAAACCTGACACACAGTAATGAGTACCCTGACTATCTCTGCTACATACCACTACCCAGGGAGAGGGGTTCGATGGGTAAACTGTATAGGTGATCTGGGGTAGGTGTGTACCACTGTACGTCTCCATGGGGTATTTTGTGGTGAATAGTAGGCGGCTATATGGGCTCATTATTATGAGAACACCAGATGGCACATGATACAAGGGGGGGGGGAGTGCACATGGCACCCACCACCACTACACATACAGAACTATGTGCTATGGTGTCCTAAGATTAGGGGGCACATGGAATCTCATTGTGGATGTTCCATCAGCCCCCAGGGGGCTTGTGTATTCTGATACCCACCTTCCACATTGTGCTGTGCAGAGGCAGTATGAGCCCGCAGCTCTGCAAGGATGATATCCATGCCGGTGTGTTGCGTGCATGATGTTCCTGGTGCCTGCATCCTGTGGGGACTCCCCTCCAACTCTGCATCCTCCACAGCCCGTGTGCTGCTGTTACTGGCCCCCACCTGTGCGTTAGCATCCACCGCCCAGTCCTCTGCCTCGGCCAGCATGATGTTACCTGGGGTCTCCCCGCCAGTGCTGTCTGTGTCCCCAGACTCAGCGGCCTCTGGCCCTTCGGCATCCCCTGGCACCAGCACATCCCCCTCCTCATATGCCTCCATGGCCTGGATGTCACCTGGGGAGTAGAACAAGGTACACAGCAAGGATGAGTTAGCACAGGTCACATATCTACACCTCCCCGCCAACAGCAATGTGATGTGCACCTGTACCTGCTGTTATTACACCTGCAATGGTGACAGCACATGTGCGCACAGTGTGTGGTACCTGACTGGGGGGGGGGGCGGCCTCACGCACTGGTGGAGCTATGTCACATTTGCTATTATGTTGGCGGGATGGGGTTTAGACTGGCGGACCCAGTATATACAGCACGAGGTATGCTCTGTGCGTGTGTCCTTGGATGTGGGCTCAGCATTACATGTGGCCAATGTGTGTGTGTGAACCATGAGTGGGATTGTGGCCTGGCATATTCTATGTGAGTGATGTGTATGCATTAGCCTGAGCGGTATGGATGGCAGGTGTTGCTTAATCTGTCCAGGTCAGCCAGACATGTGTGGGGAATGCCGCATGGGTAGGCACTGTGCGGTGTGTGCGGACAGCTATCACATAATCGGTGTGTGTGGTGGGTTGTTCCAGGGGATGGGTGGAGTGTTGCTGGGCATGTGTTTACAACGTGGGTGGGGGTCATGGGAATGTGTCTGTGGCACTGCAGTACCTGCATAGATGATGGCACCAGGTGGTGGGTGGTCTTGGCTAGGTGCAGTTGGTACGGCTGTGGCAATGTGCACCTCAATGTCTTGTGAGGGTGTGTGGGACATCCACACTGTATGTTGGACAATGACAGAGTGTGATGTGTTCGTAATCTGTTTGATGTGGTCATTGGGGTTTGTTTGTGTCTACCTCGCCATCACAGTGTGATAGGCCTTCCTCTGTCTCTGGTCTGGGATATGTCCCTGGACATGTGATTTCAAACACACGTCATAGCTGTTATACGTGGTGTGTGTTGGTCCCCCCAGTTCAATGTTTTATGCCCTATTTGTTTGCCCCTCCTGTCAGTGTCCCCCTGTCATATAGTGTTGTGTGCCTGGCTGCAGACATATGCTGTTCTGTGTGACGTATATGGCATGTATGTATAGCTGCTGCATGTTCTGGGTTCATGGGGTGGGGGGTGTTCGGACCCCCTGTATATACAGTCATCCGCCCCACTCATTTGCAGTCAAGGGGGGGTGGCACTACATCAGGCTGGGGGACTTCCCCCCAACCAGTTTTGTACACCTGTGTAGTGCTGTAAAACGTCCAGGACTGTGGCTGTCGTGCAAGCAGCCCCAGGTACCTGTCATACCCACCCTGTACCTACACAGACATGTTTTGCTTGATATGTGGACCCCAGTTGCTTGTGTTAGGGCACACGTGTTCTCAGGACATAGGCCCCCCACCTTCCTGTCCATGGCAGGCATGTACTGGGCCATGTGGTTTACATGTGCAGCATATCTATGACCTACCTGCCTGTGGATGGGCGGTGTCCAGCGCTTCCGGCAACCCTCACATGCAGATGGGGAACAGATGGTCTGCCAGTTCCTACTCCAGGGGTGTCAGAGTTGGGGCAAAGGGACCACCCCCTCCGGTGCCCATGGCATGTTGCCTCTTTGCCATCATGTGGGCACGGACACCCCGCTTGATATCATTGAACCTTTTTCTAAGGCTATACAGGTCACTGGATGGCCCCCCTGCCTGGGCTATGGCCTCCTGGATCTCCTTCCACACTTGTATCCATGTGCCCACAGTGGTGCTTGTGCTCATCATACCTCTCCAGCACACTGGAGCATACCTCTCCAGAACACTGGCCAGCAGGATGTGGTTCTCCTGCTGGCTGAACCTAACAGCCCTCCTCCTTTCCTCAGCTGGCACAGGTATCCGCCTTTGTTTGGCGCTGGGTGGCCCCTGTGTGGGCTGGGACACACACGATGGGCCTGCAGCCACCACCACAGGCCCAACACTCCCTGCCGGCTCTGGGTCCTGCTGAACAGGTGCCCCCCCCTCCTTCACTCCTGTCATGTCCTGTCTCTCCATCTCCCTGCCCTCTGTGCCCTCTCCCTTCCTGTCACACATACTGTCACCCTCTCGGTGGCCAGCCCAGCGCCTAGGGCGCTGAGAGTTGGTCTGCCTTTGTATTCCTGACTCAGAGAGTATGACCCTGCATTGGTCCTGCAAGGCCCTCTGGGAATGGTAGTCCCTTTTACCCTTTGAGAACAGAAGAGTTGTAGTCGAGTGTTTCAGGCAATGACAAGAATTTATTTTCCCCTTCCCAACGGATTTCTGTGCAGGTAAATAACTTAGGACAAACTGCCATACAATTGGCTTGAGGGATATGTACAAGAACTCAGGTAAATTAGCCTTATCAGCTTCAGGCTCACAACGTGCAGTGTCGGTACAAACAAACAATAACAGCTTCCTTCAGCAAAAGAAAATGTTACCCATTCTTTCTGTTGCTTTACCAGCTTTCTCAAACTAGTGTTCAGCACAGAGACTCAATGTGGTCAGCAAAACATAACGTGCAGTCCATCTGGTTATCCACTATTTCACTGCTATCAATCTGCATTTCTTCAGCGTCAGCAATAGCAGGGTGTGTCAGTGAGCTGCTATCCTGAACTTTAAAACAGACATCTTCACTATCCTCACATGGCTTCTCTTGGTAGCACTCTAAAGGATAGGACTGTGAATTACCGTATATACTGAAGTTTATTTTTAGAGAGTCTGCTACATTCTGGCAACTGCAGGGAAATACTTTATAACTAGGTTCAAATCTATGTAAATTGTGAAGCCTACCTTTCGGCTTTGGAGGGAAAGGAATTCTCAGCTCTGCAAAGTCAGACTGATTCCCAAACACAGCTTGTGTTTGTTTGTCTCTCAGCCTCGTAGCTTCAGCCTTAGAGGTACAAGTATTGTCACGCCAGCAGGTTTCTCTCTCTGGAGCATGTGAGTTTTCCCAAGCCTGCCTTCCAGGAAATATCTTATCCTTCTTGCCTTTACCAGACGTCACTTGTCCTGTGCTGCTTCTTTCTGGCGTTAGGACTATGACTGCCTTGGTTCTCACCTCTTGACGTCTTCCTTCTTTCTGCTCCCCTCCTCTGGTCCAGGCTAATGACCACTTTTTATCATCCTGTTTCTCCGGGCTAAACTGTGCCCCTCCCTTAAACAGGTGTATCTCATTATCTCCTGAACTAGGGACTACGTCACAGCGTGGGAGTGTCTTTCCAGTTTGTGACTCTCTTTGTTTACATTTTCTCTGAAAACACTGAGCCATGTGCTCAGACTGCCTGTCAGTTTCTGCAACGGAATCCTCTTCTCTCACCAACTCCATAGGCTCAGAAGGGTCTTCTTCATGACAATGCCTACTCATTTGCTCCTCAGCTCCACCTCACACCTGCTTCTGGCCCCCTCTCCTCTCCCTGCTGTCTGCTCCTCAGCTCAGCTCGTGTCTCTCTCACCTGCTTCTCGCCTCACCCCCTCACTCTCTCCCCTGCTTTGCCACACACCTCCCCAAGTGGTTGGGGCAAGGTACTTCAGGCCGGAAGGTCGGTGGTTCAAATCCCACTAGAGGACAGCAACCTTGGGCCGGAAGGACTGGGGTTTCTAGTCCCACAGATGCTCCTTGTGGTCTTGGGCAAGCCACTTAACCCTCCACTGCCCATGTTCCCTGTAAGTATTAGTGTATGTGTCTCATATCCCTGCGTGTTAAATGTATCCCCCAATTGTGTTGTGACCGCTTTGATTGAAGGATAAGGCGGTATACAAAACTGTCTAAATAAATAAATAAATAAATAAATAAATAAACCTGCCTCTGACACTCTCCACCACCACTCACGAACCCAGACACTCTCCATGACACACCTGCTTCTGACTCTCTACCTGCTTCTCCGACAACGCATGCCTTCTCTCCCTCGCCTCACCGTGTCCAGGCATGCAGGTGTTTTTATAGGGTGTTTTTATGTTGCGCGCATTGTGCATGCGCAGCAGCGCTAGCGCGGTGGCTGTGCGTGTTGCGCATGTGCCGCAGAGGCATGGAAGGTGTGTAGGACACCATGTATTTAAAGGTACGGAAGAATTGAAGGAAATATCGATACATCGGGAAGATGTCTTACAACTATTAGATAAACTGAAGAGTAGCAAATCACCTGGGCGGGATGGTATACATCCAAGGGTGTTGAAAGAACTGAAATATGAGATTGCAGAACTGCTATCAGTAATCTGTGAACTATCATTAAAATCATCTCTAATACCTGAAGATTGGAGGATTGCCAATGTAACACCAATTTTTAAAAAGGGTTCCAGGGGTGATCCGGGAAACTACAGACCGGTGAGCCTGACATCAGTACCGGGAAAAATGGTAGAAACCATCATAAAGAATAAAATTACTCAGCATGTAGATAGTCACAACCTAATGGGAGACAGCCAACATGGCTTTAGACAAGGAAGATCTTGTCTTACTAATCTGTTATGTTTTTTGAAGGAGTGAATAAACAGGTGGACAAAGGTGAGTCGGTTGATATTGTGTATCTGGACTTTCAGAAAGCCTTTGACAAGGTCCCTCATCAGAGACTTTTGGCAAAACTAAAGAGTCATGGGATAGGAGGCAGTGTACTATTGTGGATCAGGAACTGGTTAAAAGATAGAAAGCAGAGGGTAGGGCTAAATGGCCAATTTTCCCAATGGAGAAAGGTGAATAGTGGTGTACCCCAGGGATCTGTGCTGGGTCTGCTGCTTTTTGACATATTCATAAATGACCTGGAAAGTGGAATAACGAGTGAGGTTATCAAATTTGCAGATGACACAAAACTATTTAAAGTTGTTAAAACCCAAGAGGATTGTGAAAAATTGCAAGAGGATCTTGATAAATTGGAAGACTGGGCATCAAAATGGTAGATGAAATTTAATGTGGACAAGTGCAAGGTTATGCACCTAGGGACGAACAACCCAAACTGTGGTTACACGATGCAAGGTTCCACATTAGGAACCACCACCCAGGAAAAAGATTTAGGCGTCATTGTGGATACCATGTTAAAACCCTCGGCCCAGTGTGCAGCGGCGGCCAAGAGAGCAAATAGAATGCTAGGTATGATAAGGAAAGGAATGGAAAATAAAACAAAAGATATTATAATGCCTCTATATCGTTCCATGGTGAGACCGCACCTTGAATACTGTGTGCAATTCTGGTCGCCGTATCTTAAAAAGGATATAGCGATTTTAGAAAAGGTACAGAGAAGAGCCACCAAAATGGTAAAGGGGATGGAAGGATACTCCTATGAAGAAAGGCTGTAAAGGTTAGGGCTCTTTAACCTGGAAAAGAGATGGCTGAGGGGAGATATGATAGAAGTCTATAAATTAATGAACGGAGTGGAACGGGTAAACGTAGATCGATTGTTTACCTTATCAGAATATAGAAAGACTAGGGGACATGCAATGAAGCTACAAGGTAAACTATTTAAGACTAATAAAAGAAAATATTTTTTCACTCAACGTGTAATCAAACTCTGGAATTTGTTACCGGAGGATGTAGTAAAGGCTGTTAGTGTAGCTGGGTTTAAAAAAGGTTTGGACAAGTTCCTGGAGGAAAGGTCCATAAACCATTATTAATAAGTGACCGAAGATATCAATGCTTGACCCAGTTCAAGCATTGTGGAACTTGTGTCTCTTGGGGAAACTGCTAGGTACGTATGACCTAGATTGGCCACTGTTGGAAACAGAATACTGGGCTTGATGGACCTTGGTCTGACCCAGTATGGCATATCTTATGTTCTTATGTTCTTATGTACACATGTGCTGTGCATGCGCGTGAGGTGTGGCGCATGTGCATAACAGGACGCAGCACTTACTGTGTCTCTGCGGTGCATGCTGAACATGCGCAGCTGCCGCGCTAGCGCTGCTGCACTTGCGCGACGCACGCACCATTAAAAAACCCTGTAAATACACCTGCACACCTGCATCACGATGAGGGGTTTGTGTAGGTGAGGGAGAGAAGGCGTGCGTTGTCGGTGAAGCAAGAAGAGAGTCAGAAGCAGGTGTATCGTGGAGTGTGGCTGGGTTTGTGAGTGGTAGTTGTATTGTGTGGCTGGGTTTGTGTGTGGTGGGAAAGGTGTGTGGCTTGGTTAGTGAGGTGAGAGTCTGCGTTTGAGTGAGTTAGAGGAGTTGGTTGGGTGGAGTTCATGGTGGCCTTTGTGTTTGCTGCATTTGCAGTGGGAGGTGAGCAGGGGCTGCGGTTGCCTGACGGGGGAGATGGTGTCCATGGGGTCGAGGCACAGGGCATGGGTGTAGTCCCGCTGCAACACAGACCTGCAGCTGTGGGGGCAGGCCAGGCAGGCCAGGCAGGCAAAGGTGCAGGCTCACCAGCCTCGCCTCTAAAGGCCCAGGGCCCAGTTCCAGGGCATGCGTGAGGAACAGGTCATCTCCCTCTACCGCCTGAGCATGGGGGCTATTAGGGAGCTCTATGAGGATCTAAGACCTGACCTCGAGCCCCTGACTGGTCGGTCACATGCCATACCGGGTTTGATCAATCTCCTTGGTGCCCTACATTTCTTTGCCTCTGGCTGTTTCTAGTCATCTGTGGCCGCAGTGGGTGGTATGAGCCGCCCCACCTTCTCACGCTGTCTCCACCAGATACTGTGTGCCATGATCAGCCGGGTGGGGAATTACATTGCCATTCCCAACACTAGGCAACAGTGGGGGACTTTGAACCAGGCCTTTGAGGCGTTAGCCGGGATACCACACGTGATGGGAGCTATTGATTGCACACATGTTGCCCTGGTCCTGCTAGAGACAGGGAGGTAGTCTTCCGCAACCACAAACACTATCATTCCCTGAATTTTCAGGTCGTATGTGATGCAAATATGCATATTCTGAATGTGGTCCCCAGGTTTGCAGGGTCCACCCATAACTCCTATATCCTGCATCACTCGGCACTATTAAGACAATTTGAGGCTGGACAGTATGAGGACTGTATATTGCCGGGTGTGTATTTCTCATCTCTGACATGTGTGTGTGTCTCATCTGTCTGCGTGTGATCTAACGTTGGGGGGGGGGGGGTGCCCTCCAGCTCTACCTTGCTATGGTGGTGTGTGATGATGGTAGAATGGACGGTAGCATTTGTGTTGTGGTTACAGATTATGTTGATGGCAATCCGTACACCTACCCCTTGTTTTGTGTGTCATAACTTCACATGCTGATGCATAGTTGTGGTGTCCCATCATGTGCTGTTAAATTATATGTCAGGATGTGTCATGCATTTGGTTTGCACATACATACTTGTGTCCATTTATGTGGGCATGGGCTCCTGCTTTAACATTCTACATTTCTTTCTGCAGGTGATGCAGGATATGGGTGTCACCCATGGTTGCTGACCCCTGTGCGTCAGCCACGGACACGTGCAGAGAGGAGTTACAATGAAGCCCATGCCTCCAGCCGCTCTGTCATAGAGCGCACCTTTGGTGTTTTAAAGAGTCGCTTCAGGTGTCTGGATAGGACAGGCGGGGCCTTACAATATAGACCACAGACTGTGGCAGAGATCATTATCGCCTGTTGCATCCTGCACAACATTGCTCTCAGGCACCATATCCCTGTCCAAATTAATGAGGATCTCGAGGATGATCATACATGCCCTCCTGTATGTGCCTGTGGTGACACACGTGAGGGAACAGCAGTCAGGCGGCAACTGATTGAGGAGGTCTTCTTATGTAAGTACTGCATATATTGCCACCTACATTTGTTTCAATATGTGTGTACTGCTACCACTAGTTAACATCTGTATACCAATATCAGTAAGATGCAACACTGCACTGACATGTAACAGACACTGCCTGGCCATCCCAGCTTACAATCTAGTCATGACTGAAACGCAGAAGATGTGAGCAGGCCACAACAGCTGGTGGAGGTGGATTATGTGTGTCTGTATTTTTAGGCTTGTGGGAGATGTTACGCTGACATACCTGATGTATGGCTGATTGGGATATGGGCTGCTGTACAGGCACAGGTAGTTAGTTTGATGCTTTGGGTGCAGCATGGTGAAAGGCGTGTAGTATATAGTAAACAGTAGGAGAGCAGACCATAGATGGGGCCAGTTGTCTAGATGTGTGTGTTTAACATTTTGTAATTTGAGCTGATTGTGTGGTTGGTATGCTCTGATGAGCAGGGACTGTGTGTTAGTTGTTTTTGTATAGTGCTACATGTGATACGTAACACTATATACATGCTCAGTAGTAGTTGGATTTCTGGGATTTGAGATCATCTAGGGACGTTACTGCAACACCACAGTGTGCCTGCATGTATAGGTCAGCACGTAGCCCTGACATGGATGCAGAGAAGGATAGGGAACCTGTGAGGTGTCCTGCCAGGGGGCGTATAATTGCCATTATGTATGTGGCTGTAGAATAGACATGCAGTGCAGTGTTGCATATTTTCAGGCAGACAGAGATGATTCAAGGCCAGATATGCAAGGTGTAGGTTACAGTAAGCATGCCTGGAGCTGAATGGGGGGGGGGGGGGGGAGGGAACAGGGTTTAGTTGTGTTTTCAGGGAGGGCAGGGGAAATATAGCTGATGACATCCAGACATAAACCAAATGACTAAACTACAAGCTGGGTAGGTGTGTAGAGGAGGGGAGTGCAGTCCAAGACAACACCTACATTGCGGACCCTAGAGAGAGACAGTTATGGCCACACACACAAATACGCTCTGATGGGAGTGGAGGGTTTAGGTGCACATATAGGCTATACATGCTTTGCCATTATCTATTTCACACTGTGGGGTAGCATGCAGCCATCAAGGTCAGGTTGCAAGCAGACATTGGGGTGTGGTTTAGCAAACATAACTCAGCCTTTGAGAGATATATTTGCAACTCATCAGTACACAGCTCTTAATGTAAGTCAGGTATGAAATGTACACACCAAGGAAATGTATATGGACAGAGGATAAGGGGGAAGCCCCTGCATATTTCATTGTGTTACAGGAATTAACATCGGGGTAGCAGACAACATTGAGACACCAGAACACACACTGAAGGGGCATTGGGAGTGTTATGGGGGACACAGGATAGTACTGCGGCCTTGGAGCCCAGCAGGGACACGGTAGTGAGCAAATGCTTCTGTTCACCAGTTTTTATGGCAACAGAGAGGTGAGGGAGGGAACAGAGTACAGAATCTTGTAGTTTGCCAAACACACTTCAGTGATAACACTCACATGAAAGAGATCTGTACAGTGTGATGGGGAACAGTCAGCCTTGAGTGTGGGAGCTGAGGACATGAAGATGCAGTGTGTGTTGCACAGCTACAACATGACATATGTATGTTTCTCTTGTGGTTCTCGATCCACAGGACATACTTGGTGACCCTCCTGGTGCTGTGGTGCATTGGCAGGTGACTGTACGTCATCCAACATGCAGTAGTCTGGGGTAGGTGGACCAACAGCTACTTTGTGTGTGCTGACAGCCAGGGAGAACACATGTCTGCAGTGATCTGTCATATTGTACATATGTTGTTGTTCACCTCTTTTCCCTGCACCCCCATACCCCATATTTTGCTGTTGCCACACATATCCACATGTGTTCCTGTCCAGTTTGTCTTCTGCAACACTGTCTCTGGCACACGTCCAACAGAGCTGCATGTGTGTGCAGGTCCTAGGTGTTTGGGTGGTGGGCTGCACGTATACCCTTCCCTGACATTGTACCATCAGTCAACAGCAGGGTATCATTGCATTTAACAGGCCTTTATGTCCACTAATCTTGAATTGTGCACATACAGGCCATATGCTACTGCTGGCACGCTCACCTTAGCATACTGTGTGGGTGGGTGTTTTTGGGTTGGCTGTGTGTTGATACAGTGTGCAGGCATTTTGCATTATCATGTGGTGTGTGTGGTCTGTACACCTGGGGAGTGGTGGTGACTGTGCTATCTCTACCTTACTGCTGTTTAACATGTGAACATTGTGGACATGTGTTGTGTGTTGTGAGCAGACCTATCTCTTAGAACACCACTGTGCAACAGCATATTTGTATCACAGATATCGCTATAATGTGGACATGCATCAACAGTGGCTGGACATGGTGGCATGGTGATTCTACACATTCTGATGACATCTTCTCCCTTCACTGTGACGTGTTGTGGCCTTTGAGAGACTCAGGGGATCCAAAACATATACTTGATGCAAACACACAGTAGGTTGCACCTTTGGTCTTGTGTGAATGACATCTGCCTTTACATGTTAATGATTTACCGTTTGTTTCATAGACATTTCATGTTGGCTCTCTGTACACGGACGCTGATGCACATGGAGTGGAGCTGTGAAACGCCTGTGTAACATGGGCATGGACATGACCATATCTATGTGACACCCTCGTCTGCGGTTCCAATTCAAAATGTCCCCAACATGCAGTGTGTTCTGTGTTGTGATCAAGTTATGTTTGCCTGTGTGGCGTTTTCTTAAGTGCATATTAATGTTTCACTCTGTGCAATTTGGGCTGATGTTGCAAGCAGCATACCAATACATTGTTTATCCTCTTCTGACACAGGGCAGAGTACAAACAACGCACATCTACTACAGTGCATCCAGCGTCACCATCATCCACCTGTTGAAGGACACAACAACACCATGGAACTATCCCTGGGAAATGGTGCCATAGGATGTTTGACCTCTGCGAGTGGGACACATGCCTAGGATGGACAGTATTATTGTTGGACTGCTACTTTGGGCATGACAGACCTGTCCAACACACCGTTGCTGCCGTGCTCTGGCTGGGTGTCGCACTCATCACAGGAGACACACATACCATTTCCAGTACTGTGGTATATTGGGATGTCACACTTGGCTATACATGCCCAGGGTTTCAAGGACAGTCTTAACCTGACTTGTTGGATTGCAGACACACTTTGCACTTTGGACACTGTGTACTGGTCCCCATGTGTGCAGCAGGGACTGCCATTGTCGCTGTATGTTGTACATCCTTCTAACATTGTGTTGTTGTGTTTTGGCCATGTGTGTGACATGGAACACAGGATACGTTCATCTGTTTGGTACAGCACAGGCATACAGCCATGCGTGTGGCACAGGGGGAGCAATGGAGAGGTCCTCTTGTCCATGTCCACCTACCCTCCACTTGGACATAAAACAGTTTTTGCCACGGCACCACTTTACTGAACAACAACAGCTTGGATTGATATTTGCACTCACCAAGGGTGTTACCGTGCATGTGTGGCATCACTGTATCATGTTGAAACGTACACGGTGCATGTGCATGTGACTATGTTGGTGCAACACAGCATGTGGCAATATGGCTTCTGTGTGGGTTACTGTACAATGTTTGACCTTTCTTTCCATCTCTGTAGACTGGTTATTGTGCTTGTTTACTGTACAGACATTGATTTACAAACCTAGCATTGCATGTCTGCACAGACCTATTTATCCCCTGAGGTAACGACACTCACATTGCCCCATTATATTTGGAGTGTAGCAGTGTGAGTGTCCATTTACTTCCTTCAATTCCTACTATGATATATGTGTACAGACACTGTATCCACACCAACCAGTGCAGGGGGACCTTCTGCATAGTGTTATCTCTGCATGTTTCTGCGGATGGTTTCATTTGAATTCTCTGTGTTCATGTGCCTCTGCTACCTGTTAGAATATCCTCATTGTGCATTTGACGATTGTTTAGGGTTACATTGTTGCAGCTTTGATTCCTATATCGGGCATTATGTGACAGCTGTGACATATATTTCGATATCTGTGTTTACACTTTCTTACTTTAAACAGCATATGCTGTTTTATTTGTGTGCCTCCTGTGTTGGCAGACAGATATGTTTTAGGGAACAGATCATGATTAATATGTGTGGGGCCCTCATCATGCACCACCTACTGTCTACATGCACACATATGTAACTAACGCATTTGGGGTGTGCAGCAGCATGTGGGGGGTGGGGGTCTAATGCATACTGCACACCATGCACCTGATGCACATTATCTCTCCTGCCCATCGTCTGTAGATGGGTCATTGACTTTTCTGTAACTTGTGAGTTGCTGCCCTGCAAAATGTGTTTTCAAATTTTCCCCTGGGAACCACTCACCTTGATATTATGATAGGCAATATCTACACTATCTGTGATGATTAACCAAAATAAAAATATGTGTTTGATGTACATTTGTCTCTGATGCTGCTTGATCACACTGACACACGTATCTAGTGATTACATGGTCATGTACATGGCCCACCTGAGCCCACATCCTTGTACGGTGCCAGCTATCTATCTGCCAGCCATTTGCCACATCACTGGGTGTTACAGGTTCCCATACACACATTCCCTTTGAGGTAATATTTTTGCTTTATGCTTGCTGTGCTTGTTTGGGATAGTGGTTATGGACATGTGTTGTAACACCATAGGTTGCAGGTTTGATCCTCACATGGGGTTTACTTATTTTTTTCTGTTGTGCTGACCTGACCATGTTTGGGGATACCTGCAGGTTCATCACCTATGCAAACACCCTTCCATCTCTTCACTGTACACCAAGGTGTGCCCTCTATGCTGCCTATCCATCACATATTGGCTGTTACATATGTGTCTTTCTTTAAAGCATTTGCATGGCAGTCCACTTGGGGGACTGGTATTGCTGTGGTTCAGCTGGTCTGTGGCACACCTGTTTTCAGGTTCAATTCTCACCTGTTCTGTTCCATATTTTGCCCTGCTCCACAAAGCATCCCCTGCCGTCCTTTGGGTTTAGGTTTTTTCCTCTTTTGCATGCTGTATCCATTGCATAACATTTCATTGTGTGTGTGCATATGTGGCTCTGGTCCCAAATACAGACTGTGATCTGATCTGTACACACCAGATCTGCATGTGCATTCCATCATGGTTACTGTTGGGGGTTTGTCTATCCTGGCAGCCAGCAGGCTTTTGTGGAATGCCCTGCAGTATTCTTGTATGCAACCTTTGCTAATGAGCTCACGTTGGTGGTGTGGCCTACCGGTTTGTGCATCAACATTTGTTCTAATAGTCATAGGTTTGATTCCTCTCTGTTCTCTTTCATTTGTATGCTCGTCCTGCACAGCTACTTTTCTTTCCTGTGACAGTCATATCTGTGCAGATTTGTGGTGTCAGCACATTGTACCCTTATCACAGTTGCCAACCATCCTTCTGTCTGCCTATATGTGTCTGCCAGCTGTGTGCCATCCTGCCCTGATGTGCAGGCTGCTACCCCATGTCCTGCAGTGATACACGTTTCTGCATTGCAGCTGTTCCTGGTTGCCTCTCCTGTGTGTGCTCTGCATGGCACTGCTACTCCTCTGTCCTCCTGCCATTACACATATCCTGCCACTTCTACCTCCTCTGCTGGACACGTCTTCCCATCCTCTGCCACACACTGTCATTGTTGCATGGTACATTACCATCACCCTGTGTATCGCTACAGCTGTCCCCGATATGTTTGTCCATTTTTCCTGCTGCCGCATGGGCTGGAAGCAGATTTGTGTGGTCCATCAGCTAAGATCTATTTCCATCCATCACTTGTGCATTGTCTTTCCTTGGTGCTCTGTGCAGTGTTAGGGTTACATCTGTGTTTGTCCCATGCCTTTCTTTCTTTTCAACTTGGATGACCTTAGTGCCCTTGGCCAACATTTCTTGATTCACCTATACATCCTTGGGGCATCTTTAGCCACACCTTAGATTCAGCCATCTTGTGGGGCACCTAATATGGTGCCTTGGGGGTTGACAACCTTTGAACACGCCCTCTGTGACATTATAACCCGCTTTGGTTGACATGGTGGTTTAGGATGTGCATTCTGATGCACCCTTAAAGGTGGTGCATTAGGTTAGGGCACTGGGGTGCAGGTATTTTTAGCTAGCAGCACAGATTGTTGGACTGTTTCAGGCAGGAAAAGCAATTGCCTTAGCTGTAGTAGCTGATAAGAATGCAATAAATAATACCCGGAGTCAGGCAAAGATTCAAGCCATTTTAATGTGCACAGACTCAGATTGCAGTAGCATTCAAAATGGTCTGAGCACAGAGCTCAGAAAAATGACAGTTTATATACTTTTCTTCTCCAGTCTAATACAGGCAAAACTCCTCATTGGCCACAGTGGCCCACTTACTCTCATCCAATAGACATCTCTGACCGGGCCCAGGACTCGCTCCCCTGCTTGGGTCTTACTAGCCACGGGTCAGCAATTAGACATAACACTAAACATAATACTTTTACTACAGTATATTTTGCTACTTCTGCAAAGATAGTGGAAGGCATATCAGAAGCATTCTTAACAAAAGCAAAACAAAGCGAGGCCAAACATAGCAAGGCTAAGACGTATCTCCAGCCTTGGCTCAAAACACTAAACAATCTTCATAATGCTAGACAAAATATTCTTACACTGTTTGGCTTCTCTGCTATATTTTCATCCTAATTACGAGGTCAGTGCACAATCAGCAAAGATACAGTGGAGGACATTCCTACTAAAGCAGACATCTGGCTTACCTAAACAATAAACAGTAAAAGTTTTAATTCTCTTATCTCCAGGAGAGCAGAACATGTTATCAAACCAGAATAGAACAGTATTTCTTTCTAACAGCGAACAGCATTACGTAATTTTCCAAAATCAGCAATAACATTTTAAAGCAGGAAAAAGGGCTTCAGACCTAGCTCTGCTACATACTAGGCCATCGCCTATCACATTCCCTCCTTTTGATTATTCTCACCCGCAAGTGAGGAAGGGTGAGAATCTAATCACACAAACAGCAAAAATACTTCAGACCATAGTAGAGGGATCACTGTGTGGTATAGGGTAATAATTCCATGAGACTAATATATGTGCCGCTGCCTTGCGGTCAATAGTGCTATCGATAATAGAGTTCAGCATGCGCAAGCATAAGGGCAGGAAACAGGGGATACATATGCAAATAGCCACAATCAAAAATACATTTGATACAAGTGTCTTTGTCACATCATATAGCATGCCTAGTGTATAAGCGGAGGGGCAGGAGACATAGGAGGAACAAATGACATATATACTGTTCATCATAGCAATAGGCCCGTTCTCATTGTTCCATCGCAGTTCCCATAACAGGAGAGGAAAGATTCTGGCGGGGGGTTGAGACAAGTCCGGGTATTCCCTGTTGTGCAAATACTAGGTTTGCAGGCTGCACAGGGAAGTAGGGCAAGAGTCAATTCAAAGCACCCCAAGGCTGCCGCCAGAACGAAGCAAGAATAAGAATTCATAATGGGCATAGTCTCTGGAAAATTGGTGGAACCGTCGGCTTCCACAACAGGTAGCAGACGTAGAGTTGATTGTAGATCCTCAAGCTTCTGCCGTACGTAGACCTACCAGCTTTGTGGCAGGAGTAGGGCTGTAGATTCCAAAGTATCACTGTCCTCTGGGATGTCTCAGGTTCTTAAAATATCATAGTACAGTCTCTCAGGCTATTATTGCCTCCTTAGAGCAGTTCACATTTTAGGAGATCAAAACAGTTTTTTTCTTTTTCTTTTTTTTTTTCAGAGCATTTGAACACAGTCTCGTAGAGGACTCAATTTCTTAACACAACACAGTCTATTTCTGATGATTTCAGCTTTCTCCAGATGCGAGGCTTACCTTCGGATAAACAAACAGTCTTGAAATAGTGCAGTTTCCGAGGGACCAATAAGTCTTAGGCCCGTGGCTGTTGTCGTAGGGTGAGGCGCAATGGAGTCTCAGGATCATTTATGGAAGTCCACGACCAAGTTCAGAAGCGGCTGCTGGAATGCAAAACTGGAGGACGTCTGTTCTCTTGATGTCCAGGAGCAGGTTGGTAAAGTTCTTACGATGACGGATCTTTTCTTTGCAGTGTGAGTCGCAACGGTGATGCAGGATTAGCGAGCCAGGTCCAGGGGCAACTCTCAGGAACTGTGGCTGGTTTCACTCCACTGTGGTGGATCCAGGAGTCGATCTCGGCCACTTTAACTGCTGTTGGGGTTGATAACAAGACGACATATGGCCCTTTCCAATACGGCGCCAGCGGTGTCTTCATCTACTCTGTCACCGACACCGAGGCTCCAGGCTTGAAAGGATGCAGGGGCTTGGATGGGCTGGTCTCGTACTCACGCATGAAGACCCTTCAAAACAGAACTTAAAACCAATAGTGCTTATCTAGTAATTTCAGATCCTATCTGTCACACATCTCCTTTTACTCTCTATACAATAGGCTACAGAATCTCAGAATCTCAAAAGGGGAAACTCCTAAAGACTTAGCAGGGGTTAAGTATATCCTATGAAGGGCTATAGGAAGAACCTGGGGCCAGGGCTGAGGACTTAACTACTAGATCAAGGGTCACCACTGCATATTTAACACAACTATGTCCATTAATGATGACAAGACTGCTTTCATCCACAAAGAAAGTTTTGTCTGGGCGGTCCAAGGGGATATCAGTTGAGTCTAGGCAACCTGAGCACACAATGTCCATTACTTCCAAGCAATCATGGTCAGGAGGGCCTGGACCGACGGGCAATAGGGTGACTGGGTTTAGAGTTTGGCTGAGACTTAATTGCAAGTTAGGATTCTCACATAGCATACTTTGATATTTCAGCATTCGGGCATTAGTGAGCCAATGGCTTCCTTTATATTCCATCAGGGTTAAATCAGAGTGTGGTACAGTAACTTGAAGAAGGTTTTGTCCTAAGGTGAGCTTATCAGCTTCGCTCACTAAGAGGGCTGTGGCTGCTACAGCTCTCAGGCAAGGTGGCCAGCCTTTTGCAACAGGATCCAATTGTTTCGTCAGGTAGGCCACAGGTCGCTGCCAAGACCCAAGAGGCTGGGTCAAGACTCCCGATGCGTTTCCACTTGATTAATGGACATACAGACGAAATGGTTTCTGCACATCCGGTAGGCCCAAGGCTGGGGATGACATCAATGCTGTTTTCCATGATTTGAATGCTTTATCTTGTTCTGAGCCCCATTCCAGGGGAGATCGTTCCATCCCCTGTGTGACTTGGTACAAGGGTTTTGCCATGAGCGCAAAATTTGGTATCCATATGCGGCAGTAGCCTGCAGCTCCCAAGAAAGCTCGCACCTGTTTTCTGGTGGTGGGGGTTGGGATGCGGCATACTGCTTCCTTTCGCTCGAGTCCTAATGTCCGGGTTCCTTTAGACAGGTGGAACCCTAAATATTTCACTTCTGTCTGGCACAGCTGCGCCTTGGCTCTGGAAACCTTGTAGCAGGCTTCATTCAAATGGTGCAAGAGGTCACTTGTAGCTTGTATACAATCAGATTTGTTGTTGGTGGCTATGAGCAAATCATCTACATATTGAAGCAAAATTCTTTTTCCCGGAATCACAGAGTAGCTTGACAACTCTTGACTGAGGGCTGCACTGAAGATAGTGGGTGAGTTCTTGAATTCTTGTGGTAATCGAGTCCAAGTAAGTTGCCCTCGCCGTCCTGTGGTAGGGTTTTCCCATTCAAATGCAAACAAAAGCTGACTGGCCTCTGTCAGGCGTATACAGAAAAAAAACATCTTTTAAGTTCAAAACAGTAAAGTGAGTGGCTTCTGCTGGAATCAGTCCTAGGAGGGTGTAAGGATTTGGTACTACTGGATGTATGGTTTCAACTGAACTGTTTACTCGACGTAAATCCTGCACTGGGCGGTGGTCACCTGTCCCAGGCTTCTTGATTGGGAGAAGGGAGGTGTTCCAGGGTGACTGGCATTCTCTGAGAAGTCCATACTGCAATAATTTCTTCAAATGGCGATGAATGCCTTCAATTGCTGGTCTCGGGAGGGGATACTGATGCACATGCACTGGTTCTGCTCCTGGCTTAAGGGTAACAAGTACAGGAGCTATATTCTTTGCTAGGCCAGGTGGATTATTCTCTGCCCATACTCCAGGTGGGGCTGCAATGCTGGTAAGTATACAGGAACTTTGCTGGCCTGATTGGAGATGCACTATAGAACCGCTACTCTTCTTCTCGGGGAACAGTCAGCACTATCAATCCAGCTCCTTCGATTAGGAAAACTTCCTCCACATCATTCAACTATAGTATCAGCAAGACGAACTGCTCTCTTCTCCATCTTACATTCACTTTCTCTGTCACATTATCTCCACAATTCACAGACATTCTAAACAACTTAATCGTGCTGCTGTATTCATGCCCGCAAATCCATCCCGTTTCTGCAAGTTCTGTTTTATGTCTCCCTGGGACTGACTTGACAAAAACTGCATTTACCATGCACAAATTCTCCTGGGCTGCTGGATTTCATGGGACTGCCTGCACTATTTGGATTCCACTTCATGTTCTCGGGCGCTGACTGTGGGTGACTCTGAACTGGTAAAATGAATCCCTGCCTGCAGTGTCAGCGGTGGACTGTAGCCCCCACATGTGCTTGTCAACAGACAGAGGAACAATCTAGATAGAGTCCTTACAATAGAAAACTACACTTTTGCAACATGTTATAATAACAAATCCTAACAGAAAGAACTATAGTTCATAACATGACGACTACATAGCTGTTACGCATAACTGGAATAAAATTACTTGGCAAAAAACTAACTGCCAGCCGTAATCAGCTTGGCTTTACAAAAGAAATTACTTTCAATTTTACAGTTTTTAGGAAGCAGAGATTCAAAAAGACATTCATTCTGGATACATTTTCCATAAAGCGGGTGGACATCTAAAATACATATACACATTTTCCTTCCTAGTTCGTAGGCTTCGTAGGCAAAGGGAAAATACAAGCATCATTTCCTATTGAAACCTGAGCCCTACAAGATTTCTGCTCACTTGATATGCACAGGAATTCGAGTAGGAATGTAACCCTTTCCAGGCTAAGTACAATACTATCGAGATCCAGAATTCTGACTAAACATTCTTATTAAATGATATATAATACATGACCATAGCAGAAGGCACATCACTATTACAAAATATTGAATAAAAACAGGTATAATTCCCTAAAATAAGCACCCATTAGCCCAGCAGCAGAACGTTGAAAACATGCCTTCACAGGGTTAAAACATTCCTCTGCACAAACACGTCTCCTGTCAGTTTCACTCTGCGCTGCAAGACAGCTGAATGAGAGAGAGACAGCTTCGTGATTTTACAGTGACTCTAGGGGTTCGCAGTCTGCTTAACTATACTTTTACTATTACATATGCGGTAAAGTGTCACAAATTACCCAACGGAATATAATCCTACCCTTATACTAGAAGGGAAACTCGTGGTTTCAACAGATAACAAAGACAAACTCCCAACGCTTCCTCCTTTTCACAAGCATTCTTCACACAGACAAACATGCTAGCATTTTCCAAATTCCGAATTCCCGGGCTGACTGACAAACCAGAATTACCAAAACCGAAAGGGCTGATGGGTTCGCCCCGCGCACTACTTGCAGAGGTACTAGGATCGCCCGTGGAAGTTGATCAGACTTCCTTTACCTGTTACTGTACCAGAAGTGTCTCGAGACTTTCCCAAAGCTATCTGACTAAGAACCAGAAAAATCAATACTCACCGGATCCGGTAGCTAATGCGCTGCGCAACCAATCCCTCCTTGGGTTGAATCCTGGACCCCCCTCGGGTTCGAGGTGTTGGTCGGCCAGAAACAGCAACCTGCGGAGGCAGGGAGGAGTCTCCTCTGATACAAAAGGACCAGGGGCGCCAGAGACCCTCCTGCGGTCAGTCAGGCTCAGCTCCAGCCGGACCAAACCTGTGAGGCGAGATGTCGGGGCATATTCACTTGCATACCATCCCCCACTCACACATTCCCGGCCCAACGCACCAGAAATATCTAGTAGCTGATAAGAATGCAATAAATAATACCCGGAGTCAGGCAAAGATTCAAGCCAATTTAATGTGCACAGACTCAGATTGCAGTAGCATTCAAAATGGTCTGAGCATAGAGCTCAGAAAAATGACAGTTTATATACTTTTCTTCTCCAGTCTAATACAGGCAAAACTCCTCATTGGCCACAGTGGCCCACTTACTCTCATCCAATAGACATCTCTGACCGGGCCCAGGACTCGCTCCCCCTGCTTGGGTCTTACTAGCCACGGGTCAGCAATTAGACATAACACTAAACATAATACTTTTACTACAGTATATTTTGCTACTTCTGCAAAGATAGTGGAAGGCATATCAGAAGCATTCTTAACAAAAGCAAAACAAAGCGAGGCCAAACATAGCAAGGCTAAGACGTATCTCCAGCCTTGGCTCAAAACACTAAACAATCTTCATAATGCTAGACAAAATATTCTTACACTGTTCGGCTTCTCTGCTATATTTTCATCCTAATTACGAGGTCAGTGCACAATCAGCAAAGATACAGTGGAGGACATTCCTACTAAAGCAGACATCTGGCTTACCTAAACAATAAACAGTAAAAGTTTAATTCTCTTATCTCCAGGAGAGCAGAACATGTTATCAAACCAGAATAGAACAGTATTTCTTTCTAACAGCTAACAGCATTACGTAATTTTCCAAAATCAGCAATAACATTTTAAAGCAGGAAAAAGGGCTTCAGACCTAGCTCTGCTACATACTAGGCCATCGCCTATCACATAGCCACCCTTATTCATTGGACACACTAGGGGATTGAACTCATGACCTCTGTCTCAGCAGTGATTGTATTAACCAGTGTGCAACATCTCTGTGGCTGTGGTTTCAGATCGGCATGCAAAATTAAGGTTAACGTGCGGTAACATGCATGGCCTCCTCTATCGCGCGATAATGGGCACGGCACACTTTATCACGGGTTAACCCACGATAGCTGTCTTAAGACCGGAACGCCCACTCCTTATATGGCATCCTTCACATTATCGCTGGTACTAGTGCCACACATATTAAGACGGTTTAGTAAACATACCCCATAGTCTCATTCCAAGTGTAGACAAACTCATATAATGTGCATACTCAGAAAAGCCAAAAAACTGACTTTGAGGTAGAACGTTCAAACTAGTTTTAAAAGTACCCCTACCACGTAACATAATGGATGTGTGAAGTAGAAACTCATAGTCTAATTCCAAGTGTAGGAAATCTCAAAGAATGTGCAGACTCAGAAAAGCCAAAAATCTGACAATGAGGTAGAATGTTGAAACTAGCTTTAAAAGTACCCTTACCACATAACTTAATGAGTGTGTGAAGTAGAAGCTCCTAATCTAATTACAAGTGTAGGAAAATTCATAGACTCAGAAAAGCCAAAAATCTGACTTTGAGGTAGAACGTTCAAACTAGTTTTAAAAGTATCCTTTCCACATAACATAATGGGTGTGTGAAGCAGAAACTCATGGTCTAATTCTAAGTGTAGGAAATCTTATAGAATGTGCAGACTCAGAAAACCAAAAATCTAACTTTGAGGTAGAACATTGAAACTTGCTTTAAAAATACCCTTACCACACAACTTAATGGGTGTGTGAAGTAGAAGTCTAATTCCAAGTGTAGGAAATCTCATGGACTGTGCAGACTCAGAAAAGCCAAAAATATGACTTTGAGGTAGAACGCTGAAACTAGTTTTAAAAGTGCCCTTACCACATAACATAATGGGTTTGTGAAGTAGACGCGTAGTCTATTTCCAAGTGTAGGAATTCTCATAGAATATGCAGAATCAGAAGAGCCAAAAAACTGACTTTGAGGTAGAACGTTCAAACTAGTTTTAAAAGTACCCTTTCCACATAACATAATGCGTGTGTGAAGTAGAAACTTATAGGGGTATGTTTACTAAACCGTCTTAATGTTACCAGTGTTAGTTGCAGTCTTACTGTGACGAATGCCATATAAGGAAGTGGGCGTTCTGTTCTTAAGGTAGCATTTCGGGTTATCGTGTGATAAAGTCCATTATCGTGCGATAGAGGGAGCCTTGGCACATTAACACGCATTAATCTTAAGTAGGCGCGCTGACCTAACAATGCAGCAGCAGAGCTGTAGTGCAATGGTTAATGCATTGACTGATGAAACAGGGGTCATGAGTTCAATCCCTCAGTGGGCTTAATGAATATGGCTGTCTGAGGCATTACACTTTACTTTAAACCAGTGCTGTCTGAGGCAATTTCTTTTTTACTTTAAATTAGTGCTGCCAGCAAACACACCCTCACAGTGCCGTAACCTAAAGTGCCGCATAAGGTGCCCTATAAGACACTCCAAAGGGCACATTATAAAGTGCACTGTTCACCAAGGCACCCTATAATGTTCCCTATAGGGCGCCTTACAAGGCGCTTTATAGGGCGCCTTATAGGGTGCTTTATGGGGCGCCTTATGAGGCACCTTAAGGTTGCAGCACTGTGAGTGTGTTTTTGCTGGCAGCACTAATTTAAATTAAAAAAAGAAAATGCCTCAGATAGCTCTATCAAATAACCCCATTGGTGGATCAACCGCATGACCTCTGGCTCTACAGGCTGCAAAGTAACCAGTGGGCTACAGCCCTATAACTACTAGCAAATTCCTGGCTGGCTACAGAAGGACTGCAGGTCACCACACAAACTGTCCGCTGTGGTTACCAGGATAGAGTTAACCCACCCGTACCCATGATGCACTGCACATGCAGATCAGGAGTCTACAGATGATCACAAGATGGGGTATGCACCCCCACAGCACCTCGGCCTGGTAGGGGGAACTGACCGTGTGCACCCCCACAGCACCTCAGCCTGGTAGGGGGTACTGACCGTGTATGTTATTGTCACAGAGTAGCTACAGACCGTCACATTGTGCGGGTACTGTGCTCACCCTGAGGGTGAGGTGGGGTGCCCAGCACCAGGTCCACAGCACCTTTCATGGCTGAAATTGGCTATACTGCAGGTCCCCAGCAGTGTCAGTGTGTGTGTGATAGGTAGTTCCTGCAGACACACCTAGGAAACATCTGTGTCCATCTGTATTTCTCAGTCATGTCTAGCCCTTATGTGCTATGATGCACCCAGAATAGTGCATATCCAGGGGTGGGGGGCTTGGACCCATAGGCAGATTATGTACCACCACCCAACCCACTCTCTGTGGCTGAGGGTGGAAAACAGGACCTCCCACCAACAGATCCACATTCTACCTCCCTGCAATGTTAGCAGTAGAGGGGATCATCAACCCAGTCCTGCTCGGTAACAGACACCCTACAGCACAGTCCATGCAGATCTGTACACATCCATAAGGCAATGGCAGACAGACAGTAGGCCTGGAAATGGTCAGCTGCGCCCCCCCCCTCCATATCTGACATTCTCCAACACCAAGCAGAGTGAGTCTCCAGCCATACACATATAACTGCAGACAGTCTGCTAGCTAGTCTGGTTTTTGCACAGCTCACTCACCACCTCGATTCTACCCACTTTCTTCACCCCCATCAGTCCGGATTTCGTCCCGGTCACAGTGTTGAAACTATCTTACTCGCCTTCACTAACGCACTGCATGTTGCCCATGATCACGGGGATATCTCAGTGGCGGTAGCCCTTGACCTATCTGCCGCCTTTGACTTAATGGACCACTCCCTTCTTCTTCTCCGCCTACGGGAAGCAGGTCTTTGTAGTGTTGTCTATCGCTGGTTCCACTCCTTTCTCTCCTCCCGGTCCTGCACCGTCCTTTCTTCCTCACCTTCTACCCCTTCTTCTGACCCATTCCCTCTTTCTTGTGGTGTCCCCCAAGGTTCAGTCCTGGCACCTTTACTTTTCAACTTCTTCCTGGCCCCCCTCGCTCTGCTAATACAGCAATCTGGCATATCAGCATTCTATTACGCCGATGACATAGTCTTCCTCCATCACACCTCCCCCTCCTGCCCGGATCTTTCCCCACTAAACTCATGTCTCTCCACGGTGGCCACTTGGTTGACACAGAACTGCCTTCATCTCAATCTCACCAAAACCATTGCAATTTGGTTCTCCTATGGCAATCCACCCCCTTTGCTGGCACCTTCTTTCTCTGGCACCCCTGTCCCCCTAGTCTCTACTTTTCGGTATCTAGGAGTACACTTCGATTCTGATCTTTCCTTCCAAGCCCATGTCTCTCACCTCACCAAGACATCCTTCTTCTTTCTCCGCCAAATCCGAGCAATACGCCCCTTCCTCTCCCCATCGGCCCTCACTACCCTATTACTGTCCCTGGTCATGTCACGGGTGGACTTCTCCAATTCAGTTCTCATAGGTCTATCTAAATTCCAGCTAACCCGTCTCCAGAGGATCCAAAACACCGCTGCCCGCCTTCTCACTCACTCTTCCCCCCGGGACCACATAACACCTCTGCTCCTCCACCTTCATTGGCTACCTGTCTCTTTCCGCACCCAGTATAAGCTGCTTTCTCTTGTACATAAAATCCTCCACACTAATACTCCACAGTATCTAGCAGATCTCATTTCTTTCCACTCTCCCAGGCACACTCCCTGCTCTTTTCACCTCAATCGTCTCACTCTTCCCTCGCCCTCCCTTGCCCATCTGCAATCCACGCGTTCCTCCGCCTTCTTTTTCATAGTACCTGCCCTATGGAATTCCCTTCCCTCATCCCTTCGCCTGGAGTCCAATCACAACTACCGACCGCTAAGATGTGCCATCATAAATGCGCGTTCTATTCGCAAAAAATGGCCTGTGGTTCTGGACACAATCTCCCTCTATAACCTAGAAATACTCTTGATCACGGAAACCTGGCTATCATCGGAAGATAACGTTCTCATCAACCAACTTCTACCCCCCAATTTCGCCATACACACAAGACATAGAGAAAACAAAAAAGGAGGAGGGGTGCTCATAGTCTCCAAATCGGACCTTAACTTCCACATAACAGATTCCTCTAGCTCAAACAATCTAGACATACTCTCCATTACAAACCAGCAATTCTCCCTCAACCTCTTATACAGGACACTGTCCGCTTCTCCAGATGACCTCCCAACCATTATTGACCTTGCTGCCAGCACCCTCAATCCCAATAAGCCAAATTGGATAATGGGTGACTTCAATCTCCCATCATTATCCCAAAACCACGCAAATGCCTTCCTTGGTGCTATGGAAGACCTGGGACTCAAGCAAATTATCACTAAACCAACTCATATAAAGGGAAACATTCTGGATTTGGTATTTGCTCCTCAGCCAGTCTTTGAGCAAAACCACAACCTACCAATATCAATCGTTGATGTACCCTGGTCAGACCACAAACTGATCATTTTCCAGATCCCCATCATCAACGAGCAGCTGCACAGAAGCCAAAACATGCACAGCACATCACGGACGCCCACAAGAAGATTTAGACCATTTAACAGGGAACACATCGTGGCTGAGACCCAATCACTCCTCAACAAAACTGTACCGGACCTCGACGAACTAATCACCTCCTGGAACTCCAATCTGCATGCCATATCACAACCTCCAATTTCCAATAACACAAAGAGGAGAAAAAGAAGCACCGCCCCATGGTTCTCTCCTGAATTGCGATCCTCTCTGACTCAACTCCGCAGACTGGAGCGTCGCTGGCGCCGATCGCTTTCTACTGAAGATCAGCCCGCCTACCGTACCCACCTCTCCACACACCGTGAAGCAATCACAACCACAATGAAACAATATCACACGGACACACTAAAGAGATCACTGAATAAACCACGTGACCTCTTCAACCTTGTCAAATCCCTTTCAAAGGAACCTTCTCCCGAACAACACATTGAGATTCATCCACAGAAATTCGCTGACTACATGCAATCCAAGATCGTGCAAACTAACAAGGTGTCAACAGTCCCGTTCCAAGAACCAGCGAATGCAACCTCACTAAATAAATTCTCCACTCCATCCACTAAATGCATCGAGGATACCATAGCATCTCTCAACACCTCCACTGCACAAACGGACCCATGCCCAGCTTTTTGGATTAAGGAGCTACGTTGTGTGTTCAGCCCCTTTATTACAAATCTAATGAACCTCTCATTCACAACAGGTTACTTCCCCACAGCACTCAAGCAGACTTCCATTAGGCCACTTTTGAAAAACCCCAAGCTAGACCCGCAAAAGGTCGAATCTTATAGGCCTATAGCTAGCATTCCCCTCTTAGCCAAGATAATTGAGAAGGAGGCACAACGGCAAATCCAAGAGCATATAGACACCACAGCTCCCCTAGATCACTGCCAACATGGATTCAGAGAATATCATGGGGTCGAGACCCTACTCACTAACCTATTCAACGACATTATCACAGGCATTAACAACATCCGACAAGGATTTGTACTCGTCTTCTTAGACATCGCTGCGGCGTTCGACTCTGTAAGCCACGAAATTCTCCTCGGACGACTGAAAGAGAAAGGTATCTGCAACAGTGCATTGGAATGGTGTAACTCTTATCTGGATGGAAGATGGCAATATGTGAAGTCTGGTTCAGAAGAGTCAAAACGCTTCCATCAAAAGCAAGGTGTGCCTCAAGGTTCCTCATTGTCTTCCCTACTATTTAATATATACATGCAGCCCATCTGCGACATCATAAGATCATTCAAAGTCAACTGCTTGATATACGCAGATGACATTCTCTTATATATGCCTTTCTCTACAACTCAATTAGACCTGGCACCACTAGTAGACTGCCTCAATACGGTCTCTGAGTGGCTCCAATCACAAAACCTACGCATTCAGCATAAAAAAACAGAGGTGCTTTTCATCGCCAGAAACCCCAACTTCACTCCTCCAACCCACGTCAGTGTCAAGGAAGCTGACCTACAAACTAAAGAAACAATAAGATACCTTGGAGTTACATTGGACCAACGTCTGGATATGAAACATCACATAAATAACATAGTCAAAGCGGTATACTTCAAAATCCGCTCTCTCAGGCATATACGCTCCCTGTTGGACCCGGACGACTTCCGGACCATATACCAAGCGCTAATCCTGCCACACTTCGACTTTGCAAAATGCCATCTTACAAGGTCTCCCTCAATCCACTCTTAGCCCTTTACAGATGGCCATGAATGCTGCAGCAAGAGTCCTCTACGGAGCATCCAGAAGCGACCACGTAACTCCCATTCTTAAACAGCTTCACTGGCTCCCCATCCATGGGAGGATCATCTTTAAAACCCTAGTCCTATCATTCAAGGCAATCAAGGGTATCTCATCCTCCTCACTCACAGATCTGATTCACACTGTACCCCCCAACAGATCCAGAAGAGCAACAGCCGTAAACCTACTAACAACCTTGAAGGCATCAACAAAGTGCAACATGACAACCTCAAACAGAGCGTTCAGTTTATATGCCCCCAAATGCTGGAACGCTCTACCCTCCGACATAAGGGCCATTACTGTCCTACCACAGTTCAGGAAGGCACTCAAATACCACCTCTTCCTTCAATACTACCCTACCAGCAATTGAACCAAAAGAAGTGACTCACTCATGAAACCACCCTTCCGTGCTTTATATTACTATGACTCTATTCTGTTCTATGTAAATATCTCATGTATATAGTTTAACCCGGTTCTCCAAGTTGGTACTCCTGTTCGATGTAAACCAAACAGCTTGTTGTTATGGTCTTTATGTTATAATGTAAACCGCGCTGATGCCGAATAGTGCGGTATAAAAGAACTTGTAATAAATAAATAAAATAAATAAATAAACACCTTCAAAAAAGACCTGAAAACTCACCTCTTCTCCACAGCCTTCGACCTTCCCTCCCCTCTGTGTGACCTGCCTTAAGCTCTATCTCCTCCCTGAGACTGTCCCTTCCTTTTCCTGTCCTGTCTTTCTCCTCTCTCTTCTCTCCTGTAACCATTGTAAAATTTCCTTTCCATTTCACTGGCCTTTGAACCTTTCCTGTTTGCTTGTATATTGTGCACCGCCTTGCTTGTTTCAGAAAGGCGGTTTATCAAATAAAATTAACATAAACATAGTCCATAGTGCATGTTCCTGGAGGGGATGTGAGCACACCCACCAAGCAGATAAATTAGTGATTGGGCCCCAGAAAAAACCCCCCATAAATATCACTTGAGAGAAATATTATACAGCACTATGGGGGAACCTAGCCATGCCGTGGTCACTGCTCAGTCAGGGTGAGAGTGACCTCCCAGCAGGACATGCTGATGGCCACCCTGTCCGTGCAGGTCGTGGCCAGGCACTACAATGTCCCAGCCATTGCCCTATGCCCTGTGCAGATGCATTCTGCCCAGGCCACCCTGTCCGGCCTATACCCACAGTACCTTGCTCCTCATTATGCACATTGGCAGGCTAACACTGGAAACAGTGCAAGTAGTGTGGGCTGAGTAAGGTTTTGGCAGCCACCACACACTGGATAGACAGACACACACTCCCCACACCTATGCCAGCATTGTGCAAATATAGAGGCTTTTGGCAGCCCTGGCCACCGCACCAGTCTTGGGCACAGTGCAGGCATGGCTATGGTATGCAATACTGTTGGGGTCACTTCCCAGGGTGGTGAACACTGTCAGACACCAGACCTAAAACACACTCCACAGACATCAGAGAAATTGGTATGATACAGCTCAATCAGCAAATTGTGCTGAACTTAGGAATTGCTATCTGCCATTAATCATAGCAAACTTTTGATATATGTGTAACGTATTCCCAGGTTTAGGGCGGCATTGCTAAGGTATGCAAGTGCTAGTATTGGGAGATGCTGCTGCACGCAGGGCCCAACATCCTGCCTCTCCATGAGGCTTTGGATAATGGAGCCTGTGGGTGCAGGGGTTTCTGCCCCTGTTGGCCGCTGCTCTAGGGCAGAGGTTCCCAACTCCGGTCCTGGTGGGCTAAACACTGTTTGGGTATTCATGCTGTCCCTAATGAATATGCATGAGATACATTTGCATACCATGGGGGCGGCGCAAAGAAATGCAGCACAGGCATCTTTATTAGAGACAGCATGAAACCTGAATGGTTTTTGGCCCTCCAGGACTGCATTTGGGAAACTCTGCTCTAGGTATTGCACATGTTTATGGTGTCTGTGCTCTGTAGGGTAAAATATAGGCGTTTCAGGCATGTTTATGTTATCTGCAATAAAGGTTCTGTCTTTATTACCATGATTTAGTACTGGGTAAAATATGGGAACTGGGTTGGCAGGAGCCACAGCTGGGACTTTAACCTGTGACCTTCTGCTCCTGAACATACTGGCTGTGTGTACTGCACCACACTGATGGTTCATTCCCTGGGGATACCATGACTGTTAATCTGACAGAGCCTGTCTGTTGCAGTGCACTGCACCCACCTAAACAGGGCTAGGCCATGGTCTACTGTGGGCAGATGCCACTGCCCCCTCCACCACCAGTACCCCTCGACCACCATGCTGACATGCCCTTATGCTGGTGGTGCTGGTGGTGCGCAGTCTCAGGCCATCCAGTGTTCTGGTAGGCGACCGCCTATGGTGCGGATTCTGGGGTAGGGGTGCCTGCATAGACATCCACGCTTCCCCCCCCAGCACCGCCTGCCAATGTTCTGTGCCCTTGGGGGTACCTGCTGGATACTATCCCCTGTGACACTGTGAGAAACACAGTCGTGCCCATGTTGGGCCCTCATCAGTTGCTGTCTGGCTGCTGTACAATTTCAGCATTCCTATGTGCCACCTAGGCATCTCCCTAGTCCGCACTGTGCCCCAGCTGCACCACAGCATGTGCCGCCTGCAGCCCTCTGTATCCCATTTTCCAGCATCTGCAAAGTTGCCCTTTCCGACATGCCCACCCTGCT
Source organism: Ichthyophis bannanicus (assembly GCA_033557465.1). NCBI lineage: Eukaryota > Metazoa > Chordata > Amphibia > Gymnophiona > Ichthyophiidae > Ichthyophis > Ichthyophis bannanicus. The sequence continues at coordinate 931,641,727 of CM066032.1, read as the reverse complement.
GTTGCTGCACATGTGCATGCCATAAGAAACCTGTCCAATAAAAAGGGAAAACCCTGATCAGCACTATTTCAATGTGGGATCATTCACCTTGTAGGGGGACAGAGCATAGACCCTTCCAAAAATGATATCTTTTTTTTGGAGCTTTCTCAGTAGTGTTTTTTTATTTTTCCCATTAATATCACTATTGGCCAGCTTGGTTATGGTGATTTTAAATTTTGTTCAGGTCATTTTCCATGTTTATTTGCCCTTTTGTTCCATGCACATGTATCACAACTATCACTTATTTTGGGTTTCCCCGGCTTTGCTTCTACATTGCTGACAGAAATGGTTTCTCTTTCCTGCAAATGTGCCTTAACGCGATGGTTTCAATGGCGTTAGTGATCAGACCCAGATTCCACAGCGTTAGTGTGCCTGGAGCCTCTCCCCTCCCACTCTCCACCCATTGACCCCTTCTCTCCGCCCTCTGGGAAGCCTTCCTCCTCCCTTCAGCGCCGGATTTCACTGCGTAAGGGTGCCTTAACGCCTCAGGCGTGTTATCGCGTGATAAGGTACGCTATCGCACGATAACGCGCCTTCATTGCCCAATAACGTACCTTATCGTGTGCTAATTCCGCCGCTGCAACGTTAGCACCCTTTAGTAAACATACCCCACAGTCTAATTCTAAGTGTAGGAAATATCATAGAATGTACAGACTCAGGAAGGCCAAAAATCTGACTTTGAGGTAGAACCTTCAAACTAGTTTTAAAAGTAGCCATTCCACATAACATAATGGGTGTGTGATGTAGAAACTCACAGGGGTTTGTTTACTAAACCGTCTTAATGTGCACTCTGACACGTTAGCGTGCGATAAGGCGCCTTATCGCACGATAATGGCACTTTACCGTGTGATAAGGCACCTTATCATGCGCTAACATGCTCAGTGGCGCTCAGCGGCGCAAACGAGTGCTGAAGGTGGAGTAAAGACTCCCTGAGGGCGGAGGAAGGCTCCCCAGGGGTGGAGAGAAGGGGTCAATGGGTGGAGAGTGGGAGGGGAGAGGCTCCCTGCACACTAATGCTGTGGATTTCGGGGCTAAAAACTAACTGGCGTTAGAGTAGATTTAAAGGGAAGAGAAACCATTTCCATCAGCAATGTACAGCAAAGCCAGGGAAACCTACAAAAGGTGATAAGTGTGATACATGTGCACAGAACAAAAGGGCAGATAAACATTGAAAATGACCTGAACAAACTGGAAAAAAAACATAACTTAGCTGGGCAATATTGATATCAATGGGAAACATCAAAAAACACTACCAAGAAAGCTCCAAAAAAAAGATATCAATTTTGGAAGTGGCTATGCTCTGTTCCCATACAAGGTGAATGATCCCACAGTGAAATAACGCTGATCAGGGTTCTCCCTTTCTATTAGACAGGTTTCCTATGGCATGCAAATGTTCTGCAACAGCAGGGTGGGCATGTCGGAACTGGCAATTGGAAAGATGCTGGAAAAGGGGACACAGGGGGCTGCAGGCGGCACATGCTGTGGTGCAGCTGGGCCACAGTGTGGACTAGGGTGATGCCTAGCTGGCCCATACGAATGCTGAAACAGTAGAGCAGCCAGACAGCAACTGATGAGAGCCCAACACGGGCACGAGTGTGTTTCCCACAGTGTCACAGGGGATAGTACCCAGCAGGTACCCCCAACGGTACAGAACATTGGCAGGCGGTGCTGGGGGAAAGCGTAGACATCTATGCAGGCACCCCTACCCCAGAACCCGTACCATAGGAAGCCACCTACCCGCACACTGTATGGCCCGAGACTGCGCGCCACCAGCAGCACCAGCAAAATGGCATGTCAGCATGGTGGCAGAGGGGTACTGGTGGTGGAGGGGGCAGTGGCTGCTTCCCACAGCAGACCATGGCCCAGCCCTGTTTAGTGGATGCCATTCACTGCAACAGACAGGCTCTGTCTGACAAACAGTCATGGTATCTACAGGGAATGCACTGGCTCTGTGGCAGCACAGTGGTGCAGGGCACACAGCTAGTGTGTTCAGGAGCAGAAGGTCATAGGTTCAAGTCCCAGCTGTGGTTCCTGCCAACCTAGTCCCCATGCTTTTCCCACTACTAAAACGTGCTAATACAGACAGAACCTTTATTGCAGATGACATAAACATGCCCAAAACACCTACATTTTACCCTACAGAGCACAGACACCATAAACATGCGCATTACCTAGAGCAGGGTCTCCCAAATGCAGTCCTGGAGGGCCAAACACCATTCAAGTTCCATGCTGCCTCTAATAAAGATGCCTGTGCTGCATTTCTATGCGCCGCCTCCATGGTATGCAGATGTATCTCATGAATATTCATGAGGGACAGCATGAAAACCCGAACAGCGTTTGGCACACCAGGACTGGAGTTGGGAACCTCTGCCGTAAAGCAGCAGCCAACAGGGGCAGACACACCCGCACCCACAGGTTCCATTATCCAATGCCTCCTGGAGAGGCAGGACATTGGGCCCTGGGTGCATCTCCCAATACTAGCACTTGCATACCTTAGCAATGCCACCCTAAACCTGGGAATACGATACACAGCTATCAAAAGGTTGCTATGATTACTGTCAGATAGCACTTCCTAAGTTAAGCACAATTTGCTGATTGAGCTGCATCATAGCAACCTTTCTGATGTCTGTGGAGTATGCTTCAGGTCTGGTGTCTGACAGTGTTCACCACCCTGGGGAGTGACCCCAACAGTATTGCATACCATAGCCATGCCTGCACTGTGCCCAGGACTGGTGTGGTGGCCAGGGCTGCCAAACACCTCTATAGTTGCACAATGCTGGCATAGGTGTGGGGAGTGTGTGTCTGTCTATCCAGTGTGTGGTGGCTGCAAACACCTTCCACAGCCCACACTGCTAGCACTGTTGCCAGTATTGGCCTGCCAATGTGCATAATGAGGAGCAAGGTATTGTGGGAATAGCCAGGATAGGATGGACTGGCCTGGATCCACCTGTACATAGCATAGGGCAATGGCTCGGACATTGTAGTGGCCAGCCACCACCTGCATGGAAAGGGTGGCCACAGCATGTTCTGCTGGGAGGTCACTCTCACCCTGACTGAGTAGTGACCACACCATGGCTAGGTTCCCCCATAGTGCTATGTAGTACTTCCCCCATGTGGTATTTATGGGTTCTCTTTTGGGGCCCATTCACTGACTTATCTGCTTGGTGTGTATGCTGACATCCCAGTTCTGGGTACATGCATTTCCTCCAGGACCATGCACTATGGGCTAGCTAGTAGACTGCCTGCAGCTAGTATGTGTCTTGCTGGAACACTTGCAGGGTGCAGCGGCTGGAGGCTTGCTGCTGGAGAATGTCAGATAGTGGTGGTGGGGGGCAGCTGTCTGTCTGCTATTGCTTTATGGATGTGTTCCGCTCTGCATTGCCTGCCCTGTAGGGTGTCTGTTCCCCAGCAGGACTGGGGTGATGGTCCTCTCTACTGCCACCATTGCAGGGGTAGAATGTGGATCTGTTGGTGGGAGATCCTGTCCCCCACCCTGAGCCCCAGAGGGTGTGTTGGGTGGTGGTGGTATCTAATCCACCTGTGGGTCCAAACACCCCCCCCCCTTCACTTAAATCATGTGACCATGGCACCCACACAGGGTATGCACTTTTGTGGGTGCATCATAGTCCACAAGGGCTAGATGTGAAATACAGATGGACACAGGCATATCCTAGGGGTGTTTGCAAGGACTACCTATCACACATTGGCACTGATGGGGACCTGCAGCATAGCCTATCTCAGCAAGGCCAGGTGCTGTGGAAATGGTGCTGGGCACCCCACTTCACCCTCAGGGTGAGCACAGGACCCATCCACTGTGATAGACAGTAGCCACTCTGTGGCAGTAACACACACGGTCAGTACCCCCACCAGGCTGAGGTGCTGTGGGGGTGCATACCCCATCTTGTGTTCATCTATTGACTGCAGATCTGCATGTGCAGTGCACCATGGGTATGAGTGGGTTAACCCAAATCCTGGCCACCACAGCAGACAGTTTTTGTGGTGACCTGACATCCTTCAGCTGCCAGCCAGGGATTTGTTAGTGCTGGGGGAACAGGCATCTGGCTAGTCTGTATCCACGTATTCATAGTAAGTCGAGTGTTTCTTTGGATTTTGCCAGTAGCTTTCAGTGTTTGACAAGGTCAGTGATGTTATTGGGCTTTTTGTTTTTGATAATGATCTTGACCTTGGTCTTGATCGTGTTTGACATATGCTCTTGTTTGCTGAGACCTTGGTTTGTTTGATTGGCAAGCATTCTTTGTTTGTACGTAGAGAAACTGTTGTTGATCTGGAGTGTGACTTTTGAACATTTGACAGTTATACTCCATAGGTGGACCGTATCGTTATTAGGGATTTGTTAGTCACACTAGCGATATAGCCCACTAGTTACTTCACTGCCTGTGGAGCCAGATGTCATGGTTTTGACCCCACAGTGGGGTTATTTGGTGGGGCTGTGTGAGGCATATTCTTTTTGTTATTTGAAGTGGTGCTGCCAGCTACATCACCCTCACAGTGCTGTCTCCTTACGGTGCCTCATCAGGCACCCTTTCACGTGCCCTGTGAGGCACCCTTTGATGCGCCCTTAAGGGTGCCCCATAGGGGACATTCTAGGGTGCCTTGGCAGACAGTGCACTTTATAATGTGCCCTCTGGGGTACCTTATAGGGTGCCTTATGCGGCACCTTAGGTTATGGCCCCGTGAGGGTGTGTTTGCTGGCAGCACTAATTAAAGTTAACAAAATAACTGCTTCTGACAGCACTGATTTAAAGTAAAAGGTGATGTCTCTGCCAGCTTTACTCATTAGACCCACAGGGGGATTGAACTCATGACCCCTGCACCATTAGTCAGTGTATTAACCATTGTGCTGTAGCTCTGGATGCCTTGCTAGGCACTTTTTCATGCACCATATAGGGCAACCTGTTGGGTTACTGTCTGTAGCTACTCTGTGCCAGTGAGACACACGGTCAGTTCCCCCTACCAGGCCGAGATGCTGTGGGGGTGCATACCCCATCTTGTGTTCATCTATAGACTGCAGATCTGCATGTGCAGTGCACCATGGGTATGAGTGGGATAACCCAAATCCTGGCCACCACAGCAGACAGTTTGTGTGGAGACCTGACGTCCTTCAGCAGCCAGCCAGGGATTTGTTAGTAGCAATAGCGATGTGACCCACTAGTTACTTCACTGCCTGTGGAGCCAGGGGTCATGGGTTTGATCCCACAGTGGGGTTATTTGTTAGGGCTGTCTGAGGCATTTTCTTTTTTTAATTTAAATTGGTGCTGTCAGCAACAAACCCTCACAGTGCTGTCTCCTTACGGTGCCTCATCAGGCGCCCTATACAGTGCCCAATGCGGGACCCTATACTGCACCCTGTGGGGTGCCCCATAGGGGACATTCTAGGTTGCCTTGGCGGACAGTGCACTTTATAATGTGCCTTCTGGGGTGCCTTATAGGGTGCCTTATACGGCACCTTAGGTTACGGCCCTGTGAGGGTGTGTTTGCTGGCAGCACTAATTAAAATTAACAAACAAAATGCTTCAAACAGCACTGATTTTGAGTAAAAGGTGATGTCTCAGCCAGCTTTACTCATTAGACCCACAGGGGGATTGAGCTCACATCCCCTGCACCATTAGTCAGTGTATTAACCATTGTGCTACAGTTCTAGATGCCTTTCTAGACACCTTATCAGACACCTTATGGGCGCGCATTGCATGGTGCTCTACACGATGTTTTTTAACGCTCGTTAGGCTATGGCACCTGGTAACGCGCGTTATCGGTAACGATGTACCGCCCATGTCCTTATTTGGGATTTCTGCCTGTACTGCGGATCCTAACGTGAATCACACTAACGCAGTTTAGTAAACATGCCCCATAGTCTCATTCCAAGTGTAGGAAATCTCAAAGAATGTGCAGACTCAGAAAAGCCAAAAATCTGACTTTGAGGTAGAACGTTGAAACTAGTTTTAAAACTGCCCTTACCACATAACATAATGAGTGTGTGAAGTATAAACGTGTAGCCTAATTCCAAGTGTAGGAATTCTCATAGAATGTGCAGACTCAGAAAAGCCAAAAAACTGACTTTGAGGTAGAATGTTCAAACTAGTTTTAAAAGTACCCTTTCCACATAACATAATGGGTGTGTGAAGAAGAAACTCATAGTCTAATTCCAAGTGTAGGAAATCTCATAGAATGTGCAGAATCAGGAAGGCCAAAAATCTGACTTTGAGGTAGAACCTTCAAACTAGTTTTAAAAGTATCCATTCCACATTACATAATAAGTGTGTGATGTAGAAACTCATAGTCTAATTCCAAGTGTAGGAAATCTCATAGAATGTGCAGACTCAGAAAAGCCAAAACTCTGACAATGAGGTAGAATGTTCAAACTAGTTTTAAAAGTACCCTTTCCACATAACTTAATGGGTGTGTGAAGTATAAGCTCATAGTCTAATTCCAAGTGTAGGAAATCTCATGGAATGTCCAGACAGAGAAAAGCCAAAAATCAGACTTTGAGGTAGAACGTTGAAACTAGTTTTAAATGTACCCTTTCCACATAACATAATGGGTGTGTGAAGTATAAGCACGAAGTCTAATTCCAAGTGTAGGAAAACTCATAGAATGTGCAGACTCAGAAAAGCCAAAAATCTGACTTTGAGGTAGAACGTTGAAACTAGTTTTAAAACTGCGCTTACCACATAATAAAATGGATGTGTGAAGTATAAACGTGTAGTCTAATTCCAAGTGTAGGAATTCTCATAGAATGTGCAGACTCAGAAAAGCCAAAAATCTAACTTTGAGGTAGAACCTTCAAACTAGTTTTAAAAGTATCCATTCCACATTACATAATAAGTGGGTGATGTAGAAACTCATAGTCTAATTCCAAGTGTAGGAAAACTCATAGAATGTGCAGACTCAGAAAAGCCAAAAATCTAACTTTCAGGTAGAACGTTGAAACTAGTTTTAAAAGTACCCTTACCACATAATGTAATGGGTGTGTGAAGTAAAAGCTCATAGTCTAATTCCAAGTGTAGGAAATCTCATAGAATGTGCAGGCCATTATGAGACATCATCTGTATGTGTCGTCATGTATCTGTTGACCTTTCACACGTAGATGCTTGTGCGCAGTTATGTGACCACCAGTTCAAGATTGACCTTACCACACTTCTGTCTGCTGGTGATGCGGGATATGGCTCTCGTGCCTGGCTGCTGACCCCTGTGCGTCTTCCACGGACACATGCAGAGAGGAGGTACAATGAGGCCCATGCCTCCAGCCGCTCAGTCATCGAGCGCACCTTTGGCGTTTTGAATAGTCGCTTCAGGTGTCTGGATAGGACCAGTGGGGCCTTACAATACAAACCCATGACTGTGGCACAGATCATTCTGGCCTGTTGCATCCTATACAACATTGCACTCAGGCACAATATCTGGGTCAAAATTAATGAGGATCTTGTGGAGGATCCACTGTGCCCTCCTGCAGGTGGCCATGATGACACACACGTGCAGGGACGGCGGTCAGGCAATGTTTGATCGAGGAGCAGTTCTCATTTAAGTCCTGCATATTTATTTATTTATTTATTTACATTCTCTTATATACCGCACTATTCTGCATCAGTGCGGTTTACATTGAACAAACTGAAATTACATTGAATAGGGCATTATAACTTGGAGATAACTATTTTACAAGGAACATGAGCTATGGAGGGTGTCAGACGGCTGCCTGGGTGAGAATCTTCACAGTCTTGTCAAGTGCATATATCTATATGATTTGCAAGGTATTGTGGGCAATGTAGTTCATTCACACCAGACACAGCTGCTGACAATAATTTAGTTGTGCTCTTGGGTAAAGCCAATAAGATATTTATTTATGGGGTTATTTCTCCCAACACAGATATGCTTGGTAGCACATAAATTAGGTAACTTGCTTTCAGTGTTAACTTGGAAAAACAAAGTCAAAATCAGGAAAACAACAAATGAAAAGCTACAAAGCAAGAAACAAACTGTTCTTTTCAGGTTAACTTCTGATTACTTCCCACATAAATTCAGAAGTGATTCTCTCCTAGCTCACAAGCAATTAGGTAAGGCTTAATTGCTAGCAGTCACCAGCTGAAACCCCTTAGCTGGCTTGCCTTCCACTGTGTGGGTCAAATCCTGCTTCAGGAGCTTTTCTGAGTAGATTAAAGAACAAATTTGTATTTCTTTGTGATGGTTGCTGTACTTTATAACAGAAAGTTACCAACGGAGTTTAGATAGAGAGCAGTCCATATAAACAGGATCCTCATCTGCTATTATTCCCCCTTGTTCAATAAGCATGGGTTCAATATCATGGATTGGCACAGATGAATCTCTCAATGGAGCATTTTCAGGAGAATACTTGTTTCCCTGCTGTCTTTCAAGGTTATAGCTAGGGCATAGATCAGTGTTCATACCTGAGCTTCCATTGCTGCTAGAGTTCCTCTCTATATAGCCTGGCCAGTATGTAGTCCAGTTCTTATGTCCAGCCTTCCAATCCAGATCCCTGGACACTGGATCTCTCTTCACATACCTTATGGCACAGGTCTTAGGGTCCCTTCCACGTGCAGCTGTCTCCCTCACAGGTAGCCTCTGGTGATTCCTAGCTCTGCAGCACCATTCCTCTGGCTTTCCCCAGTCCAATGGTGTATGCTGGCCCTTGGAATACCTCCCAGTATACGTACTGCTTTGGACTCTTCTAGACCTCTCAAAGGCTTTTCTCTTCTTTCTTCCAGAGGGTCTCTTTCCCTCTCTGTCCGTCCAGTTTGGCTTCTGCTTCTGATGATCCTTCAGATGAAACTGATGATCCTTCTCTGGATATCCAAGGTGATCATGAAGATGGTCATCTGTAGAATAAACTCTACTCTTATTCTGCCTAGATGAGTGCTCCTCCCTAATACAGCGCAGCTGCGCTGAATCAGGTCCTGCCCTTTGAGAAGAGTGCTTAGGGATTACCTCATAGCCCTCCTGATTGAACACACGTGTCCCCACTTCAGCTCCTCTAATGGCTGTTGGAAACCTGGTGCATTCTGGGACTGGTAGTCTTTTATGGCAAAATTCTGTTTTCTTATTTCTACCAGAACTGACAGGTTGCTTGTTCAGAGTCACTTCACCTTTTCTATAGCTCCTTCCTGAGCTATGATAAGCTTCCTTATCACATACCCCCCTGCTTAAGTTATTACGGACTGGTGTAACTGGTGAAACTTCTTCTCTACAGTCCGTAATACGGGAAAGGGCATCCGCATTCTTGTGTAACTTCCCAGCACGATGTTCAACTTGAAAATCAAATGCCTGTAAGGCCATGTACCAGCGTGTCAACCTGGCATTGTGGTTCTTCATTTGCTGCAACCACTTAAGTGGGGCATGGTCCGTGACCAACTGGAACTTTCTCCCTGTAAGGTAAAACCTTAACGCCTCCACTGACCACTTGATAGCTAAACATTCTTTTTCTATTGTGTAATACTTTTGTTCAGCCGGTGACAACTTCCTGCTCAGGTACATCACAGGATGCTCCTCCCCATCATGACACTGGGATAGAACCGCTCCTAGCCCTACATCCGATGCATCGATTTGAACCAGAAAGGGTTTCTTGAAGTCCACCCCTTTCAGTACCAGTCCTGTACACAATTTTCCTTTTAAGACTGAAAACACTTTTTCAGCTTCAGGTGTCCACTTTAGCTGGTTTGGACAATTCTTCCGCAGCATATCCGTGAAAATTGCACTTTTCTCTGCAAATTGCGGTATAAACCTGCGGTAGTATCCAATAAGTCCTAAGAAACTTCTTAGTTGTTTCTTTGTTGTTGGAGGAGGAAAATTCCTGATGCTATCTACTTTACTCATTAGAGGTTTAATTTTTCCTCTTCCCACTAGGTGGCCCAGGTATTTTACCTCCCTATTTGCAAAGGCACACTTCTTCGGGTTTAAAGTGATTCCCGCTTGCTTCATGGAGCACAAGACTGCCCTGAACCTCTTTAGATGCTCCGCCCAGGTGTTACTATGGATTATGACATCATCCATATATGCAAAAGCATAATTTTGGTGGGATCGAAGTACCTGATCCACTAACCTTTGGCAGGTAGCCGCTGCTCCATGCAGTCCGAAAGGCATCCTCTTGAACTGGAAAAGGCCAACGGGGGTGCTGAACGCAGTCTTCGGCTTCGACTCCCTGTTGAGAGGGATTTGCCAATATCCTTTTGTCATATCAAGGGTGCTTAAGTATTGAGCCTGTCCCAGCTGGTCCAACAGCTCTTCAATTCTTGGCATTGGATATGCATCAAAAACTGATATGGCGTTTACCTGACGGAAGTCAATACAAAATCTTAAAGATCCATCAGGCTTCGGCACCAGGACTATGGGGCTATTCCAGGGACTCTTTGACTCCTCTATTACTCCCATGTCCAACATCTCCTGGACTTGTGCCACTACTTCCTGTCTCTTTGCTTCAGGCAAGCGATATGGCCTTTGACGAACTAATTTCCCAGGTGGAGTTATTATTTCATGGGCAACCAAATGTGTCTCCCCAGGAATGGGTGTCAACACATCTGGGAATTCTTTAAGCAATTTCCTAATTTCTTCCTGTTGTACCACTGTCAGGTCCTCACCTATTTGGGGCTCTGATTTTTCTTTACAATCAGATACCTGGGGTCCCAAATCTTCCTCTTCATTCACCTCCCTCTCTTGGGCACAGGTGGCAGCTAGGCTTTTAACCCCTTTGACATCAGTAGAACCAAAGCCTTTGGTTCCACGTTCAGAATTCTCCAGGGATGTGACCTCCTCCACAGGTGGAAAACCCAGCCTCTCACAGATCAATTGGGCAATTCTGTCTCCTGTCTTCACGTGATAATCATTCTGTCCAAAATTAAACAACAGAACTTTAATATTGCCCCTGTAATCGGGATCAATTACTCCCGCACCCACATCAATGAAATATTTAAGGGCTAATCCGGACCTTGGGGCTACTCTCCCATAGCATCCAATAGGTATTTCCACTTGGAGACCGGTGTCAACCAGGGCTCTCCCTTGGCTAAGTACAGTCACATTTTCTATGCTGCACAGGTCAAACCCAGCAGCTTGAGGGGTTGCCCGCTTAGGAGCTTGGGCCTTCTCTGTGACCCTATGGTACTTTAGGACGAATGTCTGCTTTGGGGTAGCTTGGTCTTCTGGACGCTTAACCATCTTTTTAGCTGGGGTCTGAGGACTTCCAAATAAAGGCCCGGGAGCTATTACCATTAAACCTTCTCCCTCCTTCTTTCCTAGTCCTTCCACTAGACCCTGCTTAAATCTTGGCCAGTCTCTTCCTAGAACCAAATCAAAGGGTAGCCTAGGCACCACTGCTAACAGGACTTCCTCTTGTTCCCCCAGGCACTTAACCTTTAGCCTATAGGTGGGATATGATGTTGCAGCACCATGAATGCATCTGATGTGAACTTGGCTTTCAGGGGTTCTAGGCACAAATCCTTCTTGGGCCTCTATCCTCTTCTAAAGCCTTTTTGACATCATACTCTGGTCTGCCCCAGAGTCTAACAAAGCATTTGTGGTAATTCCTTGCACATCAACCATCAAAAGAAATCCTTCTTTGGGCTGTTTTAAATCCACACCCATTAAGCTAGTGTGTGTCTGGCATCTCTTTTCTAAATGTCCCCATTTTCCACACTTGAAACATTTCTTTCTATTCCACTGTGTCATCTGGTTTGATACAGTACATTCATTTTCAGAAACATTTTTAATTATTCTCTTTTCTGATACAGCACATCTAGCCTCAGCACCAATCTTCAGAGGGCCACCCATTCTATGGCAAGCCTGCATGGCTTCCAAGAATCTCTCTGCTAGCATGGTTGCCTCTCCAAGATTTTGGCAATTTTGCTGTATAAGGAAAGTGTGCAAATCTTTAGACACCCCAGACATAAATTGCTCAAGCATTATAATATCTAATAACATTTCTACCGTCTTTTGCTCAGGCTCCAACCATTTTACAGCTAAACCTCTGATTCTCTGACTCAGAGCCCTGGGTGTTTCACCCACTCTCAATGTAGTAGCTCTAAACATTCGCCTATACTCTGAAATAGACAACCCTAGGCGATCTCTAATAGCAGCCTTTACATCCTTATAAATCAAAGCCTGGGCTGCTGGCATTGCTCTATACGCTGCAAGTGCCTCTCCAGTTAATGAGGCTGCCAGCCTTACTGCCCACTGGGTCTCTGGCCATGCTAATGCCTGTGCCACTCTTTCAAAAGACTCTAGAAAATCATCAACATTATCATCTGGAGTTAGCTTCCCAAAACTAAATGCCCCAATCCCTTGATTGAGTCCCACACTGTCCACATGTGGTGTACCAGTATTTACAGCTGGACTTGCATCTGTTCCACTTTGGTTCTTCAGCTCAACTAGGGCTTGCACCAGATCAAGCACTGGCCTCTGCTGGTCCATTAAGGCTCTCATAGCAGTGTCCTGAGCCTGCTGTCATAGCTCCTGCTGCCTGCTGAACTGTGCTGCCATCCACTGAGGTAGTTCCTTTGGATCCATCTTGATCCCTGCAAGAAACAAAGAAAAAAAACCCAAAGTGCCCCACCTTCCAAACAGGTGTGTTTTTTCCTACTTTTTTTTTTCAATTACCACTGTGCTTACTCCCATCCACCACTAGACATGCCCAGGTACTTATTACCTTGTGTCAGTGATGAATCCAGCTCTGCACAGGGTCTTTTCCTCCTGGGACATCCACTTCTCCTCCAAAGTGCAGTTGAGGGAAAATCTTTTTTTTCCAGCTTTAAACTTGAACTGTAGTTGTAATCCTCAGCAAGTAAATCCCCTTTGTGCAAAAGCAATCCTGCCAACTACGCCATTTGTCAGACGGCTGCCTGGGTGAGAATCTTCACAGTCTTGTCAAGTGCATATATCTATATGATTTGCAAGGTATTGTGGGCAATGTAGTTCATTCACACCAGACACAGCTGCTGACAATAATTTAGTTGTGCTCTTGGGTAAAGCCAATAAGATATTTATTTATGGGGTTATTTCTCCCAACACAGATATGCTTGGTAGCACATAAATTAGGTAACTTGCTTTCAGTGTTAACTTGGAAAAACAAAGTCAAAATCAGGAAAACAACAAATGAAAAGCTACAAAGCAAGAAACAAACTGTTCTTTTCAGGTTAACTTCTGATTACTTCCCACATAAATTCAGAAGTGATTCTCTCCTAGCTCACAAGCAATTAGGTAAGGCTTAATTGCTAGCAGTCACCAGCTGAAACCCCTTAGCTGGCTTGCCTTCCACTGTGTGGGTCAAATCCTGCTTCAGGAGCTTTTCTGAGTAGATTAAAGAACAAATTTGTATTTCTTTGTGATGGTTGCTGTACTTTATAACAGAAAGTTACCAACGGAGTTTAGATAGAGAGCAGTCCATATAAACAGGATCCTCATCTGCTATTATTCCCCCTTGTTCAATAAGCATGGGTTCAATATCATGGATTGGCACAGATGAATCTCTCAATGGAGCATTTTCAGGAGAATACTTGTTTCCCTGCTGTCTTTCAAGGTTATAGCTAGGGCATAGATCAGTGTTCATACCTGAGCTTCCATTGCTGCTAGAGTTCCTCTCTATATAGCCTGGCCAGTATGTAGTCCAGTTCTTATGTCCAGCCTTCCAATCCAGATCCCTGGACACTGGATCTCTCTTCACATACCTTCTGGCACAGGTCTTAGGGTCCCTTCCACGTGCAGCCGTCTCCCTCACAGGTAGCCTCTGGTGATTCCTAGCTCTGCAGCACCATTCCTCTGGCTTTCCCCAGTCCAATGGTGTATGCTGGCCCTTGGAATACCTCCCAGTATACGTACTGCTTTGGACACTTCTAGACCTCTCAAAGGCTTTTCTCTTCTTTCTTTCAGAGGGTCTCTTTCCCTCTCTGTCCGTCCGGTTTGGCTTCTGCTTCTGATGATCCTTCAGATGAAACTGATGATCCTTCTCTGGATATCCAAGGTGATCATGAAGATGGTCATCTGTAGAATAAACTCTACTCTTATTCTGCCTAGATGAGTGCTCCTCCCTAATACAGCGCAGCTGCGCTGAATCAGGTCCTGCCCTTTGAGATGAGTGCTTAGGGATTACCTCATAGCCCTCCTGATTGAACACACGTTTCCCCACTTCAGCTCCTCTAATGGCTGTTGGAAACCTGGTGCATTCTGGGACTGGTAGTCTTTTATGGCAAAATTCTGTTTTCTTTTTTCTACCAGAACTGACAGGTTGCTTGTTCAGAGTCACTTCACCTTTTCTATAGCTCCTTCCTGAGCTATGATAAGCTTCCTTATCACAAGGGTTAAGTGGCTTGCCCAAGACCACAAGAAGCACCTTTGGGACTAGACACCCCAGTCCTTCCGGCCCAAGGTTGCTGTCCTCTAGTGGGATTTGAACTCCCAACCTTCCGGCCTGAAGTACCTTGCCCCAACCACTAGGCCACTCCTCCACTCCATATGTGGTGATATGCATATTTGTCTACATGTACATACTGTGGTGTATGTTTCTGGCCTCTCTCTGCACATATGTATGTTTCCCTTCTGTCTTTACATCCATAATGGCACATGGCAGCTGTGCACCAGCATTTGGGGGTGTGAAATATATGACATGTGGGTGGGGCAATGATGGCAGCACACACCAACAGTAACCAGACCAATCACATCACCAACCACCTGCAGCCCACACCCACGAGTAGCATCCCTGAATGCAGCAGGTGGATTCATGGCAGTGCCCCAGGAATGGGACAGAGACCAGCATGCATGTATTAATGTGACAGCCATGGTACAGTGCACACACACATGCTGGCACAGTATTTATTTATTTTATTTATTTATTTTATTTAATGGTATTTCTATCCCGCCTTATCCTTTAATCAAGGCGGTGTACACAGCAAACAATTAGCGTCATTGAGGTTAGTGTTGGTAAGTTTATGTACATTGAGGTGTGTGGGTGTAAGTGTGCTGATTAGCGTGAGCTATTTACAACATGTGGTTTTTACAGTCATATACATATATGTGTATATGTGTATAGTATATACAATGGTTTGTACGGTTGTATACATATCCATATATACGTGCGCTATTTATAACATGAGATTTAGAAGCTATATACATTGGATTTTCTGTCTCTGCAGCGTAGTGTGGCTGATCGTGAGACCAAGTCTGATTTTCCATTATGGGCTTGGTCCGAGTCTGTAGAGACTGGCTATCTGCTTGGGCCATAGTGTTCAGTGAAGAGCAATGTCTTTAGGTGTTTTCGGAAGTCCTTCTGGTCTTCAGTTGATCGTAGCTCATCTGGGAGTGTGTTCCATATTGCTGGAGCTGCCATTGATAGGGCTCTTTGTGTGGTGTTTTTGCATGCTTTTGTGTAGTTGCTGGGAGTGTTAAGTGTGTCTGTTGTAGCCTTTCTTCTAGGTCTAGTGCTGGTGTCAGGAAGTATGAGTGGCTGGAGGCTGAGGGCGGAGCTCTTGTGTTTGATTCTGAATATATTTAGTATCATTTTGTATTTGATTCGGTGGCTGATTGGGAGCCAGTGGAGTTCCTTCAGGATGGGGGTGATGTGGTCCTGCTTTGATGAACCGGTGATTATTCTGGCTGCTGTGTTTTGAGCCATCTGTAGTGGTCTGAGTGATTGTTTTGGCATGCCATTATAGATCGGGTTGCAGAAGTCAAGGATGGGAGTTATTAGAGCTTGGCAGACTGTGCGGAAGTGGTCTTGTGTGAGTAGTGGTTTGAGGCGTCTGATTATTCTCATCTTGTAGTATGCGTTCTTGGTGGTTTTTCTGATGTGTGATTGTAGGTTCAGCTCTCTGTCAAGTGTTATTCTGAGGTATTTCACTTCATTTTTCAGTGGTATTGCTGTGTTGTTGATATTGATGAATGGTGGGGGGCAGAAGTTGGTGTTTCGTGTGATGATGAGAGCTTCTGTCTTGTTGTAGTTTATGGCTAGGTTATTGTGCAGGAGCCATTTGGACATGCTGTTGAGACAGTCTGTTATTCTGGTGTAGTCGGGGCTGTCGAGGCTGATTGGAGTGTATATCATAATATCATCTGCGTAGATTGTGTAGCTTATTTCATGTGCTTTCATGATGTTGCAGATTGGTTGGATATATAGGTTGAATAGCAGTGAGGATAGCGCGGATCCTTGTGGCACCCCTTGCTTGATGTTTGCAGGTCGTGAGATGTTGGGTCCGATCTTGACATGGAACTGTCTGTCTGTTAGGTATGAGTTGAACCATTTTAGGATGGTGCCGGTTATTCCAATGTTCTGAAGTCTGGTTAGGAGGATTTTGTGGTCCACCGTGTCAAAAGCAGCTGAGATGTCTAGGAAGATCATTAGTGTTCCTTGCTTGTGGCTGTCTATGGTTTGTATTATGTCGTTGAATAGGTATAACAGTAGTGTTTCAACTCCGTGGTTTGGGCGGAAGCCATGTTGATGTATGTCCAGTGGGGCATGTGCGTCGACATGTTCTTGTAGCTGTTGTTGCACAGATTTTTCTATGATTTTGGCCAGAAATGGTATGCTGGATATTGGTCTGTAGGCTGCTGGATCGCTTTTGTCTAGTGTGGTTTTCTTTGGGATCGGCCTTATTGTGGCTAGTTTCAGCTGGTCTGGTATGGTTCCTTGCACTAGAGAGTTGCTTACAATGTTGTATATGAGGCTGAGGAAGCTTTCCTTTGTTGCCTTGATCCATGTGACTGGGCATGGGTCTGTTGGTGCAGTACTTGTGTTGAGTGCGGTGATGATATCTGAAAGCTGCCTCGTGGATGGAGTGCTGAAGTTGTCCCATGTTATGGTGGGAATGGTTGGGATGGTGGTTCCTTCTGTTGTTTGTTGTGGTAGGACACCTAGCTTGTTTTGGAGGTGATCAGCAAAGGTTTGTGGGTCGATCTGTATATCCTTTTCATTTTTATTTTATTTATTTATTTATTTATTTCAACTTCTTATATACCGCACTCTTTGACATCAGCGCGGTTTACAAATAACAGAAAGGAACCAGAACAACAGGCTGTTTGGTATTACATATAACAGGAGTATCAACTTGGATAACATGGGAGAACTATTTACATGGAGTATATAATCTATTAGCTAGATAGCATGCTCGAACTATTTACATAAAATTAGCAGGGATGCTTGGAACAAGAGGGATATTGTGGATTGTACTAGGGTGAGGCTGTTATGTTACGGTTCATGTGGGGTAGTATTTGATGAAAAGGTGCAGTTTAAGTTCATGATTTGGTTCGTTGGTTAGATTCTTTACTATTTCGAATAGCTCTCTGGGTTTGTTGTAAGCCTTCTGAATGGTGTTTGTGTGGTGTTCTTGTTTAGTTTGATTGATGAGTTCATTGTAGTTCCTTTGTTTGGTTAGGTATAAAGCCTGGGTGGAGGGAGATTTTGAGCGTCTCCAGCGGCGTTCTATCTTCCTCAGGTTTCTTTTTGCATCTCATATGTCTTTGGAGTACCACGGGTGTGTTGTCTTCTGGAGTTAGTTGTTGTTCTGGTTTTGGGTTTGTTGGCAGTAACATATACAGTAGAGGTGTAGCCAAGATGGGTGAAACTACACCCCAATGCTGCCCAACACAGAACAGACATGTGGGATGCAACATCGCACCACAATGCCAGCCACGTGTGTGAGTCCAGGCTGTGCACAGAAGGTGATGGCAAACAATCTGTGTTTTACACCAACATGGAGGACCACACCAAAAGACATGTGCAGTACAGCAGCAGCACCTGGAAACTGTATAACCTTCATGTGTACCGGGACACACAAATGAACAGTGACGCACATTTGGCTGACATAGTTACATCTGGAAACACACAAACATATGTGTCCATGTCCCCTGTGACAGTGACATGGCATGCTGGAGGAAACTGCCCCACACAATGTCAGTGATGCACAACCACAATGCAGGGAGAGGCATGCAGGGGTCACAGTCAGCAATGGGACCACATATAAGAGACATCGGATGGGCAGTGATATGCCACAGCGTAACAGACTGTGTCTGTAATGTGTTCTTCAAAAACGTCTGAGGTGAAGCATGCTATGTCAGAAGGCCCGAATGGAACACCGAAAGTGACCCTGTCCCACGTGTTCAAGGTGCAGTGCCCACAGGACACAGAGACAACATGAGCATGTTAGAGATGGCTAATACCCACCCAGGAGGATGCAGTCCCCATATTGTCCGGCCTCAAATTGCCTGAATAGTGCCGAGTGTTGCAGGATATGGGAGTCATGGGCGGACCCTGGAAACTGGGGAACCACATTCAGAATATGCATAGTTGCATCACAGACAACCTGAACATTCAGGGAATGGTAGTGTTTGCGGTTGCAGAACACCACCTCCCTGTCTCTGGGCAGGACCAAGGCAAGATGTGTGCAATCAATAGCTCCCATCACGTGTGGTATCCACGCAATCCACTGGAATGCCTGGCCTAAGGCCCCCCACTGTTGCCCACTGTTAGGAATTGTAACATAATTCCTAACCCGGCTGACCATGGCCCGCAGTACCTGATGGAGACAGCGCGAGAAGGTGGGCCTGCTCATCCCCCCCACTGCAGCCACTGAGGATTGGAAGCAGCCAGAGGCAAAGAAATGTAGGGCAGACAGGAGCTTGGCCAATCCTGGTATGGCATGTGACCGAGCAGTCCGGGGCTCGAGGTAAGGTCTCAGATCCTCATAGAGCTCCCTAAAAGCCCCTGTGCTCAGACGGTAGAGGGAGATGACCTGGTCCTCATGAATGTCCTGGAGCAGGGGCCTGGGCCTGTAGAGATGCCGTGCAGGACATATCTTGGCCTGTGGAGCCTCCACAGTGGCAGGTCGGTGTTGCAGCGGGACTGCACCCATGCCCAATTCCACAGCCCCAAGGACACCATCTCCCTCATCAGGCAACCGCAACTCTTCGACTCCCAGCAATGCCACCACTGCACAACCCGCATGGTCAGTGTGAGCCATCATGGACAGAGGCCTTGAGCAATGTGGGGAGCTAAATACATTTTAGGGCATTGCAACTAATCAGAACCAACATAACACATCTGCATATGCAGTAATGCACACAAGCAACAGGCTTGCAAACCGCACAGTACGTACGGAAGCGGAATGTTGTAGCACACGCACTAGCACACGTACCACAACACACACGTGCACCTCGATATTGGATCATGTGGAGCACACGTAGGAAAGGTGGAGCGTGCGTAGGAAGGGGGGCAAGCGGTGTGTCTGCATGCGTGTACACATGCACAACATATGCGTAGATGCAACGCGTGGGTACCTATGAGCGGCGGAGCATGCTGTAGCGACGGCATAGCACTGAGTAAAACTACATACCAGAAATGAAAGATATGTGGCACCAAATACAGAAGAGGACACAGCAACCGTGGATGTAGGGGCAGACAATAAAGAGGCCCAAACATACAGAACGTGAAGCACACAGGTGCGTAATGGTGTAGAGCGCGTTGGAATGTGCATTTCACTGAACACGCATGTTGCATACGTGCATAGCATATAGCAACACTGAAGGGGGGCAGGGCTCGTACAGCATGCCATGATACATGCATGAGACGTGACCTACGCCACCCCCTGTAGGCGTAGGAACGCACGTTGTGCAGACTGCACATCAGATGAACCACGCACAGTGTATTTAAAAGGGGCACAGCAGGTCAGCAATGGTAATACATGATGGCACAGAGTGGAGCATGAGAGATGACTGAGAGTGACCCGAGCAGCCACCAGGCAGCGGTGTACCCTACAGAGGAGGAGCCTGAGTGGGGCAAGGCAGGCCCATCCAGCTACAGCCAGGGGGTACAGCAACAGCGTGGAGGTGTGCCAGGTGGCAGGCACCATTGCAGGCCAGTGCCGGATGATGCCAGGAGGAGGGTAGCCTGCTACAACCAAGAGGATAATTAGATCCTCCTGGCAGCCATCCTGGAACACTACGAGGTGCTATTTGGGTGGCTCAGCAGCACCACCACCATTATCCAGAGAAATGACGGATGGGAGGAGGTCACGACAGCAGTGGCCACAGCAGGGGGACCCACCCGCTATACCGAGAGTATTAGGAAACACTTTTGCGACATCAAGCACTCAGTCCAGGCTCGTGCCATCGCTGAGAGGTGCCATGCCCATGCAACAGGAGGGGGTGCACCACACGGAGCCACACTGTCACCGCTGAAACAGCAACTGGCCGACAGACTGTGGCCCATCTACCTCCACGGCCTGCCGCCCGAGCTGGATACAGAAGACCCACGTGCAGGTAGGACATAGGAATGTGTTCTAGGGGGTGCCAA
Source organism: Ichthyophis bannanicus (assembly GCA_033557465.1). Classification (NCBI taxonomy): domain Eukaryota; kingdom Metazoa; phylum Chordata; class Amphibia; order Gymnophiona; family Ichthyophiidae; genus Ichthyophis; species Ichthyophis bannanicus. The sequence goes on along the minus strand of CM066032.1, from coordinate 931,621,395 downwards.
CACATGGGGGTTGGAGGAAAGCTGGGGACAGATCACAGCCATAGGACCATGCACGGACAGGGTACCAAGAGGGATAATGTGGCCACCAGTGACAGGTGCAGCAGAGCGGCCATGGGTGATGGTGGCAGTGAAGGCCCATGTGGCATGTCATAGACATCTCACTGGAGACCTGTGACAGCAATACAGCAGCTGAGGGTGGCTGGCACAGGCTAGGCCACACTGGAACCAGGGACCATAGGAGGGTGACATAACAATGGTGCACATGGGTGAGGGTGGGTGGGCGTGAGGCAGCAGGCGCAGAGGGGGACAGACAGGGGCAGGGATCATTGACCACCTATGTGCAGTGGAGCCACACTGGAGGGGCGGGGATTAGCAGAGCGCCCAGTGATGCAGGGTGTGTTGGTGATGGTGTCCCCTTGCACCCATGTGCACGGTGGGTGGTGGTGGTGGTATGGATGCAATGTGTGATGGCAATCAATGGGGTGGATATCCCAAGGTGGGTAGGGTGGGGGGCAAGGAGGATGCGAGGGCAGCCCTGGATACTGGACATGGCCACCGTTCAGGGGGTGGCATGGGTAGGATGGCCGGCACAGCAAGGCCAGACCCATGTGGCATACACACATCCATACACCCGCACTGCACAGCCACCCAATGTGGAATGCCGGTTGCGCCGACATGGCCCCACACCGCCATGAGGCATGCACCCCTGCGCATGGATCCCTGTCACCACAGGGCACACCTGTCCCAGGCAATGGTGGCCCACCAACCCCCACAGTACTCCAGCAATCCCAGCAGTGTACGCAGCCTGTATCCAGTTGCACGCATACACATCCACCAGTGAGGCACCGCTGACACCGGGGACACATACAACTGATGGTGCACCACACGCCCCTGCCCCGGAACAGTCCCTGGCCACATATACACAGCTGGGGATGGCCCCGATTGCCCTATGTATCCCGTGGCCCACCCTGCATGGCAGGCCATGATGGGACAGGTACATGTAAGTGGCTGGTCAGGCATGGCACAACTGAGCTGTGTACCCTCACCCCCACAGATGACATCCATGCCATGGAGGTGGCTACAGAGGTGGAGCCCCCTGGGCCCAGATCATGTCCCCCGTCCAAGGCAGGCATGGATGTGGAGGTGCCGAGGAGGACGAGGAAGCACTGGAGGTGGAGGGGGACGCAGCAGTACACCATCTCTCAGAGGACAGTGCGGCGAAAGATGAGGCAGGTGACAGCAATGTCACGGCGGGGGCTGCAGCTGGTGGCACAGCTGGACCACCATCCCCAGGTACAGCACCATGGACTGCACAGGCAGCCATCCTCCAGGTTATCAGGTAGATGCGTTCCCACTCTGAGGCAGTGCATGAGGTTGCAGAGGGTGAGTGGCCAATCTGTCTGGCCAGCCATTTCATGTGTACAGGTGGAATGTGCAACCCATGTCTCACAGCTTCCACCATTTCTTACCCACAGGCATACAGATGGCATTGCATGAGATGGCAGCGGGACAGGACTGCCTGCGGCGTGAGGTGTGATGCCAACGACTGGTGCTGGGCAGCCTCCTCTGCGAGGTGTGGACACTGAATGACAGAGCAGGGTCAATGGCAGCCAGCATGGCCAGGATGGTGGTGGTGCTCGAGGCCATGTTGGCACACATGGGCCAGCCAGTCTCAGCACCGCCAGTGGCAGAAGCAGCAGCCTCCCCACGTAGTGCTCTGGTACATGGCAGATGCGGCAGAGGATGCGGGGGGGGGGTGTAGGGGGGGTTCCATGTGCACAATAAATAATGTCATCACAGGTATAACTTGTGGCCATGTGTCCATGCCTTCAGCTGAATGGCCCATGTCCCCCTGTCACACATGTGGCCACCCCTTGTCTATGTGGCTGCATGTGCAGCCTGCCATCCCACACTGATGTGCGCAGGCTCTGCACCCGGATGGGGTACATCACCAGCACCATGGGGCAGATGGCAGGGGCCCCCAGTGCTCTGTGATGGCCTGTGTCACTCTAGACTGGCCACGCCTCCATGCCCGCCCCCACCCCCACCTCCTCCCCATCCCCCTTCCAGCCCTCCCACCCCTGCCTCGCCCCCTACCCCCTTCCCATGCCCCCTCCTCCTCCTCTCAACTCCCCACCTCCCCCTCCCCACTCCCCTCCTTCTCCCTGCACACCCCACCTCCCCCTCCCCATTCCCTGCTCACCTCTGTCCCCTCCCTGCTCCCCCCTCCCCATCCATGCTCCCCTCCCCCTCCCCACTGCTGCCCCCTCCCTCTTCTCTGGCCACTCCACCATCTTCCACCTCAGGGCTCATCCGCTGTCGCTCCTCCAGCCCTGGCTGGCCATCTCCAGCGTCCAGCCCTGCTGGTGCTGGGTCTCCAGCTGCATCCGCTGTGGGGGTAAGACATACATTAGCACCACAGTAACGCATCTGGCACACCATGCACACATGTCCTGCGGCCACAATGGCTGCCGTCCCACCGTAGCCTGTCATGGCACATGGCATGACCTGTGCCACTCACCATCCTGTTGTTGCCATTGGTCGTGTAGCACCCGCACCAGGAATTGTGGGTACCATAGCCTCAGCTCATGGCCCTTTTTATGAAGGTCCTCCACCTGTGGGTACAGATATGGGCAGGACAGTTAGGGGGGATGCATCCCTCGCCATCTGATGTTGCTCGTCACACATATCTGGGTGCAGCGGCTGTGCTATCTGTTCCCCACTTCCTGTTGCCTCTGCCACCCATATGTGTGCAGGTGCAGCTGCACATATCTGTCCTTCGACTTATGTGCCGTGGGCGTACACCTCATGGCCCCCTTCCCGAGCAGCAGCCTCTCCATGCGTGGCCATGCACCACCATGCCACATGTGCCATCGCCATGCTGTGTGCCACGGCATGCTGTGGGGGCTGCATGATGATGTTCCTTATGCACAGGTCACTGGGGGGGCACATGCCCCAGCCCACAAATATGCACTGTGTCGATATGCCACCTGCACCCAGGGGCCTGTCTGCAACATGTGTCCTACACATGCGGAGGCTGCATAGGCAGCTGCCATTGTGCACAGTGGCAGGGGAGCGGTTCATGTGTCCCACTATTGCACCCTGGGCACAACGGCAGACACACCAGGGTGTTGCACGGGGATGTGCTGCAACATGCCATCTGAGGTCTCCGTCTGCGTGTGGACAGTGCAGGCCTGCACACATCAGCAGCTGCAACCGCCATGGCACCAGGGTGGGTGACACACCTCTGTGTTGGGGCCTGGTGCATCCTGGGGGTAGTGCAGGGCTATGTAACTGCAACAGGAGCCAGGACCATAACACCAGGATGGGTGACACTCCTCTATAAGGAGGCCTGGAGCATCCTGGGGGTAGGGCAAGGTTATGGAACTGCAACAGGAGCCAAGACCATAACACCAGGATGGGTGACACACCTCTATAAGGAGGCCTGGAGCATCCTGGGGGAAGGGCAGGACTGTGGAACTGGAACAGGAGCCAAGACCATAACACCAGGATGGGTGACACACCTCTATATGGAGGCCTTGAGCATCCTGGGGGTAGGGCAGGGCTATGGAACTGCAACAGGAGCCAAGACCATAACACCAGGATGGGTGACACTCCTCTATAAGGAGGCCTGGAGCATCCTGGGGGTAGAAACCAGTCAAAAAACGTGGGTAGCAAGGAAGGAACTTTTTATTAGAACACTCTTACTTAAATAGCCAGGCCCAACACAGGCCGTGTTTCGCTTATGCCTTCATCAGGGGCTTTTGGCTATAAAAACATATAAATAATAAATGTTAAAACCATAAATAAATAAAAATCAGAGATAAGCACAAATCATGAAGGCACATTATTAATACAACTAATAACCATACATGAAAAAATGATATTAAGACCACCATAAATAATTAAAAATCATAAAAGCACAATATAAAGTACAGCTAATAAACATGCATAAACCATTAATAAATAAATAAATACAACTAATAAACATGTATAAAATACTATGCTTAATTAATAAATATCAAAACATAAATACCATTAAAAATATTAAAGGAGTGACAATAAAAAATACTAAATAATACTTAAAGAGCGACATTAAAAAAACCATATAAACATACTGAAAGATAATATAATACTTCTTGTTCTGTAATTACCTGTGTGTTCTATATCTGGTACCTTGCCACTCTGTATATACTATAATAAGAGAAATAAAGGACTCCATAAATCATTACACCTAACACTATTCATTATTATAATTAGAGGAAACAAAGGAAAAGCGCAACAGGATCGATGCGAACCAAAATAAATTTAAATTTTTTTTTAAATTAATCTGTCAGATTGTACTATTAATAAATAAACCTAGTCTAATTGGACTAAAAACCATCTATAAACTAAGGGGTATGTTTACTAAAACCCCGGTAAAGTGCGGGCCCCGGTAGTGTGCGGGTGCCATATAAGGAGTGGGCGTTCCGTCCTGAAAAAGAAAAGCCGGAATTTACATATGCGCTAAGGTGTGCGGCGCCCATGTGCGCCCCGCACCTTAGCGCATGAGATAGCTGCGCGGGAGGCATAAGCAGCGCGCTGAAGTACAAGAAAAAAAGCAGAGCCCTAGCACAATGATTAAGACACTGACCAATGGTGCAGGGTTCAGGGGTTCAATCCCCCACAGTGCCCAATGAAGACAGCTGGCTGAGGCGTTAATTTATGAGGCACAGAAATACTGGGCGGCATAAGGCGGTGCGCTAATGTTTTTGGCGGCATATTAATACTGGGCGGCATAAGGCGGCGTGCTGTTTATGGAGGCATTATAATACTGGGCGGTATAAGTGGCGCACTGATATGCAGGAAGAAAAGCAGAGCCACAGCACAATGGTTAAGACACTGACCAATGGTGCAGGGATCAGGGGTTCAATCCCCCACAGTGCCCTATGGCGACAGCTGGCTGAGGCATTATTTTAGGAGGCATTTAAATGATGGGTGGCATAAGGCGGCGCGCTGATGGGCATAAGGCAGCGCGCTAATGTTTTAGGAGGCTTTTTAATATTGGGCGGCATAAGGCGGCGCGCTGATGTGCCATCCCAGGAACAGAACCACAGCACAATGGTTAAGACACTGACCAATGGTGCTGGGATCAGGGGTTCAATCCCCCAAAGTGCCCAATGAACAAGACTGGCTGAGGCATAACATATTATGGGGAAGATTGCTTTAGGAGGCATTTTATTCATATTTTAATTATCACTACTAGCAAATGCACTCTCAAAGCGTGTTAACATAAGGCGCCCTATCAGGCACATTTTAAAGTGCACTGTCAGCCAAGGCACCCTAGAATGTTGCTTATAGGGCGCTTTCGAGGGTGCCGTATGAGGTACCGCAAGGTCAGTGTACTGTTTTTTATGGCAGCACTGTGCAGTTTAAGGAATGAAAAGCATAAGTAGGTGCGCTGACAGGCAAGGAGGAGCAGCAGTGGAGCACAATGGTTAAGGCACTGACTGCTGATACAGGGGTCATGAGTTTGCTCCCCAGTGTGCCTAATACGTAAGGCTGGCTGTGGCATCAGCTTTGCATTGTACATATTTTGTCCTGCAGCACTTTATTTTTATGTTATTAATTGCTGCCAGCAAACACGCCCTCACGTGCCGTAATTGAAGGTGCCGTATAAGGCACCCTATAAGGCACTCCATAGGGCACATTACAAATTGTACTGTCCGCCACAGCACCCTAAAATGTCCCCTATAGGGCACCCTATAGGTTGCATCACAGGATAATGTATAGTGCACCTTATATGGACGGGAACCATAAGGTGCCCTATAGGGCGCCCTATAAAGCACCCTCAGAGGCACCTTATGGGTACAGTACGCTGAGGGTGTTTTTGCTGGCATAAAAATATATACATTAAAAAAAGATAATGTGTTGGACAACCCTATCAAATAACCCCACTGTGGGGTTTGAACCCAAGACCTCTGGCTTCAGAGGCAGTGAAGTAACCATTGGGCTACAGCTCTATAGCTGCTAGCAAACCCCTGGCTGGCTGCAGAGAGCATGCACGTCACCACACAGACAGTCCGCTGTGGTCACCAGGATAGGGTTAGCCCACCCATACCCATGATGCACTGCACATGCAAATCAGCTGTCCACAGATTAACACAAGATGGGCAATGCACCCCCACAGCACCTCGGCCTGGTAGAGGGAAGTGACCATGTGCACCCACACACCACCTCGGCCTGGTAGGGGGTACTGACCGTGTGTTTTACTGGCACAATGTACACCGTCACATTGTGCGGGTACTGTGCTCACCCTGAGGGTGCAGTGAGGCGCCCAGGACCAGATCCACAACACCTTCCATGGCTGAAAGAGGCCATGCCGGAGTTCCAAAGCAGTGTTAATATGTGAGATAGGTAGTTTCTGCACAAACACCTTGGATATCTTTGTCTGTTTCAGTCAGGTGTAGCCCCTATGGACCCCCAGGTGGGCTATGCACCACCACCCCCCCCCCCTCCTCCTGGGCTGAGGGTGGCAAACAGGGTCTCCCATCAATAGATCCACATTCTACCTCCCTGCAAAGGTGGCAGTAGAGGGGACCATCAACCCCGGCCCTGCTGAGGAACAGACACCCCACAGGGCAGTCAATGCAGCTCTATACACATCCATAACACAATAGCAGACAGACATTAGGCCTGGATATGCTAAGCTGCACCCCACCGCTGTCAGATATTCTCCTGCAGCAAGCCATCAGCCACTGCACCCTGCATGGCACCCCTTCAAGACACAGACCAGCTGAATACAGTCTGCTAGTTAGTCCTGGTGGAAATGCATGCACCCAGAACAGGGATGGCAGCACACACAAGCAGTTACATCAGTGACTGGGCCCCAAAAGGACACCCATATATATCACATGAGAGGAATACTATATAGCACTATGGGGGTGCCTAGCCATGCTGTGGTCACTGCACAGTCAGGGTGGAGTGATCCCCCAGCAGCACATACAGAGGTCACCCTGTCTGAGCTATACCCATGGTACCTTGCTGCTCATTATGCACATTGGCAGGCCAATACTGGCAACAGTGCTGGCAGTGTGGGCTGTGGAAGGTGTTTGCAACCACCACACACTGTATAGACAGACACACACACCCACACCTATGCCAGCAATGTGCTACTATAGAGTAGGTTAGTAGCCATGCCCACCACACCAGTCCTGGGCACGGTACAGCCATGGATATGGTACACAGTACTGCTGGGGGTCACTCCCCAGGGTGGTAAACACTGTCAGGGGCCAGACCTGGAGCACGCACCGCAGACATCAGACAGCTTGTTCTGATGGAGCTCAAGAAGCAAACAGTGCTGAACGTAGGACTGTCTATCTGCCGGTACCCACATCAAACGTTTGAGGGCTGTGTACCGTGTACCCAGGTATAGGGTGGCATTGCTAAGGTATGCAGGTGCTAGATCTGGGAGATGCACGCAGGGCCCAATGTCCTGCCTCTCCAGGAGGCATTGGCCAATGGGGCCTGTGGGTGTGGGTGTGGGTGTGTCTGGCCCTGTTGTCTACTGCTTTACGGCAGAGTTTCCCTACTCCAGTCCTGGTGTTTCAGACACTGTTCGGGTCTTCATGCTGTCCCCTATGAATATGCATGAGCTACATCTGCATACCATGGGGGTGGTGCAGACATATGCAGCACAGGCATCTTTCTTAGGGGAAGCATGGAACCTGAATGGTGTTTGGCCCTCCAGGACTGCATTTGGGAGACTCTGCTCTAGATAATGTGCCTGTTTATGGTGTCTGTGTTTGGTGTGGTAAAATATAGGTGTATTAACCATGCCTATGTTCTCAGCAATAAAGGTTTGTCCTTACTATCACGGTGTAGTTGTGGGAAAAATATGTGGACAGGGTTGGCAGTAGCTGCAGCTGGGATTTGAACCTGTGACCCTCTAGTTTTAGAGGTACTGGTTCTGTCCGCTGCACCACACTGTGGCCACAGAGACAGTGCAGTCCCTGGAGATGGTAAACCTGGCAGGATGGGGTCGCAAACCCTGCTCTGCACATGTTTACTGTGGGCTCATTCACCTTGTCTGGTCACATACGTGTAGATAAACCCCGGAAATGACCACAAAAAACAGGGGCTATACTTTTAGCCAAGCTGGGCAACAGTGCTATTAATGGACAACCATATGGAACACTCCCAGGAAAGCTCCAAAGATGGCAATTAGTATTGGTGGAGTCTCCGCTCCGTAGACCCTTCCAAAATTCATTTATTTTTTCTGGAGCTTTCCTGGGTGTGGTTTTTATATTTGCCCATTACTATAACTGTTCCCCAGCTGAATTACTATTTTTAATATTTTTGTTGTGGTCATTTGCTATTTTTATTTTCACTTTTGTGCTGTGCACATGTATCACACTGCATACGTTTTGCAGGTTTCCCCGGTTTTCCTGTACATTGCTGACGGAAATGGTTTCTCTTCCCTTTAACTGCCCACTACCGCGAGTGTTTCACTCGCGCTATTTTTTCCTTGTAAATTCGGGCCCGATAATGTGCGGGGAGCCTCTCCCCTCCCCTTCCCCGCCCATTGACCCCGTCTCTCCGCCCCTCGGGAGCCTTCCTCCGCCCTCCGTTAGCCGTTCCACGCCTCTATCGGACATCTGCGGGCCCGTACTTGTGCGGGGCCCGTTAGTGTGTCGCGCACATGCGTGGGGGTTCATCGCACGTGTGCGGGGCGTTTCAGAGCGTTTAAGTGCTGCTTTTCCGTGCGCTATTGTGCGGCGCGCACTTTTGCGGTTTTTAGTAAACATCCCCCTAGGTTTATTTATTAATAGTACAATCTGACAGATTAAATTTAAAAAAAAATTAAATTTCTTTTGGTTCACATCGATCCTGTTGCGCTTTTCCTTTGTTTCCTCTAATTATAATAATGAATAGTGTTAGGTTTAATGATTTATGGAGTCCTCTATTTCTCTTATTATAGTATATACAGAGTGGCAAGGTACCAGATATAGAACACACAGGTAATTACAGAACAACAAGTATTATATTATCTTTCAGTATGTTTATATGGTATTTTTAATGTCGCTCTTTAAGTATTTAGTATTTTTTATTGTCACTCCTTTAATATTTTTAATGGTATTTATGTTTTGATATTTATTAATTAAGCATAGTATTTTATACATGTTTATTAGTTGTATTTATTTATTTATTAATGGTTTATGCATGGTTATTAGCTGTACTTTATATTGTGCTTTTATGATTTTTAATTATTTATGGTGGTCTTAATATCATATTTTCATGTATGGTTATTAGTTGTATTAATAATGTGCCTTCATGATTTGTGTTTATCTCTGATTTTTATTTATTTATGGTTTTAACATTTATTATTTATATGTTTTTATAGCCAAAAGCCCCTGATGAAGGCATAAGCGAAACACGGCCTGTGTCAGGCCTGGCTATTTAAGTAAGAGTGTTCTAATAAAAAGTTCCTTCCTTGCTACTCATGTTTTTTGACTGGTTTCTGTTATTAGCACATGGGTTCATGCTTTCGGGTTGGACAGCATCCTGGGGGTAGGGCAGACCTCGGCGGCCTGAAGACACTTATAGTGCTTGTATTTTTGATTGTAACTGTTTGCTTATGTATCCCATGTTTCCTTCCCCTATGCTTGCGTATGCTACACTCCATTATTGATAAAGTTATTGACCGCAAGGCAGCAGCACAAATATTAGCAATGTGGGACTACTACCCTATACCACGGAGTGATCCCTCTACCATAGTTTAAAGTACTTTCATATATATGTGTGATTTGATTCACACCCTTTTTCACTTGCGGGTGTGAATAATCAAAAGGGAGGGATGTGATAGGCGATGGCCTAGTCCATCCTGTAGCAGAGGCCTGTCAGCTAGGCCTGAGTCCCCCTCCCTTACTTTAGAATATTATAACTGACTTTGGAATATTATAGCAAACCAGACAGACAGAAAATACCAGTAGCTGTTAGAATCACTGCTCTGCTCTGCTTTTGATAAGAATGGTTCTGATAAACAAAAGTAAAACTTTTCCACTGTTATGCTACGCACAGCTGTGCTTTCCACTATCTCTGCCGGCTAACTGACTTTGCAAAAGTAGCGAAATGTACTGTAGCAGAAGTATTATGTCTAGAGATTTGAGCCACTGTTAGAAAAGCCTGCACAGGGAGAAAACAGGTACAAGCCAGATCAGAGATGGCTATTGGGAGAGGGAGGGGGGCCACCGAGACCAATGAGGAGTTTTGCCTGTATTAGACTGGAGAAGAACAGTATATAAACTGTCGTTTTTCTGAGCTCAGGGCTCAGACATTTTGTATGTGACATTGGCCTGAGACTGTGCACATTAAACTGGTTTGAATTCTAGTCAATAGACTCCTGGTTTTATTTGTTGCGGGCCCTTCGCTATTACAGTTATTTAAATAAACACTATTCCAAACTGAATGTCAAAGTGGAGGATGTCATCCCTATGAACTGTAAATATATTGCAAAAATATGAAATGAAATCTATGGAATTGAAAATGAAATATGGCCACTAATTGAACTAAGGGTAAAACCATGATCTTATGTGGTGAGGGGGAAGGAAAGAAAAGAGGGAGGGAAAAGGGGAGGAAAAGGGAAAAAGGGGGGTAGGGGAGGGGGAAAGAAGGGAAGGGAAGGGGAAGGAGAAGGGAGGGAAGGGAGGGGGGAGAAAGGGGGGAGAAGGAAGGGGAGAAGGGGAGAAGGAGGGGGAGGAGGGGGAGGGGGATTGGGAAAAAGGGGGAGGGGGAAAAGGGGGAGGGGGAAGGGGAAGGGGGAGGAGGAGGAGAGGGGGGAGGGGGAGGAGAGGGGGGAGGGAAGGAGGGGAGGGGGAAAAGAGGGAAGAAAAAGGGGGAAGGGAGGTGGAGAGGGGAGGGGGAGGGGGAGGTGGGAAGGGAGGAAGGGGGAGGGGGAGGAGGGGGAGGGGGAGGAGGGGGAGGGGGAAGAGGAAGGCGAAAGGGGGGAGGAAGGAGGAAGGAGGGGAAGGAGAGGAGGGGAGGGGAAGGGAAGGGGGGAGAAGAAGAAAAAAATGCTACAGAAAAACAGATGTCTACTTCTTGATTGAGGCCTAATGGATGCAATGTACGAAGTTCATATATGTACCTTTGTTCAAGGCGTAGGAGGAGCTTATCTAGATCTCCCCCCGCCAATGGGGCCGTACTACTTTAAGGATCAGAAATTGAAGGTCAAGAAGTGAATGTTGAGCAGCTATCCAATGTTGCACCAGAGGCTTATCTGACGCTTTTCTACGAATGTTACTCTTATGCTCTATAATGCAGGTTTTAATGCTTCTCTTAGTTTTGCTGAGGTAGCATAACTTACAAGGGCAAATAATCAAATAGATAACATTTGTAGTCTCGCAGTTAGAAAAATCTTTCAGAGACACCTTATATGTGGAGTTGGGTTTTATAAATTCTTTTCTTGTGACTAGCGTATTTTCACAGACGCAAAATTTACCACATTTGAAATGTCCAAGGGCTTTAGGGATGAAGCAGGGTTTGTTGAGAGCCGAAGGGACCAGAATATCTCTTATATTTGAATTCCTCTTGTAAGCTACAAGAAGTTTAGTATCTTTTAAACAAGGAAGAGGGTCAAGAATATGCCAGGCTCTTTTTAATATCCTAGCAATATCTCAAGAATGTTCCAAAAAAGTGAGAGTGCAAACGATATTATTAGTTTCCTCAGGTACATGACCCTGTAACAGAACTGTCCTGTCCGATGAGCGGGCCTGACACAGAGCTTTATCAACGCAGGCAGAGGGATACCCTCAATCTTTAAATCTTCTGCTCATTTCAGCCGCATCTATCTCAAAATCATCATCTTTGGTACAAAGCCTGTGAACTCTCAAAAATTGGCTTGCTGGAAGGTTCTCTTTTAAAGAGCGATTATGGAAACTGCTAAAATGTAACAATGAATTTCTATCAGTAGGTTTTCGATAAAGGGTAGTTATAAAACCCTCAGGTGAATTTTGAATTAATATATCGAGATATGCTATCTGATCTGGACTGTAAGAAAAATCAAATTGCAAATGCGGATTGCAAGAATTCAACCAGGAGATGAAAGCAATTAAATGATCCTCAGTACCTTCCCATATGAGAAACACGTCGTCTATATAGCGTTTCCACATGTTAATATGTGTCTCAAAGGGGTGTGACGTCAAAAAAATCTGTTCAGATCTTGAGACATACAGGTTGGCAACATCTGGTGCTACTGAGGAGCCCATAGCTACACCTTTTGTCTGTTGGTAATAGAGGTCCTGAAAACAGAAAAAATTGTTACATAATATTAATGTAGCTAATTGGATAAGAAAACATGTTGGAATACGAACCGGTCTAGGTCTAGTTACAAGATAACTTTCTAGAATCTCAATAGCTGCATTTTGAGGAATGTTTGTGTACAAAGATTTTATGTCCAAAGTAACCAGAAGAATCCCCATATGGCTACCTTGATATGTATTTAGGAATTGAATCATGTGTAATGAGTCTCTCACATAAGAAGGTGTGAGCTGTACAAATGGGCAAAGAAACACGTCCAAATATTTAGATATAGGTTCAAAGAGAGACCCAATTGCTGAAATTATAGGCCTGCCAGGAGGATTTTCTAAAGATTTATGTATTTTTGGCAAAACATAAATTGTAGACATAACCGGACAAGATACAGTGAGAAATTGAGCCTCTTTTGATGTGAGATAACCAGCCTGTTCGCTGACATAGATAATCGTATCAACTTGTTTCTTTAAATAGGAGGTAGGATTATCATGTAACCTCTTATAATATGATGTATCTTTTACTTGTCTTAAAATCTCCTGAACATATATGTCTCTGTCCTGTATCACAAGCGCACCACCTTTGTCCGCTGGTTTCATAATAATTTCAAAATTATTCTTAAGTCCTGTAAGTGCAGCCTTTTCTTCTTTATTGAGATTGAAAAAGTGTGCGGATTCTTTTTGTCGTACATATTCTGTATTTCATGGAAAACCACTTTTTGAAAGGTATCAATTAGGGCGTTATTCAATTTCGGAAGCACCCAAGTGGAAGGGTTTTTAACCACAGAGGGATCACAATCAACATCTGTGTGATTTTTAAAAAAATCCTTAATATAAAGTTTTCTAAAGAATTTATAAAAATCCACTTGGATCTTAAAACGATCATGTCTGACAGTAGGGACAAATGATAAACCTTTCTGTAAGACCAAGGACTCTAAGGGTGTAAGAATATATTTTGACTAATTAAAAATGCCATCTACTGTTCCCAATCCTGTTGGTGATCCCTTCCCTTATCTCTTCCTCTGTTCCATGATTGGAACTCTGTTCGATGATATAAGGGGTCTTTTGATGTGTGTGGATGCTCTTGTGATTGGTGTTCTGTTTTTGAATATTCCTTTTTGTGTTTCGACCCTCCCCCTTTCCATAGAGCATCCATAGAGAAACCCTGACGTTTCTGATATTGTTGTTGGTTTGGGGGAGGGGCAATCTCAGAATAAAACAAAGGGGCAGACGGACCTGGAGAGTCTACATGGGCACTACGACTCCTCTTCCTAATGGGTTCTGGACTACCCGTGGTGGATAAAAAAAAAGTGTTTTGTTATTATATCTTTCTGGTTTTGTTTCAAATTTGCATTTCCTTGAGGTACTCCTTGAAGAATTTGTCTCGTTCGTCCAATAATACACATTGCCTGTCTTATAGTCCTCCTCATCTCTCTTGAACTTCTTTAACTTCCTATCCTTAACAATCTTCTTAAATTCCAAAACATTTTTATCATAATCGTTTTTCGATTTCTCAAATTGTCTGTCTGAATCTTTTAACATAGCTAATTTAGAAGCCACATCTTCTTTTAAAATTCCAGCCTTCCGGCGTGAAGTATTAATTAAAAGGATCATCAGATCCAACGAACATTTATTTAAAATTTTTACCCAATCAGCCATAAAAAGAGGATCATCACGGTACATTCCTGGAGCTTTATGAACTCTCTATCCTCTAGGGATGATCTTGTGATGACAGTTCTCCAGAAGGGAAGAAGCATGCATCTCCTCTTTAACCAATTTCTGAGTGGCGCGCACAGTCATTTCCCATTCTTCCTCAATTCCAGTACACATTTCTTCTGGGTTAAAGAAGGGGTCCTCGGGTAACATGTCCTGTAGGTCCTTTTCATTGTAACTGAGGACCTCCTTCCATGGGGAAAACATAGCTCAGGGAGCAAACCGGTACCAAAGGAAGCGGAGGTACCTGCACACTGTATATGGAGACAGAGGACAGAGATAGCCATGGGAATCAAAGAATGAAATAGCTATGAGGACCAGGGGAGAGCAAGGGCCAGAGGAAAGAAATAGCTGTGAGGGCAAATGTAAGATATCGTACCCCACCTCTTGTCCGTGTATATACCCTGTTGCCAACAAACCAGCTGCACTCCAGTGTTGTCCACGTTTCCACTGTGAACACCCTGGTGCCTGTTGTGCGGGTGTCCAGTCATCTCACCTCATGTCTCCAGCCAGTCTCTCGCAACATATGGCCTTTGAAGCATGCCCACACTGCCTCCGGACTATAGTCCCCTGTCAGCCACCCGCAGTCCCCAGCTACACACACCCAATACCTGGCCCAATGTAGAGATACCATCCCACCCACACTGAAACCCCCATCCCCACCATGTCATGTCCCCCGCTCCATACCATGTGGCCCTGACACAACACCGGTCACCGTGCAGCTCCAGCCCAAACCAGTGCTTGCTCCCATCAGGGCCCTGCAATGGCCCACGACCAGGCCCTGGAACCCCACCACCACCCCTGAGGGCTGCCAGCCTGCCGTACCACAGATAGGGATGTTGTCAGCATGTGGCCACCTGGACTGCATGGCCCTGTGCAAACAACAGCCCTGCGAGATGGACGGACCGGCACTGAACACGTGGACGAGATTATCACACCAAGGGACTGCATATCGAGAGGAAAAGGAGCAGAACCAAGACAGATCCATGGGGTACACCAACTGTGAGCGGGATAGCAGAGGAGGAGCAGCCACAGGAGTACACACCGAAGGAGCGGTGCGAGAGATAGGAGGAGAATGAGGATAGTACAGAGCCTTAAAACCAGGCGAGGACAGGGTATCAAGGAGACAAATGTGGTCAACAGTGTCAGGAGCAGCAGAGAGGTCAAGAAGGATGAGGACAGAGTAAAGGCCCATGTATCTCACCAGAGACAGGTCACCGGAGACCTGGGAAAGAGTCGCTTCAGCAGAGGGTAGAGGACCAAAGCCAGACTATACAGGATCCAGGAGGGCATGAGAGGAGAGGACATAGGTGCAGCAGCAGTGAACAGCATGGCCAGGTAATCGGGAAACAAAGGGAGGGAGAGAGGTGGGCTGAGACCCAGAGGGACATGTGGGATCAAGTGAGGGTTCTCGGAGGAGAGGTGTGACCCCTGCATGTCTGATGGCTGTTGCAGTGGAGAAGGAAAGGATGAGGATATGAGAAATGGAAGGGACAACAGTGGGGGAGATGGGGCATAGGCAGCGGGTACAGCATCAGAGGAGCAGGTGGTGTGTTTGGAGGGTGAAAGGGGGTGAGCAGGCTCACCTTCGGAGATCACAGCAAAGGAGGAGAGGGTAGCAGAGGCAGGGGAGGGAAGTTGGGAGGGAAGAGGGGGAGGTGGGGATGTACCTGACCCTGTAGGGAACTGGAGGGTGATCCTGTGGATATTGGCATAGAAATGGCCAGCCAGGGTCTGGGCACATAGGGAGGGAAGGATCAGAGGTGGAGGCACCCTGAGGAGAGAGCTGAGGGTAAAAGGGAGATGGCGAGGGTCATATGCAAGGGAGTCGGTCACATCAACATAATAGTCCTGTTCGCAAAGAGCTAGAGCTGACAGGACAGAGACAAGCATGTACCTGATGTGGAGGACCCCAAGGGAGAGGGATATGAGCTGAACCAGCTCAGCTGAGCAAGCACAGGAACGTAGACAGCGGGTAGTGGATAAAAGACAGGGCTGGGGTGCAGAGGGCCCACAGGACATGGCATGGGGGAACTGAGAGCACACAGAGCAGAGGTGAGTGCAGGGTTATAGGTCGTCACTGCGGCATCAACATACCTAGCTGACATAGTGGGAGATAGAGATGATGTAACTGTGGATGAGAGAAAGAAAGGACCACTGGCATGAGGATATCAGAATAGGCTGGGGGAGATAGTACAGAAATGGGGCAGCACGTGATGAGGGCTGAGGCATAATAGGTGATGGCCAGATACAGTAGGTACTGAGCTATAGAGGCCGGTGAGTATGCAGCTGACGAAATATACCGGGCCAAGCCTGTGGCCATGCTGGTGAGTGTGAGTGTTGGAGTAATGCAGGAGGCCAAATGGGGAGGTAAGTTAGAGGAGCCCCAAAGCAGAAGGAACAGAGGGGCTATCAACATGGATGTTAGGACCCCTGGAAATATGACTGGGGGAAGAGGGCTCCAGAAAGAAGGAGAGCCATGAGTCAATGGCAGTGAGAACAGTAGAAGCAGACCTGTCGTGAGGTCAACATGAGACAGTTACCTGGAGAGGGGGTGGAGTGAGAAGACAGACGGAGGGAACAGCTAAAGATGGTAGGGGTGAGACTGGGGCAGCAGGAGAGTTTGGAACTGGCAGGCAGGAGAATGTCGAAGCCCAACACCACCACCACGGCCAGAGGGATGTGGCGTGTGGGAGAACAGATAGACCCCATGACAGAGAGCAGCAATAGGTGTTGTTTCAACAGGGGGAAGGCAGGTCTCAGGTAGAGCAAGATGAGGTAGACCATCAGAGATAAGGAGATCATGTGTAAAAGCTGGGGTATGTGAGACAGAGTGTGCATTCCACAAGGCACATGGGATAGGGAGAGTGGAAGGGGAAAGGTGGGGGATATGGATAAGATTAGACGTGTTGCGTGACATTCTCCTCTCAGAGTGTGACAGAGGTCTAGAGGAGCCAGGGTTAGGGGTGACATCTCCAGATGAGAGATGGTGCAGGAGTAGTAGAGTACAGGGCAGAGAGGGGACGGTACGGCAGAACCGAAGGCGAAGTTGCCATAGAGAGAGGAGAGATGGCTGAATCAGAGGCAGAAAGTGGTGCCGCACAGGAGCTGATGATAGGGTAGAGGACAGAATGGAGGGGGATGTGAGGTTGGTAAATGGGGGAAATGGAGGGGAGGTGTGAGGGTGCAGGTGCAAGGGGAGACAGGTAGGGGGTTGAAAAGGAGGACGACAATGTGATGAGGAGCCATAGTGCAGAGGTAGAGAGCAGAACAGAAGTCAGAGGATCTGGAATGTGGGGTCGACAGAGATTGGCTGCACCTGTGTGTGAGGTAGGTGATGAGTAGATGCCAGCTATAAGAGACAGTGAGCCAAGGGGTGGGTGGCTAGAGGGGAGGGGGAGTGGTATGGGTTCGGCAGCTCAGGAAGCCGAACAAAAGTTGCAACAATATACAATGGGCAGAGTGGTTAGGGAGCACCCACCCACCCAATGATAGTCCAGTGGCACTGGCTGCACAGAGAGGGGTAACATAGACCTGTACCACCCGCCCCATGCCCCCCATATGCACCCCCCCACACTGGCACACTGCCGGACACCTGCCCAGCCACTCCCCATTGCAGATGTTAACAAGGCCATACCCACGCCTGGCAGGTCACCTGGCACAGCAGGCCCAACACATACCTGTGTGGCTCACACCCACCCATGCACCCTCTCAGCACAGCCCCCCAATACCCAACACCAGTCTTGGTGCCAGGGTCCCCTGCCACCCCAGGGCATGCACCCATGCACACAAATCCCAGGGCCCCTACAGGGCACACCTACCCCAGCTGACAATAGGCCCATCACCCCAGCCCCACCCCCACAGGCATACCTGTCAAGTTATGCATCCCCAGCTGCACACACACACGGGCACCAGTGAGGTGATGATGGCACAGATATCAGATGGTAGCACACACATCCCTGCACCCATACATTCCCAGCCCACACGCATGCCACCAGGGTGGTCCCATATTGACAAAGGTATCTGGCAGTACAGACATTTCGTTAGGTATCAGCATGACATACAGGGATGGGCAGGCACACCACAACTAACCTGTGTCCCCTGTAACCCCCCCTGGTGACATACATGCCATGGAGGCAGCAGAGGAGGAGGTGGCTGCAGGGTCAGGACCAGGGCCCCAGCCTGAGGTGATGTCTGCGGTGGGGCCACCCCCACTGCCAGTGAGGCGCCCAGAGGTCCTGATACACTGGAGAAGGGAGGCGGAGGAGCCAGCACCTAACCTGCCAGGTCACAGTGGGTCTATCACTGGGCTGATGAGGGGGCAGAGCCTGCAGCAGCTGGGACAGAGGGGATGCCTTTGCAGCCAGAACCAGATACTGCACCAGGGGCCACACACACTGCTATGGGGGAGGTGCTTCATGAAATGAGAGCACATTCCACCACAGCTCATGAAGACGCAGAGGGTGAGTGACTGACCAGACAGGTCGCAGGTATGCTCGGCACTGTGGCCAGGGGTGTCCTGCTTCCAGTGCACATGTAGGGCCCCTCCCAACTGGGGGTCACCCGGTCGAGCCCTATGCAATGTGCCCCACAACTGTGATCCGGGACTGAGGTGCACAGCTCGCCAGGGTCTGCTGGGGACACCCATGCCAGTGCAGCATGACCCCACATGCATGATGTATGCAGTCCACCTGATGCCCATGACCCCCTGGCTGTCTAGTATGGTGCCCAGCCAGGCCAGCTGGACCTGTGTGCGGATGTGGCATCCCCATACATACTGGGAACATAGACACCTATATGGCTATGGGTGGCCCAGGGGGTGGGGTGGGATGGGGGGATGGGTTGGGGCTACCACCAACTGGCTGCTACACCCATGGCTGCACCGGGTATAAGGCACGCCCAGTGTGACCTGCACATAGGACATGTTCCCTCCCCCCTCCTGTGGCAGGGGAGGGGGCACACCCGATGTGCAAGTTGCCGGCATGCTAGGCAGATCGGTCCCTCCAGTTATGCTTGGCATGCCAGCATGAGGCTCCATGGGTGCATATTACCTGTCTGTCATTGCCTGCCACCCTAAGGTGGCAGCGCCATGCAACAGCAGACAGGCAATAAGCGCCCCTATGCCTTTGCATCCTGTGCGGCTGACCTTCTTGCACAGGGCTAGCTACGGTCTGGCTATACCGCCCCCTGTCCTGTGACACACAGGTGAACAGGGACCAGTCACCTGGGGGAGTCACACAGACCCATGCCTGGGTAGGGGGATATCGGGGCACAGGTGTAACCTGCCACCTCTCTTCTGTGCCCTGTGTGTGACCTGGGCACTGCCAGGGTGGCACACACGACATGTGAGCTGTCTGTTGGGGCATCATGTGTCCAGGTCCCTCCCCTGTCAGGGCCATGGCTGTGAGTGGGGCCCTGACAGGATTGTATATGTGGGTTTGCGGCCCTCTGCTGGGTACCACCAGTAACCGGTCAGGTGATGCCCACATTGCACATGTGGGCCAACAATCTCTGCTGCTACTTGGCCCTGTACGATGGGACAGATACACGGCATGCACAGATGACACAGATCATGTCCATAGATGCTCCGTGTCATGCATGTATCAGGGAATCCCCTGCTGTGTCACCACATCTGCTGGTCCCACCCCAGATGTAGCCGCCCCCTACTGTGGCCCGCCGGGTCACCTGTTTCATGTATACAGGTGGTATGTGCAACCCATGTCTCATGGGTCACACCGTGTCTCTCCCACAGGCATACAGCTGGCATTGCGGGAGGAAGCATGGGAACACCGTCACCAGTGCCACAAATCATGAAGGCAGAGGATGGAGATGGCTGCCGGGAGGTGCAGGGCCTGCATAATGAGCTGGTGTGGGGCCTATGCGAAGAGATGAGACAACTCTGCAAGGCAGCATGGTCCATGGCAGCCAGCATGGGAGGCCATGGTAGGGCTTGGACAACAGCCAGCAGCAGCACCAGCATCACGGGGTGGGAGGGGACGTGCTCTGTGCGGAGAGGGTCATCAGTGCAGAGTCTAGTTGTGGGGGGGCCAGGGGATAATGTGGGGCCAATAAATGCCTTTGCACATGATCATGCCTGTGGGCACGTGTCCAGTGTTTCATTCTCCACCCCCATGTTTGCCCTGTCCCACATTTGGTCACCCTGGGCACATATCCCTTGCTATGACACGTAGACCCATTGAAACACCATTCCCAGTCCCTGCAGGGGGGCATGGGGTCAATCCTGCCACCATTCCACGCATGTATGTACCATGGGATGCTGTTCCAAGGGTTGCAGAGCAGAGATGGCATCCATCTGTCCAAGAAAGGTCAATGCGTCTTCAGTAGTAGACTGGCTAATCTACTGAAGAGGGCTTTAAACTAGATTCACTGGGGATAGGTGAAGAAAGCCCCCAGGTAAGTGAAAGCCCCCAGGTAGGTGATACATTAAATACCTTTATGGAAATGGGTAACTGGGGTAACATATGGAAAACAGTGTGTATAAATGCCAGTAGCATGGGAAATAAGATCCCTGATGTTGAAGCTTTGGTGGGAGTGGCTGACTTGGATTTAGTGGCAGTTACAGAAACATGGTTCACAGAAAACCATGATTGGGATGTAACTATACCTGGCTATACTTTATTCAGAAAGGACAGGGTAGGAAGTAGGGGAGGAGGAGTGGCACTATATGTAAAAACTACTATTTAAGCTTTGGAATTACAGAGCTTAAAAGGGAGAGGGGAGGCATTGTGGGTTAAACTAGAAAGAGGGAAAGAGAAATCTATTTACATTGGTGTGATATACAGACCTCCCTCACAAGAGGAAGAGGTGGACAGAGAGTTAATTGAAGACATGCTAGGAAAGGGGAAGTGCTACTGATAGGAGATTTCAAGACTCATTTCTGTTAGCATTTGCTTACAACCTTCTTTGATCCTTTACTCACTGAATCCTAATCAATCATTTAATAGCTATCCTAAATGGTCTCCCTCCCAACACTGCATACATGATTACAATTAACTATTGTAAATAGTTTTTACTCAACCATGTAAATAGTTTACACATTGTTTCTATGTAACATATTTTCTCCAGGACCAAGCAGGAAGTCAGTCCTCACATATGGGTGACGTCGGCGCTGACAGAGACCCCGTGCGGAGCATTTCCCCAGCTTTCAAAGAAAGCCTTTGGGAATTGCAGAACGCATGCGCGGTCCCCTTCCCGCCCAAGGTGCCATCTTGCTCAGTCTTCTTTTTTCCATGGAGCCCGACGGACGTAGTTCGTTTTTCGCAGAGGAAAAAGTTGATTTCCCTGTTTTTTGTTCTTCTTCTTCAGTTCGACGCCGGATCCTTTTCCCGCCTGGGCCCGATACGCCGGTATCGAGCCCACACTCTATTTTTCGGTTTTTGTCCTTCGAGACTAGCGTTCGCGCCATTTTTCTCTTTTCACTGGCAGCCCTGTCTTTTGACCTCGCAGGGGCCCTTTTTCCCCCGATGGCTGCCAGCGGGTTTAAAAAGTGTGATCGCTGTAAGAAACTTATGACTCTTACCGACACACATGACTGCTGCCTCCGCTGCCTCGGACCCGATCATGACCCGATGATCTGTGGTCCATGTGGCAAAATGTCCTCGAAGGCGTTGAGGAGTTGGCAGCACCAAAAGGATAGAATCTTCACTGACTCCGCGTCCGGACGGGCCCGGATCTTGTCAGAGGCCTCGACGTCTCGGGACTCCGGCCCCGAGCAGCGTCGAGGTTCCTCTGAGCGGAGGTCTCCTTCGCGGGAGCAGCGCAGGAAGAAGAAACCCGCGAGGACGTCGTCGGTGGATGCTCCTGGTTCCTCGAGGGCCAGGTCGCATAGCCCCGATAGCGGTCCCGGGTCTTCGGAGTCGGAGAGGCCTGCCAAACAACCTCGTCTCAAGATGGAGTCTCCTGGGCACGTGAGTACTGTAGTCCTCGTGGACTCTCCTCCAGGGGAGCCAATGTCGGGCCCGACGCCATCGGGGCCCGAGTCGGGGGCTGCTGGGTCTCCTGAGCTCGGACTCAGGTTGACGGCCTTGGAGAGCAGCGTCGCTGCCTTCATGGAACAGCAGCAGGCATTGATCGCCGGTCTCACCAGTGCATCTGTCCCGACCACCGGGACATCGACGTCCAAGTCGACCCCGGAGGCGGAGCCGATCCTCGAGTCCATGCGAGCTCGAGTCGATCTTCGGCCACGGTCTCCCTCGGCCTCCCGTTCGGGACCGAGGTCGTCGACGCCGGTATCCTCAGCGTCGGGGCGGAGGGCATCGGCGCCCGCCCGACCGGAGCCACTCGATTCCTCATCTGAGGAGTCGGGCTGGGAGACAGAGGACGAAGAGTCACCCGACACCTATCGGACTCGGTGTGTCCCATCGGACTCGCCGGAGTCCGAACCTCAGAGACGATCTCCACCGAAGGATACCCGGTTCTCGGACTTTGTGCGGGATATGGCCAAGGCCTTGGCATTCCCCGCGGATCCCGAGGAGGAGCCTCGAGCCGAGGATCTTGAGGCCCTCCAGTATGACTCTCCCCTGAAGGAGGCCTTTACTGTACCGGTCTCTCCAATGCTGGAACGGCTGCTCTTCCGCATGTGGGAGACCCCGGCCTTGACGCCGGTGTTAAGCTAGCGGGTCGATTCCATCTATCGAGTCCGCAAGAGCCCCGGGTTCCAAAAGGCACAATTACCGCACCACTCCATAGTTGTGGAATCGGCCATGCATCGACTGAAAAGTCAGAAGATGCACTCCTCGGTGCCTCCCGGCCGGGAGGCCCGAAACCTGGATGCCATCGGTAAGAAGTGCTTCCAGGGCTCTATGCTTGCTTGCCGTGTCCAGACATACCAGCTCTACATGGGCATGTACCTCCGAGACCTGGCAAAGGAGATTGCCGGGTTCTCTGCTGGTCTCTCCGAGGAACCTTTGCAGAGGTTCCAGGCCTTGTCCACTGGAATTCGAGAGTGCTCAAAGTTTATCTCTCGAGCAGCCTACGATGGCTTCGAGGCTTCGGCCCAAGTAGCCAGGGCCGGCATCGGTGCCCGCCGACAGGCTTGGCTACAGTCATCCGACCTCGAGCCATGGGTACAGGACAAGTTGGTCGATGTCCCCTGCCGAGATGAAAACCTCTTTGGCAAGCCCATGGCTGAAAAGGCTGCAGAATTCGAGACCGAGACTCTGACCCAGACTAGGCTGTCCAGAAAAACCTCTGCCCCTTCTCAGAAAAAGAAGGGCTCTGGAAAAAAGACCTTTTACCCGAGGAAGTCATCTGCCTATAAACAATACCCTCATTATCAGGCCTCTGCAGCTCCCCAACAGGGTCAGCAGGCCAAGGGGCAGGGTCATGGGCCCCGTAGGCAGAAGGCCCCCAAGCCACCAATACCGGCCCCTGCTCAGCAGGGTGGGGGTTTTTGACTCAGAAGGCATAGCCTCTTCTCCTCAGCTGGCTTCTCTCAGCACAGGAGGCTGGCTGGCCCACTTTGCCCACAGGTGGTCAGCCGTCACATCAGATACCTGGATGCTCCATATAGTCCAAAAGGGCTATCTTCTCCATTTTCATCAGGTACCTCCCTCCTATTTTCCAGGGGAGCCTCCAAGACTCCCTCTGCACAGGGACCTACTCCTTCAGGAGTTAGCAAGTCTGCTAAAGGAACAGGCTTTGGAACCGGTGCCCCACCACCTGAGAGGTCACGGCTTTTATTCCAGGTACTTTCTGGTACCAAAAAGAACAGGAGGCCTCAGACCCATTCTAGACTTGCGAAACCTCAACAAGTTCCTGGAGAGGGAAAAGTTAAAGATGCTTACCCTTGGAATCCTGCTGCCCTACTTCCAGCAGGGAGATTGGCTATGCTCCTTAGATCTAAAGGATGCTTATACTCACATCCTCATTCATCCAGACCACAGGCAATATCTCAGATTTGTTGTGGGAGGAAACCACTATCAGTACAGAGTACTACCCTTTGGCCTAACCTCCGCCCCCAGGGTGTTCACAAAGTGCCTGGCGGTGGTTGCGGCCTACCTAAGGCTTCAAGGTCTTTTTGTGTTCCCATACCTGGACGACTGGCTCATAAGGGGCCAGTCTTCCCAGGAGGCCAGTCAAGCCACCCTTCGCACTGTGGCTCTGCTTCAGCACTTGGGGTTTGTCATAAACTTCGCAAAGTCCACTTTGCTCCCGTCCCAGAACTTGGAATTCATAGGAGCAAGGCTGGACACTCTTCAGGCGAAGGCTTTTCTGCCAGTGGACAGAGCCCACAGGTTGATGGATCTAGCCGGGCAGTTTCACAGCAATTCCCTGGTCTCCGCCAGGCAATTCCTGAGACTTCTCGGCCATATGGCTTCCACGGTTCATGTAACCCCCAATGCCCGCCTGCACATGCAGCCTGTTCAGTGGAGCCTTCGCACTCAGTGGCATCAAGCCACAGGGAGCCTTGCAGACTCAGTAAGGATATCCACCCTGCTCGTCTCCTCTCTGCAATGGTGGCTTCATCTTCCGAATCTAGTACTCGGAGTGGTTTTTCAATCCCCTCCGCATTCTCAAGTGCTGACGACAGATGCTTCTCTTCTAGGTTGGGGAGCACTTGCCAAGGGGCATGTACTCAGGGTCTCTGGACCCCTTGGGAGGCTGCTCAGCAGATAAACTTCCTGGAGCTCCGAGCGATACGCCTAGCTCTGAGAGCCTTCTCCCACCTCACATCTCACCAGTCTGTACTGGTCCAGACGAACAATCAAGTTGCCATGTTCTACGTGAACAAACAAGGAGGCACAGGCTCCTTCCTTCTTTGTCAGGAGGCACAACGGCTGTGCTCTTGGGCTGTCAATCACGGAATCCTCCTCAAGGCGGTCTACCTCCCAGGTCAAGAAAATTATCTGGCGGACAGACTGAGCAGGATCCTGCAACCACACGAGTGGAGATTGAATCTGTTGATGGTTCAGCAGATCTTTCTCCGGTGGGGCCTACCCACCATGGATCTGTTCGCCAGTCCTCTGAACCGGCAACTCCTGAGATTCTGTTCCAGACAACTGCATCCTCTCAGAGTAGCAGCGGATGCGTTTCTGATTCCGTGGTCCCAAGGCCTACTGTATGCGTTTCCTCCCAAGCCGCTAGTGTCCCAAACACTGTTCCAGGTCCTCAAGGACGGGGCCTCAATGATTCTGATAGCCCCCAGGTGGCCGAGGCAACCAATTCCCGCTTCTGCTGCAAATGGCGGTGGACACTCCTCTTCCTCTGGGGATTCAACACGATCTCCTGTCTCAGGAACAGGGATATCTCTTGCATCCCAACCTCCAGTCCCTTCATCTGATGGCCTGGCTGCTGAAAGGGTAGTCCTGGCTCCCCTACTACTGCCTAGAGAGGTGGAAGACGTAGTCTTAGCCTCTAGATGGCAATCCACCAGGAAATCCTATGTTCTTGTGGCGTAGATTCTTCGCATGGTGTGCTCAGCACAGCGAGAATCCCTTCTCGTGCTTGGTAACGGTAGTATTGCAATATTTGCTTTATCTCTCCAACCTAGGCCTTAAGTCCAACTCTGTCAGGGTTCACCTCAGTGCTCTCTCAGCACACCACTCGCCGGTGGACAGGAGGCCTCTTTCCAACCACCCTTTGGTGGCTCGTTTTCTCAGAGGCCTCCTCCTGCTTAAGCCTCCTTTACGTCCACCAGCCCCTGAGTGGGATCTGAATGTGGTCTTACAGTGGATTACCTGTCCGCCATTTGAACCTATGGCTACCTGCCCTCTCCGTTTTCTCTCCTGGAAAACCTTGTTTCTGGTAGCTCTTACCTCTGCTAGGCGAGTAAGTGAACTTCAGGCACTAGTATCTGATCCCCCTTACACTAGGTTTTACAAGAATAGGGTAGTCTTACGGACTCACCCGAAGTTTCTCCCTAAGGTTGTCTCCCCTTTTCACCTCAATCAGGAGGTGGTTCTTCCGACCTTCTTTCCCAGGACGCATGCCAACCGGGCTGAGATGGTCCTGCATACCCTGGACTGTAGGAGGGTGTTATCCTTCTACCTTGACCGTACCCG
The DNA here is from genome assembly GCA_033557465.1 of Ichthyophis bannanicus. Taxonomy (NCBI): domain Eukaryota; kingdom Metazoa; phylum Chordata; class Amphibia; order Gymnophiona; family Ichthyophiidae; genus Ichthyophis; species Ichthyophis bannanicus. Next base: position 931,595,372 of record CM066032.1, on the reverse strand, counting down.
GGAGCATTGGAGGGCTTTCAGCTCTTCGTTTCTTTTGACCCCAATAAGTTGGGGTTACCCGTCTCCAAGCGTACTTTGTCCATATGGGTCGCTGACTGTATCGCCTGGGCTTATGGGGCAGCCGGCCTCTTGTTGGAGGGTCGAGTCACGGCTCATCGTGTCCGGGCGAAGGCTGCGTCAGTGGCTCATCTCCGCTCTGTTCCATTGGCAGACATCTGCCGGGTCGCTACTTGGTCTTCAAGCCAGACTTTTGCGGCCCATTACTGCCTTGAGAGGGAGTCCCGCAGGGACAGTGCTTTCGGACAGGCAGTACTCCATAATCTCTTTGGGGTCTAGGCAACTCCTTCCCTCCGGCCCTGATGTTGGGCTACCGGTCGGGGGCGATCTCAGAGAAGATTCCTTCCTTACGTTCTGACGCTCTAGAGGGAGCTCATTTTTTCGGCTTGGGGCCTCCGGTAGCCTTAAGCTGGGGAGTCCCATATGTGAGGACTGACTTCCTGCTTGGTCCTGGAGAAAGAGTAGTTACTCACCTGTAACAGGTGTTCTCCAGGAGCAACAGGAATCAGTCCTCACAACCCTCCCTCCTCCCCTTGGAGTTGCAGTCATATGCTTTATTTTTGCTAATTTATTTGCTGTCTTTTAGCTATGTCATCAGACTGAGCAAGATGGCACCCTTGGGTGGGAAGGGGACCGCGCATGCGCGCTGCAATTCCCAAAGGCTTTCTTTGAAAGCTGGGGAAATACTCTGCACGGGGGCTCCGTCGGCGCCGACATCACCCATATGTGAGGACTGATTCCTGCTACTCCTGGAGAACACCTGTTATAGTTGAGTAACTACTCTTTCTATATGCACTCAATGTTCTATGTAATACAATATTGCACTGTTTGTTATATTGTTTTTAAGTTTCTTGTAAACCGTCCCTGATCTCTGGAAGGGGCGGTATAGAAAAGCTCACAAATAAATAAATAAATAAATAAATTTCAATATGCCAGATGTTGATTGGCACATTCCTGCTGCAGTATCATCTAGAAGTAAGGAGATCCTGGATTCTCTACAGGGAGAACTATTCAGGCAATTGGTAACAGACCACACACGTGAAGGGGCCATACTGGACTTGGTGCTTACCAATGGTGAAAGTGATTCTGATTTTGTAGTGGGAGATCATTTTGCATCCAGTGATCACCAGATGATGTGGTTCAGTATTAGGACTAGGGCTGTTAGAATCCATTCAAAGGCGTGGGTCTTAGACTTTAGGAAGACTAACTTTGCGAAGATGGTCCAATACCTCAGGGAGTCGTTAGTTGGATGGGAACAGCTGAGGGATGTAGAAAACCAGTGGGAAAAACTGAAAGGGGATATTTTAAGGGCAACCAACCTTTTTGTTAAGATGGTAAATAAAGGTAAAAGGAAAAGGAGACCGCTATGGTTTTCGAAAGAAGTAGTTGAAAAAGTGAAGAAAAAGAGGGAGGCCTTCATGAAATACAAGAGATCACAGAGAGAGTAAGACAGGCATCTGTATTTGGAAAAACATAGAGAAGTTAGCAAAGTAGTCAAGAAGGCAAAGATTCAAAAGGAGGAGGAAATAGCCAATGCAATAAAATGGGGGGATAAGACATTTTTCAGATATATTAGTGAGAAGAGGAAGGGCAAGAGTGGTATTGTCAAGGGTGCAGGGGAGGAATATGTAGAAGCTGATAAGGATAAAGTGGAATTGTTTAACAAATATTTTTGTTCTGTGTTCACAGATGAAGAACCAGGAGCAGGATCTCAGAAAACACCCACAAATAGGAACAGAAGCAAAGGACATCTTGAACAATTTTCAAAAGACTGTGTTCGTGAGAAACTATCTCAACTTAAAGTAGACAAAGCGATGGGACCGGATGGGATACACCCGAGAATACTGAGGGAACTTGGGGATGTTCTAGCAGCTCCACTGACTGACCTTTTCAATGCCTCGTTGGAGTCGAGAGTGGTGCTAAAGGACTGGAGAGAGGCTCATGTGGTGCCTTTACACAAAAGCGGAAGTAAGGATGTGGTTGAGAACTACAGGCCATTTAGTTTAACTTTGGTGGTGAGTAAATTATTGGAAACGCTGCTGAAAGAGAAAATAGTGAGGGTTGTGGAGTCCAGCGGATTACAGGATCCAAGGCAGCATGGATTCACCAGAGGCAGGTCTTGTCAGACAAATCTGATTGATTTCTTTGACTGGGTGACCAGGGAGTTGGACCAAGGGAGAGCCCTAGATGTGGTGTATTTAAATTTCAGTAAAGCCTTTGACACTGTTCCTCAAAGGCGACTTATAAACAAACTGAGCACCCTAGGGATGGACCCTAAAGTTACTGCTTGGGTTAGAAATTGGTTGGGTGGGAGGTGACAAAGAGTACAAGTAAATGGAGCTCACTCTGAGGAGAAGGATGTTATCAGTGGTGTGCCCCAGGGATCTGTCCTTGGTCCGATTCTTTTTAACATCTTTGTTAGTGATATAGCGGAAGGGCTTTCAGGTAAGGTTTGCCTCTTTGCGGATGATACCAAAATCTGCAATAGAGTAGACACCCAGGAAGGGGTAGATAACATGAGGAGGGATCTAGCTAAGCTTGAAGAATGGTCTAGAATTTGGCAGCTGAGATTTAATGTTAAAAAATGTAAGGTCATGCATTTGGGCTGCAGCAATCCAAGGGAGCAATATAGTATAGGGGGTGAAGTACTTTTGTCCACTAAAGAAGAGCGGGACCTAGGCGTGGTTGTGTCTGATGATCTTAAAGTAGCTAAACAGGTAGAAAAGGCGACGGCAAAAGCTAGAAGGATGCTTGGGTGCATATGGAGAGGAATGGCTAGCAGAAAAAAAGGAGGTGATAATGCCTCTGTATAAGTCTTTGGTGCGACCTCATTTGGAGTATAGTGTGCAATTCTGGAGACCGCACCTTCAAAAGGATGTGAACAGGATGGAGTCGGTGCAGAGGGTGGCTACTAAAATGATTAGTGGTCTTCATTGTAAAGCATATGAGGACAGACTGAAGGATCTTAATATGTACACCTTAGAGGAAAGGCGGGATAGAGGTGATATGATTGAGATGTTTAAATACCTCCGTGGCATAAATGTTCAGGGAGAGAGCCTCTTTCAATTGAAAGCAAGTTCTGCTACGAGGGGACATGGGATGAGGGTGAAGGGAGATAGATTCAGGAGTGATATGCGGAAATATTTCTTTATGGAAAGAGTAGTGGATCCATGGAATAGTCTCCCAGTGGAGGTTGTAGAGATGAGGACAGTAACTGAATTCAAAAAAGCATGGGACAAACACAGAGGATCTCTAAAGGTAAAAAGGGGACTGTTGTAGTTGTTATGGAAGGACAGACTAGATAGGCCATGTGGTCTTTTTCTGTCATCATATTTCTATGTTTCTATGCGTGCCACCCGTGTCATGCACTATGCCATGTGTGCACTGCTGGCACGTCCAAGCCACCATGCATGTATATATGTCTGCTGGACATTGCAGCACATGGGTACATCCCGGTGCCTGATAGGGATACATACATCAGCACACATGCCAATCCCCTACACCTGATGTGGCGCCTATCCCCTACACCTGATGTGGTGCCCATCCCATCTATGTGACATATGTCTCCCACACATACACATTGTGAGATGCTCACACATGTCACACTCAGTGCAACCTGTTCTGCTGTGTAAGCAAACATCTCTGAAGACATAGTGCTATCGGTTTATCAATATTCCAAAGAATCCAAAAAAGTTCAAACCGGTTAGTATTCAATAAATATCCGTAAGAGAAAAATCCCAACAAATCGTGAACCCCCTTAGCCTTCAATTTTTATCGGAGTTAATCAGCAAAGTGAGCGGAACATAACCGCTCACCACCGTGAAAACTCCCTTTTTAATTTTGCAGACCCATGTAGTTGAGAACGGATCAATTTTTTATGCAGATCATTTAATTCCAAAAGGGTAGGTGGCAATTTATCAGAAGAAGTCATCGGATCATCATCAAACAATGATTTGCATTTTTTTAATTGAGCCAGCTGTTCTGCTGTGTAAGCGAACATCTCTGAAGACATAGTGCTATCGGTTTATCAATATTCCAAAGAATCCAAAAAAGTTCAAACCGGTTAGGATTCAATAAATATCCGTAAGAGAAAAATCCCAACAAAGCCTAGGCTAAGGGGGTTCACGATTTGTTGGGATTTTTCTCTTACGGATATTTATTGAATCCTAACCGGTTTGAACTTTTTTGGATTCTTTGGAATACTACACGAGTAACACACCCATAGCTCGAGTAGTAACGCGCATTAGTCTGTTTGTGGATGTATTTGTTTTTGTGGCAGGTATCTTGTTGCATTTTGGGGACACATATTTGCATTCCTGGCCACACCTATCCTCTGAGGGTGCAATGTTCTACATTCTCATATAGTTTACATAATATTGTCATTTTCAAGGATTTGAACACACACTATATTGTTGACTGGCATTTCCCCAAACCACTACGCTACACATACCAGGTCATATTGTGCGATGGACCGGTATCTTGTGGCCAATGGTGCTTTACGTTACAGCGTGTCAAGATTTCAGCCATCTAGGCCTAAGGCACGTTTTATGGCAACTTGGATTATGGCGCCTTAGGCCAAGGCACTTTATAGGGCGCCTTAGTTTGCGGTGCCTTATAACGCGACTTAGGATAAAGCACTTTATAAGGCACCTTAGGTTAGGTCACTGAGGTGAGGGTGTTCTTGGCTGGCAGCACAGATTGTAGAGATGCGTCTGACCGTTACAGGCATAAAAAAGACTTGCGTTAGGCTTACTAAAATGAGACCAATGAGCGATTAAACCCATGACCCCTGGCAATGAGGTCATTGTATTAACTGGTGGGCTACACCTCTATGGCTTTTGACAGAGCAATGGCTGGTTACAGAAAGACTACAGGTCACCGCACAAACTGTCTGTTGTGTTTGCCAGGATGGGGTAAACCCACTGGTAACCATGATGCACTGCACATGCAGATCAGCGGTCTAAATCTGATCACCAGATGGGGTATGCACCTCTCCAGCACCTCGGCTTGGTAGGTGGAACTGACCCTGTGTGATACTGGCACAGAGTAGCTACAGACCATGCCATTGTGCGGGTTCTGTGCTCACTCTGAGGGTGATGTGGGGCGCCCAGCACCAGGTCCGCAGTACCCGGGTTGGTTGAGATAGGCTTTGCTCCAGGCTCCCATCATTGCCAGTGTGTGACAGGTATTTCTTGCAGCCACTCCTAGGATAATCCTGTGTCCATCTGTATTCACCAGTCACATTCAGTCCCTGTGGCCATGTCGCACCCCGAATAGTGCATATCCAGTGTGGTTGCCATGGCCATTTGTTACAAGAGCAGGGGGGTGTCGGGACTCACATGCAGATTATATAGCACCACCTATCAAACTGCCCTCTCTGTGTCAAGGTGGTGTACAGAATATGCCCCCAACAGACCCACACTCTACCTCAGCATCCCCAGTCCTGCTGACACAAGGGGACTGTGCAGGGCAGTTGATGCAGCTCTGTATATGTTACAAGGGTACTGGCAGACAGGCAGTAGGCCTGGAAAAACTCAGCTATCCCCCACCATGATCTGACATTCACCAGCAGAGAGCACAGTCAGTCTGCACCTGCTACACCCTGCAAGGTGTTCCAGTCATGCACATGCTAACTTCAGACAGTCCTCTAGCTAGTCCATAGTGCATGTTCCCAGAAAACCTATGTGCACTCAGAAGTGGGATGTCAGCACAGACACCAAGCAGGTATCTCAGTGATAAGGAGTGGAGGAGTGGCCTAGTGGTTGGGGCAAGGTACTTCAGGCCGGAAGGTCGGGGGTTCAAATCCCACTAGAGGACAGCAACCTTGGGCCGGAAGGACTGGGGTTTCTAGTCCCACAGGTGCTCCTTGTGGTCTTGGGCAAGCCACTTAAACCCTCCATAGCCCATGTTCCCTGTAAAATAGTTATCTCCAAGTTATAATGCCCTGTTCAATGTAATTTCAGTTTGTTCAATGTAAACCGCACTGATGCAGAATAGCGTGGTATATAAGAGAATGTAAATAAATAAATAAAATAAATAAATAAGGCTCCAGAACAGGGATCACACAGATATCACTTGAAGGAAACACTATATAGCACTATGTGGGAACCTAGACATGCCATGGTCACTGCTCAGTCAGAGTGAGAGTGACCTCCCAGCATGACATGTTCTGGCCATCCTGTTCATGCAGGTGGTGGTCGGGCATACAATGTCCATTGCCCTACACCCTGTGCAGATGCATCCTGCCAAGTCCGCCCTGTCCGGCCAATACCCAGAATATCATGCTCCTAATTATGCATATTGGCATGCTAACACTGGAAACAGTGTAAGCACTGTGGGCCCAGTGAGGCATTGGCAGCCACTAAACAATGGATAGACATACACACACTCCCACTCCTATTTCAGCATTGTGCAAAGATAGAGGTGGGTGGCAGCCCTGTCTGCCACACTAGTCCTGAGCACAGTGCAGGCATTACTAAGGTATGCAGGTGGTAGTATTAGTGCCTTGGTGGTAACTGCTACTCTGTGCCGGGCCCAACAGCCTGACTCTCCATGAGGCTTTGGATAGTGGAGTCTGTGTGTGGGGGTGTTTGTGCCCCTGTTGGCCGATGCTTTAAGGCATGCACATGTTTATGTTGTATGTGCTATGTAGGGAAAATATAGGGATATGGTCTGCAGGAGACAGAGCTGGGACCTGAACCTGTGACCTTTTGCTCCAAGATACACTGGCTGTGTGTACTATACCATACTGTTGCCACAGAGGCAGGTCAGTCCCTGGGGATACCATGACTGTTCATCAGACAGACCTTGTCTGTTGCACTACACGCCACCCACCTGCCCAGGGCTTGGGCTTGGTCTGCTGTGGGCAGATGCCACTGCCCCCCTACACCACCAGCACCCCTCCCCCACAATGCTGACATGCCCATATGCTGGTGGTGCTGGTGGTGCGCAGTCCCAGGCCATCCAATGTTCAGGTTGGTGGCTGCCTAGGGTGTGGGGTCTGGGGTAGGGGTGCCTATATAGACATCCACACTTCCCCCCGGCACTGCCAGCCAATGGTATGTGCCCGCCATTCCTGGGGGAGATGGCTTGGGGGTGTCAGGTTGGTGATCTAGCACATATTGTCTAGGGTGGACCTGGTAAATGTAGGTAGATTGTGTTTTGTCAACAGACTGTGGATAGGCTAGTGCATGCAACTCCGGTACGGTGTACCTGGTTTGGCCTACTGGGTGTAGATATGTTTCAGACAATGTGTGGTCAGACCTTGCAATGTCTTCTTACGGGCTGCAGCAGAGGGTGTTCATTTCCCAGGGTTTCCGACCTGTTTGGGAAGCATCCTGGGGACGGTCTGTAGACCCTTGTTTAGTTGGTCCCAAGATATGCACTGTCTGCCCTATTACAGGCATTGTGGTACCTGTCTGACCTTTGGGGTATCTGATGGGCAATGTCCTCTGGGTGGCACACTGTGGGACATAGACTACTGGGCATGCTTGACCTTGGTCAGATGTTATCTCGCTGATTTCAGGTTCCTGTGTTCCTATGTGCCACCTAGGCACCTGCCCAGTCCACCCTGTGCCCCAGCTGCCCCACTGCATATCCCACCTGCAGCCACCTGTACCCCATTTGCAGCCTCACCATAGTGCCCTTTCGTACTTGGGCACTAAGCTGCTGCTGCACATGTATCACTATCAGGGCCGGATTTACCTTGAGTGAGGCCCTACGCCAACAAAAATTGTGGGCCCCCAGCAGGGGCGGCCCAAGGGGGGTGCGGGGCCTCATTTGCATAAGGGGCCTCATTTGCATAAATATTTGCATAATGTTACCATGTACTAACTTTTAGTAAACGTGCCTCTTAATGAGTGTATGGATAAAGAAAGACTAAAACATTTCTACATTACTATAATCCAGTGCCAACTGCCAGACACATTAGGAACTACTACAAACACGGCCCATTTAGAACCCATAGCAAACCCGCCGTATCCTAACAGCACTACCAGGACTCACAAAGCACCATACTCTACCAATCAAAAGGCAACACTGCAAATATTAAACCAATACATTTCAGAGAACAACAATACATGACCTACTGGGGAAAGAGAACAAGTGGCAATGTCAAATAGGAATTATATAAACAGAACACCTCAGCTCAGTTACACATGCAGAACATAGACCATCACCAAACAAGTAAACAATTTAGAAACAGGAAGACAATAATTAAACTGGGAAACCCAAAAGCCAAACTTGGAATGTACAACACTGTAGAAATAAAACTATACATTAATTTGCTCTTGTACTAAACAAAGCGCAGACGTTAATGATGCACATTTACCAGAGCTGACATATTCCAATTAATAAATTCAAAATAAAGAGATATTTTTCTACCTTTTGTGCATTTTTTTCAGCTGCAATTGCTCCAGCCACTTTCTTCTGGTTTCTTCGTGTCTTCTGCTAACTCTCCATCGTCTGCTGTCCATTTGTCCTTTCTTCTCTCCTAGTATTTTTCCATTCTCTCTCTACATCTGCTTTAACATACTAATCTTTCTCCTTTTGCTCTTTCCTCATTCCTATTTCATCCACTCAAATTTTACCCCTCCATCCTCAATCCCCACTTACTCTCCCAATACCCGGCCAATTGTAGATTTTTTATCCCTCCCACACAAAATATTTTTCCCTTCTCCATTTTACTCTTCCAGCCCCATCCCATTCTAATCCTCCCCCAACATCAGCTCCCTTCTAGTTCCAGCCTCACCCAGCATCCATTCCCTTCTAGTCCCTGCATCAGCCCATTTCCAGTCCTAGCCACCCATCAGCCCATTTCCAGTCCTAGCAACCCCCCAACCCAATACCAGTCCTAGCCCCCCCTTTAACCCACTACCAGTCCTAACCCCCCATCACCCCATTTTCAGTTCTAACCCCATCAACCCATTTCCAGTCAGCCCCCCATAGCCCATTGCCAGTCCTAACCCCCCCATCAGCCCAAAGCCCATTACCAGTTCTAAACCCCCCCAACAGCCCATTACCAGTCCTAACCCCATGAGCCCACCTCCAGTCTTTACCACCCCAGACCATTTCAAGTCCTAGCCCCCCCATAGCCCATTACCAGACAGCCCCCATCAGCCCACAGACCATTACCAGTTTTAACCCCCACAAAGCCCATTACCAGTTCTAAACCCCCCATAGCCCATTACCAGTCCTAACCCCATCAGCCCACCTCCAGTCTTAACCCCCCAGCCCATTTCCAGTCCTAGCCCCCCCATAGCCCATTTCCAGACTGCCCCCATCAGGCCACAGAACATTAAGAGTTTTAACCCCACCAAAGCCCATTTCCAGTTCTAACCCCCCCAAAGCCCATTACCAGTTCTAAACCCCCCATAGCCCATTACCACACAGCCCCCATCAGCCCACAGCCCATTACGTCTTAACCCCCCCATAGCCCATTACCAGTTCTATACCCCCCATAGCCCATTACCACACAGCCCCCATCAGCCCACAGCCCATTACCAGTCTTAACTCCCCCAAAGCCCATTACCAGTTCTAAACCCCCCCAACAGCCCATTACCAGTCCTAACCCCATCAGCCCACCTCCAGTCTTAATCCCCCAGCCCCTTTCCAGTCCTAGCCCCCCCATAGCCCATTACCAGACAGCCCCCATCAGCCCACAGACCATTACCAGTATTAACTCTCCCAAATCCCATTACCAGTTCTAAACCCCCCCTTAGCCCATTACCACACAGCCCCCATCACCCCACAGCCCATTACCAGTCCTAACCCCCCCAAGCCCATTACCAGTTCTAACCCCCCAACAGCCCATTACCAGTCCTAACCCCATCAGCCCACCTCCAGTCTTAACCCCCCAGCCCATTTCCAATCCTAGCCCCCCCATAGCCCATTACCAGACAGCCCCCATCAGCCCACAGCCCATTACCAGTCTTACCCCCCCCAAAGCCCATTACCAGTTCTATCCCCCCCAACAGCCCACAGCCCATTACCAGTCCTAACCTCATCAGGCCACCTCCAGCCTTAATCCCCCAACCCATTTCCAGTCCCAGCCCCAGCCTCCCCAATAGCCCATTACCAGTCATACCCCCCCCCCCACCCCGTCGGCCTAAAGTAAAATTTAATTTAAAAAAAAAAACCTGCTGGCTGCCACCGCGGGGCCCCCTCTGCTGCCGCGGCAGCATGGACTGACCCGCGGGGGCCCCGTCTGCAATGTCGGTCGGTTAGTCGGTCCCTCCCTCGCTCCGTGCAGGCTGTGAGAGGCGCGAAGGCAGACTGTTTCCCTCACGTCTCTGTTAAGCCCGCAGGGGCTGATGGGAAATTTCCCATCAGCCCCTGCGGGCTTAACAGAGACGCGAGGGAGACAGTCTCCCTTCGCGTGTCTCACAGCCTGCACGGAGGGAGGGAGGGAGGGAGGCACGGAGGGAGGGATCGAGCTTGCAGAGGGGGCCCCCGCGGGTCAGTCCATGCTGCCGCGCCAGCAGAGGGGGCCCCGCGGCGGCAGCCAGCAGGTTTTTTTTTAATTTTATTTAAAAAAAAAAAGCCTAACTTGTTCATTTTTGTGGGCACTTGCCAGCTGTGGGCCCTACGCCATGGCGTACATGGCGTATAGGTAAATCCGGCCCTGATCACTACTATCACTTTTCTGGGTCTCCCTGCCTTTGCTGTACATTGCTGACTGAAATGGTTTCTCTCTCCTTCAAATGTGCCTCTAACACGTGGTTTTCATTCACGGTAATGTTCTGCCCTACATTTCACAGTGTTAGTGTGCCTGGAGCCTCTCCCTGCCCACTCTCCGCCCATTGACCCTTCTCTCCGCCCTCTGGAGAGCCTTACTCCAACCTCTCTATGCCTTAATGCCGCCAGAGACATTATCGCATGAAACCTCATGCTATCGCATGATAACGTTACGTATCGTGTGGTATCTGCGCCGCTGCGACGCTATCGCTGTTTAGTAAACATCCCCCTTAGACTTCTCAGACTTCTCAGTACCATATTCTAACTGCTACGTTTTATAAAATAAAAGGACTTAGGCTGGAGACTGAATAAAAAAACTGTTTTGAGTGCCTTCTTAAAGGTTTTAAAATAAATTTCAGTCCTAATTATTGTAGGCAGACTACTCTAGGAAGCTGGAGCTGCAGCAAAAAAAAAGCAAACTTTTGAGTACCTTCATACTGGTCTGTCCTCATATGCTTTATAACAAAGATCACTAACCATTTTTTCACTCAACGTGTAATCAAACTCTGGAATTTGTTACCGGAGGATGTAGTAAAGGCTGTTAATGTAGCTGGTTTTAAAAAAGGTTTGGAAAAGTTCCTGGAGGAAAGGTCCATAAACCATTATTAAGAAGAGACCCAGGATATCAATGCTTGACCCAGTACAAGCATTGTGGAACCTGTGTCTTTTGGGGAAACTGCTAGGTAGGTATGACCTAGATTGGCCACTGTTGGAAACAGGATACTGGGCTTGATGGACCTTGGTCTGACCCAGTATGGCATATCTTATGTTCTTAGTCACCACCCATCACCGACTCTATCCTGTTTATATCCTTTTGAAGGTGTGGTCTTCAGAATTGCACCCAATACACCAAATGAGGTCACCCAGAGACTTATACAGAGGTACCATCACCTCATTTTTTCTGCTGGCCATTCCTCTCCCTATGCACCCAAGCATCCTTCTGGCTTTTGCCATTGCATTTTCTACTGGTCACTTTAAGATCATCAAAAACAATCATGCCTATGTCCCACTCTTCTTTCGTGGACAGAAGTACTTCACCCCCTACATTGTACCGCTGCCTTAGATTTTTGCAGTTCAAATGCATAACCCTGCATTTTTTAGCATTAAATCTCAGCTGCCAAATTCTTAATTATTCTTCAAGCATAGCTAGATTCCTCCTCATGTTATCTACTCCTTCCTGGGTGTCTCAGCATTGCAGATTTTGGTATCATCCGCAAATTGGCAAACCTTACCCGACAGTCCTGCCGCAACATCACTAACAAAGATGCTAACACAGCCAGGTTTTTAAAGCAAAGTTACTTTCTTTTTGGAGCTTTAGTAGAAACTTCCTTGAGCAGAGTAGGTTGTTGAACTCTAGTAACCTCCTCAGCTTTGGGAACTGCTGACACCTAATCAGGAGTTAGTGGGCCTGATTACCTGAGAGCAGCTGAGGCCTGCATAAAAGGCTCCAGCCCTGTTAAGGCATTCCTAACAGGGGCTCTACAGGTCAAACAATGGTAAGGATTCAAGGGTTTATTTTTATTAAATTGCTAACTCTCTGACTGGGAGTTCTTAAAAGGGGTTTTGTATATTTTTAAAGCTAAGTTTCTTTCTTTTTGGTGCTTTAATAGAAATTTCCTTGAGCAGAGTAGGTTGTTGAACTCTAGTAACCTTCTCAGCTTTTGGGAACTGCTGACACCTAATCAGGTGTTAGTTCCCTCCCTACCCACCCTGACTCCCACCCATCCCTAGTGAGCAGTCTGCTTTATAGGGCACCTCCCCATTTAACAAAGCACAGAGACTTGGACCAGCACATTTTGAATATAATTAAAGAGATTTAACTGCTTTTTCTCTGAAAGGACAGCTGGGAAACCGGCTGGTACTTGGTAGATCTCTCTCTTTTGTTTTAACAGATACCTAAGCTCCACGAACAGAACAATGGCTGGGAAAAATCGTATTGCTAAAGTTGTTGCCCCCGTTACAGCTTCTCCCTCTGTCCAGACAGAGGTCCTAATGTCAGTTGAAGGACCAGTTCCATGTGCAGGGTGCCTGCATGATGAAGCTCTGAGGAAACAAGTGGAGGAACTCACAGAGGAGGTGGCGAGGCTGAGGAGCATTCAAGACAGTGAGAGGTACATTGATGAGATGCTCTTTGCAGCAACCAAGCTCTCCAGCAGAGGAGAAGATGGGTGCCAACAGAATGTCGATGGTTGGACACAAGTCACCAGGGCCTGCAAAATCACCAATCCAACTTCTCCAGCCCTTAAATTGAAGAACCATTATGCAGCCCTGGAAGTGGAGGAGGTGAAAGCATCACTGAAAAGGGAAGAACCAGAGCTCAAGTACCCCAACGTTTCAGAATAAGTGACCACAAGGAAGCGAAGGGTAGTGGTGGTTGGAGACTCTCTTCTGAGGGGTACTGAGGTGTCCATCTGCCGACCAGACTTGAAGTCCAGAGAGGTATGCTGTTTGCCTGGTGCCAAAATCCAAGATGTTACGGAGAGTTTTCCGAGACTCATCAAGCCCACTGACTATTACTCAATGTTGCTAATCCATGTTGGAACAAATGATACTGCCAGGTATCCCTCGGAACATATCAAAAGTGACTTCATGGCTCTGGAACAGTGGGTGAAGCAGTTAGGGGCACAGGTGGTGTTTTCTTCTATCCTCCCTGTTGAGGGTAAAGTCCAAGGCAGAGAGGCTCACATCCTGGAGATGAATGCATGGCTACATGGATGGTGTCATCAAGAGCGTTTTGGTTTCCTAGACCATGGGATGCTGTTCCAAGGGTTGCAGAGCAGAGATGGCATCCATCTGTCCAAGAAAGGTCAACACATCTTTGGTAGTAGACTGGCTAATCTACTGAAGAGGGCTTTAAACTAGATTCGTTGGGGATGGGTGAAGAAAGCCCCCAGGTAGGGGAAAGCCCCGAGGTAGGTTATACATTAAATACCTTTATGTGTGATAGCCAGGTAGCCTATAACTACAGATTAGGCCATAAGCCTGAACCTGAAAAATGACAGGCCTCAGAATTCAGTAGTCCTGAGACATAAAATTAAAAGACAGAATTAAATGCTGTTTTAGAATGAAATACTGCTATTGCAAAGTTTGCACAAAGTGAATACAATGCCTGTATGTTAAATCGTTACTTCAGAATTGTTACTTACACATTTTAGAAGCCAGATATGACCTTGATGAAGGAAAGTAACCAGGTTTGAACCAAGCCATTGTTCAGCTAGCTAGAGAAAGCAGAGCAAAGGGCATAGACCCTGATTGGTTAAATTCAGGGAAATGCCAAACCAATAGAAAGTTTGTAGAAATTAGCATAAGACCAATAGAATGTTTTCATGTATCAAAATGTTTAAGTGGTATAAAAAGTTATGTCTCTATGAAGAGCTCAGCTCAGTTCCTTGAATGCTTTGACTGACTGGGCCTGTGCACAAATAAACTGGCTTGAACCTTGATAAAGACTCCTGGTATAATTGGTTTGGTGGCATTCAGCTGCTACCTATTCTTGGTGCGTTGGCCGGGAAGGTGTAGTGGTAGAGAGTGATCAAACTGATTTACCACGAAATTCGCCTCAAGGTTTGGCCTGGTTGGGACCGCGTCTGACTGACGTGTGAATTCTCAGGCGCCAACTGGTCCATTGAATCGTAGAGGGTTCTAGCCTCAGCGGGCGTTGGGTCCGGCTAGGCCAACACCTTCGAACCCGAGGAGGGGAGTCCAGGATTCAACCCATGCGCTGGCTTGGGGGACGGGTACCAGATCTGGGTGAGTACAGAGTTTTTATATTATTAAGTCAGACAGTACTGGAACCTGGAACCATATGGTAATGGGAAAAATGGTAAAAGGACACTGATCACGTCCGGAGCGGTCCAAGTACTCTTGCTAGGGCTATTAAGAGCGCAAGAGGAAACCACTGACTCTTTCTGGTAATAAAATCATGATTAATGGTAAAATTTTTGGTAAGCCTAGATAGTCAGGATTTGGGAAATGCAATTGTGTTTGTAAGAAAGATGTGTAAGTGAGAGGTCTTGACAAGGCCAAACGAGAGTGGACTCTGGATTAGCGCAGTTCTTAACCGGGCGACCGCGTCTAAGTCGCGAAACAGAGGAAGTGATTGTTGTTTGTGTCCCTATCTGTCTCCAGAGCCGTGAGGACCCCTTACCTCACAGTTCGACCTCCCTCTCCTACTGTTTGAAGTAATAATTTGTTGTACGTGATTACGTAGTACAGACGCACCACATTACATGTAAAATGGGTGGGATAGAGACTACACAAACTCCGTTAGAAATCATGATCAAGAACTTTAATAAAGGGTTTACTGGGGATTATGGTATTACAATGTCTCCTAGTAGAATGGCTGTGCTGTGTGAGAGAGAGTGGCCGTTAATAAACAATGCATGGCCCCGTGAGGGTACTTTCAATGTGAGAATTATTTCTTCTGTGCATAAGAGTGTGAGAGAACGCTATCCAGATCAGTTTCCTTACATAGACTCTTGGTTAGATATTTGTGAGAAGCAGCCACCCTGGATACGGCAGTATTATGAGTTGGAAAAAATTATGCTAGCGAGAGGATTAGAGACAGCTAAACAGAAACCCGGGAAGGGGGGATTGCCTATATACTCTGCCCCAGAGTCTCCAGAAATTCTAACACGATCACTGCAGCATGTTACACTAGCGTTGCCTAGACCTAATGTGCCGTTTCTGCAAATGGGGGAGGGGCAGACTTCTCCGATTGAAAGCCCTAGCATTCCTAGCATTTCAGAGGGACAGACAGCTCCTGATAACGAAGCAGAGAGCACAGAATCCACAAGCATAGAGTCTCCTGTAGCTATAGAAAGATTTGCTCAGAAAACATACAATTTAAGAAGTATTGGCGGTGCCAGTAAAAAAGTAATGCCCCTACGTCAGGTACCTGGCCTGCCTATCAGGGATGATCAGGGACAGATGGCTTTAGGACCCACCAGCCTGATTTACGTACCATTTTCTACAACTGATTTGTTAAATTGGAAAACACATTATGCATCTTATACTAGCAAGCCTCAAGATTTAACTGAATTAATGAGCAGTATTATGCAAACACACCAACCTACCTGGTCAGATTGTCGTCAACTCTTGTCTACTTTATTTACTACTGAAGAAAGAGTGAGAATTGTGCAGGCATCCACTAAGTGGTTAGAAGAAAACTTTGTTGAACGAGCTAATTTAAATCCACAACAAGCAGCAGCTTTCCAAACGAAGATCCTGGGTGGGATCCAAATAGTGAAAGGGGGGTAAGAGCTTTAATACAGTTTTGCCAAGCCCTGTTGCAGGGCCTAAAAAGGGGGGGCCAAAAAGCAATGAATATTGGAAAAGTAGCGGAAATAATACAAAGTCCAACTGAATCTCCTGCAGCTTTTTATGAGTGATTATCTGAAGCATATAGACTGTATACCCCATATGATCCAGCAGCCATGGAAAATTTGCGCATGGTAAATGCAGCTTTTGTAAGTCAATCCCAAGGGGATATTAAACGAAAATTGCAGAAAATGGATGGCTTTGCAGGTATGAATACAGCGCAATTGATGGAAGTTGCTCAAAAGGTATTTATAAACCGTGATAATGAAAGAGAGAGAGAATGTGAACAGAAAATGAAAAAGAAAGCAGATTTTTTTAGCTACAGCATTGGTAGAACAGCGAGGAAGAAGTTTTTCCAACAGAAGAATGAGAGGGCGTGGAAGGAGTCGAGGTAGCCTACCCCCACTAGGTGAGAACCAATGTGCCTATTGCAAGGAGGAGGGGCACTGGAGAAATGAGTGCCCGCAGAGAACCCTACCTCACAGAGGGGAGGAGGGAATTGGAGAAGAAGAGGGCATATTCAGAATCAAGCAGGAACAGGTCGTATGCAGTTTCAACAAAAAAGAGAAGAGGCTATTGAAGGAGCTGCAGTGGCAGAAACAGAATGCAATAGTGATGAAGATTAGGACAGACCGGGCTCTGAATTTTACTTTAGGTCCCCAAGAGCCTATGGTCTGCATGAAGATAGGGGATCAATACATGAACTTTATGATAGATACAGGAGCTGAACATTCAGTAGTAGCAAAACCAGTAGCTCCTTTATCTAAACAAACTGTTACTATTGTTGGCGCTACTGGGACAAAAGCAACTAAACCATTTTTACAGAATCGCATGTGTGAATTAGGAGGACAAAAGATAACACATCAATTTTTATACATACCAGAATGCACTATTCCACTTTTAGGTCGAGATATGCTTGTTATACTGCAAGCACAGATGACTTTCACTGAAGAGGGAGAAATGCAAATGTCTGTGAACACAAATCCCAAACCTGCAGGATTAATGACACTAACTGCCACGAGAAGAAGAATGGAGATTCTACAGCATTTTTCCTGTCAAGAAAGCAACTATTCCTATTGAAATTTCAGCACCACCTGGAGTATGGGCAGAAGATAATCCACCTGGCCTAGCAAAGAATATAGCCCCAATTCTTGTAACTCTCAAATCAGGAGCAGAGCCTGTGCATGTGAAGCAATATCCTCTTCCACGACCAGCAATAGAAGGAATTCATATTCACTTGAAGAGATTATTGAAACATGGATTACTAAAAGAATGCCAATCATCATGGAATACTCCTTTACTTCCAATCAAGAAACCTGGAGGTGACTACAGGCCAGTACAAGATCTGAGAAGAGTTAATGATGCAATTGAAACTATACATCCAGTAGTACCAAATCCATACACACTGCTGGGATTAATTCATACTGAAGCTACTCACTTCACTGTTCTAGATTTAAAGGATGCTTTCTTCTGTATAAGGCTTGCCTCTGCCAGTCAGCTTTTATTTGCATTTGAATGGAGAGATCCAACAACAGGAAGAGGAGGCCAACTTACCTGGACAAGATTACCACAAGGATTCAAAAATTCACCAACAATCTTCAGTACTTCACTCAGCAAGGATTTATCAAGTTATCCAGTTATCCCAGGAGAGAGAATTCTTCTTCAATACGTAGATGATTTGCTGATTGCCACCAACTCAGAAGAAGAATGTTTGCAAGCCACAAGTGAACTTCTACACCTCTTGAATGAAGCAGGATACAAGGTTTCCAGAGCAAAAGCACAGCTATGCCAAAAAGAAGTCAAATACTTAGGTTTTCAGCTATCCAATGGAACACGACGACTGGGACCAGAACACAAAGAAGCAGTATGCAGCATTCCAATTCCAACTACCAGAAGACAGGTAAGAGCTTTTTTAGGTGCAGTAGGATACTGCCAAATATGGATACCTAACTTTGCTCTAATTGCAAAACCACTTTATCAAGCCATCAAAGGACTAGAACAATCTCCATTAGAATGGGGACCTGAACAAGAAACAGCATTCAAGACTCTGAAAACAGCCCTGATGACATCACCAGCCCTTGGACTACCAGATGTACAGAAGCCATTTCGTCTATATGTTCATGAGTCACAAGGAAATGCCTTAGAAGTGTTGACTCAGCGACTTGGATCTTGGCAGCGACCTGTAGCGTATTTATCTAAGCAATTGTACATTGTTGCATAAGGATGGCCACCTTGTCTGAGAGCCATCGCAGCTACAGCACTTCTAGTAACTGAAGCAGACAAGCTCACTCTAGGACAAAATCTCTGTGTAATAGTGCCACATTCTGTTCAAACCCTCATGGACCACAAAGGAAATTACTGGTTCACCAACTCACGAATGCTAAAGTACCAGAGCATGTTGTGTGAAAATCCTCGATTGCAATTGATGGTCAGTCAGGCCTTGAACCCAGCTACACTGTTACCAATTGGAACTGACCCTCCTGATCATGACTGCATAGAAGTCATGGATACTGTATTCTCAAGTCGACCAGACCTGACAGATGTACCTTTTGAAGATCCAGAACAAACTTTCTTCGTGGATGGAAGCAGTCTTTTAGTTAATGGACATCGTTGTGCTGGATATGCAGTAGTAACCCTGGATCTTGTAATTGAATCTTCAGCCCTAGCCTCAGGAACATCAGCACAGAAAGCAGAATTGATAGCACTCACAAGAGCACTAATACTGGGAAAAGGACTCTGTATAAATGTATACACAGATTCTAAGTATGCATTCACAACATTGCATGCTCATGGAGCCTTGTACAGGGAAAGGGGATTGATAACTTCAAGAGGAAAATCTATTAAATATGGCCCAGAGATATTGACATTGTTAGATGTTGTATGGGCCCCTAAGCAAGTTGCAGTTATGCACTGTCGAGGACATCAAGCAGGAAAAGGAGAAATTGCACAAGGGAACAGATTTGCAGATGCCTCTGCTCGTAAAGCAGCCATTACCGGACAGACTCTAACTCAGAATACTACAATTCAAGCAGTTCTATTTCCTGTACCTCTTAATTCATGGGATCCCAGATATACTACAAAAGAATTGGACTATTATTGTGAACAAGAAGGGGGAGTACTCAGAAATGGATGGATAGAACTTCCACCACAGGAGGGGAGTCAACCTCTTGGACAAATAGTGATTCCTGAAGCATTAAGTTTAGCCTTTGTTCAAGCATTTCATCAAGCAACACATTATGGAAAAACTGCAATGACAAAAGCTTTGAAACCTCATTTTTATATTTCTTTGTTGGGACCTTTGACAGCTTCAGTAGCTTGTCAATGTAAAACATGTGCCAAGAACAATGCCAAGCAAGATCCTAATCTGCCAATAAG
This sequence comes from Ichthyophis bannanicus, assembly GCA_033557465.1. Classification (NCBI taxonomy): domain Eukaryota; kingdom Metazoa; phylum Chordata; class Amphibia; order Gymnophiona; family Ichthyophiidae; genus Ichthyophis; species Ichthyophis bannanicus. Next base: position 931,575,887 of record CM066032.1, on the reverse strand, counting down.
AATTCAATCAACAGGAATTACTCCCATGAGTAATTTTCAAGTGGACTTTACTGAAATGCCAAAAGCAAATGGATACCATTACTTGCTTGTTCTAGTGTGTACCTACTCTGGGTGGGTAGAAGCTTTTCCCACCAGAACTGAGAAAGCCAGAGAGGTCACTAAAGCCCTACTTCGTGAAATTGTTCCAAGATTTGGAATACCATTAGTCATAGGGTCAGACAATGGGCCCTCATTTATATCCCAAGTAACTCAACAGTTAGCTAAAGCTCTACAGATACAATGGAAGTTACACACAGCATACAGACCTCAGAGTTCAGGGAAAGTAGAGCGAATGAATAGAACTCTGAAATCTCAATTGTCCAAACTTTGTCAGGAAACACATTTAAAATGGCCACAGGTACTTCCAATAGCTCTTTTAAGAATACGCTCAGCACCTACTAAGTCATTAGGACTTTCTCCCTATGAGATTTTGTATGGTAGACCTTCACCTATTGTCAAAGGGATCAAAGGGGATATGAAGCAGATAGGATCTGAAATTACTAGGCAAGAACTATTAGCACTAAGTTCTATTTTGCAGAATCTTCACAAATGGGTACAAGACCAATTACCCATCAACCTGACTGAACCGCTGCATCCATACAAGCCCGGTACTTCGGTGTGGACCAAAGACTGGAAGAAGACACCGTTGGAACCTTACTGGAGAGGACCATATGTCGTTATCCTGTCAACACCTACAGCAGTGAAAGTTACAGAACTCGAACCCTGGATTCATCACAGCAGAGTGAAATCAGCAGCAGCTCCAGAACCAGACCAGTGGACATCAGAACATGATCCAAAAGTTCCATTGCGGCTAACTTTGCGAAGACAAGCAAATTGAAAAATTCAGGAAATTTTTAAAAAAGAGACTGTGCCAATATAGAAATCCTGAATCCCAAGAGACTATTTGTTTATTTGTTTATTCTGAAGAGATTATTATCAACAGAAAGAGACTGTATTATGGACTATATCATTTGAAAATCTTTGTGCCATTTTAATCAACAGTGCAAACTAAAAGGACTGTGTTTATTGAAGAATCTACAGCTCTACACACCTACCAATGAAATTGGTAAGGTCATGTACAGCGGAAGCTTGAGGATCTACAATCAATACTACACCTGTTGCATGCTACTGAGAGCAAAACAGGTCAACGTAAAGTAAAGAAGAAGACTTCGTGGTCAAGAATTATCAACAGTTGCACTAGTTTTTCAAAGACTTGCACTAATTCTTCAGAGACTTTTTATCATGATTCTCTACTGTTTCATCTTGATAGCAGCCTTGAGATGCTTTGAACTGACTTTTGCCTTGCCACCCTGTGTTGCATGCATAACTACTACCCGTACTGGAGAAAAGATTACACAGACTTTGCTTTATCATACCTACTATACTTGTACAGGCAGGGCCGGATTTACCTTGAGTGAGGCCCTATGCCAACAAAAATTGTGGGCCCCCAGCAGGGGCGGCCCAAGGGGGGTGTGGGCCTCATTTGCATAAGGGGCCTCATTTGCATAAATATTTGCATAATGTTACCATATACTAACTTTTAGTAAACGTGCCTCTTAATGAGTGTATGGATAAAGAAAGACTAAAAGATTTCTACATTACTATAATCCAGTGCCAACTACAAAGACACATTAGGAACTACTACAAACACTGCCCATTTAGAACCCATAGCAAACCCGCCGTATCCTAACAGCACTACCAGGACTCACAAAGCACCATACTCTACCAATCAAAAGGCAACACTGCAAATATTAAACCAATACATTTCAGAGAACAACAATACATGACCTACTGGGGAAAGAGAACAAGTGGCAATGTCAAATAGGAATTATATAAACAGAACACCTCAGCTCAGTTACACATGCAGAACATAGACCATCACCAAACAAGTAATCACATTTTAGAAACAGGAAGACAATAATTAAACTGGGAATCCCAAAAGCCAAACTTGGAATGTACAACACTGTAGAAATAAAACTATACATTAATTTGCTCTTGTACTAAACAAAGCGCAGACGTTAATGATGCACATTTACCAGAGCTGACATATTCCAATTAATAAATTCAAAATAAAGAGATATTTTTCTACCTTTTGTGCATTTTTTTCAGCTGCAATTGCTCCAGCCACTTTCTTCTGGTTTCTTCATGTCTTCTGCTAACTCTCCATCGTCTGCTGTCCATTTGTCCTTTCTTCTCTCTTCTAGTTTTTTTCCATTCTCTCTCTACATCTGCTTTAACATACTAATCTTTCTCCTTTTGCTCTTTCCTCATTCCTATTTCATCCACTCAAATTTTACCCCTCCATCCTCAATCCCCACTTACTCTCCCAATACCCGGCCAATTGTAGATTTTTTTATCCCTCCCACACAAAATATTTTCCCTTCTCCATTTTACTCTTCCAGCCCCATCCCATTCTAATCCTCCCCCAACATCAGCTCCCTTCTAGTTCCAGCCTCACCCAGCATCCATTCCCTTCTAGTCCCTGCATCAGCCCATTTCCAGTCCTAGCCACCCATCAGCCCATTTCCAGTCCTAGCAACCCCCCAACCCAATACCAGTCCTAACCCCCCATCACCCCATTTTCAGTTTAAGCCCCCCTATAACCCATTACCAGTCCTAACCCCCCATCAGCCCACTTCCAGTCCTAACCCCATCAACCCATTTCCAGTCAGCCCCCCATAGCCCATTGCCAGTCCTAACCCCCCCATCAGCCCATCAGCCCACAGCCCATTACCAGTCCTAACCCCATCAGCCCACCTCCAGTCTTAACCCCCCCCAGCCCATTTCCAGTCCTAACCCCCACCATAGCCCATTACCAGACAGCCCCCATCAGCCCACAGCCCATTACCAGTCTTAAACCCCCCCCAAAGCCCATTACCAGTTCTAAACCCCCCCAACAGCCCATTATCAGTCCTAACCCCATCAGCCCACCTCCAGTCTTAACCCCCCAGCCCATTTCCAGTCCTAGCCCCCCCATAGCCCATTACCAGACCGCCCCCATCCGCCCACAGCCCATTACGAGTTTAAACCCCCCAAAACCCATTTACATTTTTAAAACCCCCCCAACAGCCCATTAACAGTCCTAACCCCATCAGCCCACCTCCAGTCTTAACCCCCCCAGCCCATTTCCAGTCCTAGCCCCCCCCCATAGCCCATTACCAGACAGCCCCCATCAGCCCACAGCCCATTACCAGTCTTAACCCCCCCCAAGCCCATTTCCAGTTATATCCCCCCCCAACAGCCCACAGCCCATTACCAGTCCTAACCTCATCAGCCCACCTCCAGCCTTAATCCCCCCAACCCATTTCCAGTCCCAGTCCCAGCCCAGTTCCAGTCCCAGTCCCAACCCATTTCCAGCCCCAGTCCCAGTCCCCCCAATTACCAGTCCTACCCCCTCCCCCTCCCCGGTCTAAAGTAAAATTTAATTTAAAAAAAAAAACCTGCTGGCTGCCGCCGCGGGGCCCCCTCTGCTGCCGCGGCAGCATGGTCTGACCCGCGGGGGCCCCCTCTGTAAGCTCGGTCCCTCCCTCCGTGCCTCCGTGTCTCCCTCCGTGCAGGCTGTGAGAGACGCGAAGGCAGACTGTCTCCTTCGTATCTCTGTTAAGCCCGCAGGGGCTGATGGGAAATTTCCCATCAGCCCCTGCGGGCTTAACAGAGACGGGAAGGCAGAAGGAGACAGTCTGCCTTCGCGTCTCTAACAGCCTGCACGGAGGGAGACACGGAGGCACGGAGGGAGGGACCGAGCTTACAGAGGGGGCCCCCGCGGGTCAGTCCATGCTGCCGCGGCAGCAGAGGGGGCCCCGCGGCGGCAGCCAGCAGGTTTTTTTTTATTTTATTAAAAAAAAAAAGCCTAACTAGTTCAATTTTTGTGGGCCCTTTGCAGCTGTGGACCCTACGCCATGGCGTACATGGCGTATAGCTAAATCCGGCCCTGTGTACAGGTATAGTGAGTCAATGCATATATAATGGCACAGAACTGAACATTTGCACAAAAGGAAAGAGCAGAACTTGTTTTCACCCACGACAGAATCCATCCTATTATGTGCTAAAAATACAATGGAATGATGAAGATGGAGCTCTTTTAAATGCTACTCAACAACTTGAAGACCCTACAAAACCTGCAGCTCTATACTTTGATGCTTGTGATGCCATAAACAGAAACTATAATCAGAAATGTGGGACTTGGGAGAGAAATTATTATGGTGATGATAAATATATGTGTCCTGAAGGAGCATATAAATGGGGAATATGTACTGGGGTACACTCTCCAACACATTATGGTAAACCTTCAAAAGCTGATCATTACTGTCCAAAATGGGAATGTGTATACTATGCTACATGGTCGGGTAGCCCTACAGGACAGGAAGGAGATAATCGTAGAGCCAATTTAGAAAAATTGTCTTTATCTGATCCAAAGACATGCAAGAAAGGTGCCTGTAATCCTTTAAGGCTCCTGGTCACAAATCCTAGTCAATGGAAACAAGGGTATAGATTTGGTTTACGCATAGCAGCGGGAGGATCAGATCCTGGAACTTTTGTATATATACAACTTAACACTAAAACTCATGTATCATCACCATATAGAATACACCATACATTCTATGAAACTATGAAATCACAGTTTGAAGTTCCTCATGCCGCACAGAATTTGTTTCTTGAATTAGCTGGAGCCGTAGTAACCAGTCTCAATATAACTAATTGTTACTTCTGTGGAGGAACTAAAATGGGAGATCAATGGCCATGGGAAGCACAAGAATTATTTTTTTCTGTATCATATAATTATACAAATATTCATAAAGCTACAAGTGAATGGGTATTAGCTAACCCCATTGTCGGACGTCTGTTTTGCACGTATTGGGCCACAATTTACTGCAAAGGTTGGACAGCTGGTCTGTCTCAGCCAGAAGTTTTATAATGCCTCAACAAAAAAGACGTCCTGGTGGTCAGGAGTAAAAGATCCTGAACCCACCAATCCTCTAGTTATTTTTCCTGAACTTGCTAAGTTATGGACAAATCTAGTATCACCTAATACCTGGCAAGCTCCACCAGGGCTTTACTGGATTTGTGGAATAGAGCATATGCTAAACTTCCTCCTAATTGGGGAGGAGCATGTGTATTGGGAACAATAAGACCATCCTTCTTTCTTTTATCCACTGCCCAGGGAGAACAGTTAGGATACCCAATATACAGAACATGACAGAAAAGAGAAGCCTTAAAAATAGGTCAATGGGATAAATGGGGTGGTACGGATGAGTGGCCACCTGAAAGAATTATTTCCTACTATGGACCTGCCACTTGGGAGCAAGATGGCACATGGGGATATCGTACCCCAGTTTATATGTTAAATAGAATTATACGTTTGCAAGCTGTTGTTGAAATAATAACTAATGAAACAAGTAGAGCACTAACACTCTTAGCCAGGCAAAGTACTCAAATGCGTACAGCTATATATCAAAATCGTTTAGCACTTGATTATTTACTAGCAGCTGAAGGAGGAGTATGTGGAAAATTGAATTTAACCAATTGTTGTTTACAAATAGATAATGAAGGTCATGTAGTCGAAGAAATTGCTGAACATATGCGCAAACAAACATACATACCAGTTCAGACCTGGCATGGACTAGAGTTAAATGGATGGTTTGGTTCTGTATTCTCAATGTTTGGTAGCCTGAAAACACTTGCGGTAATTGCAGCACTAGTAGTAATAACATGTTTAATACTTCCATGCATTTTACCCCTCTGCCTACGTAATATATCTACAATCATTGAGAATATTGTAGAAAAAAAGACAACAGTTAAGCTCCTAGTAGGGTTGCCAACTGGCCGGTTTTCAGCCGGCCTGGCCGGTTTTTCCACGGCCAGGCCGGCTGCCGGCGCAGAGGCAAAACCGGCCCTTTAAAAGCCGTTTTTTTTGCTCTGGCCGCAAGATCGGGAGCGGCCAGAGCAAAAAAAAAACGGCTTTTCTCCGCTTCAGAGGGAGCCGGGGAAGCCCGCGCTAGGCCCCGGCTCCCTCTGAACAGCCACCAGCGTGAAGAGCCTTTACCTTCACGCTGGCGGCTGTTCCTGTGAAGCCGCGAATGCTGGGAAAGGTTAAAGGTTGCCCTTTAACCTTTCCCAGCATTCGCGGCTTCACAGGAACAGCCGCCAGCGTGAAGGAAAAGGCTCTTCACGCTGGTGGCTGTACAGAGGGAGCCGGGGCCTCGCGCGGGCTTCCCCGGCTCCCTCTGAAGCCTCAGACAGCCGCGATGCTGGTCGGGGGGGGGGGGCAAGGACTGCATTGGCTGTGATGGGGGGGACCTGGACTGGAAAAGGGCTAAGGGGGGGGGGACTTGGACTGGATAAGGGCTAAGGGGGGGGGGGACCTGGACGGGAAATGGGCTAAGGGGGGGGGGTACTTGGACTGGAAAAGGGCTAAGGGGGGGGACTTGGACTGGAAAAGGGCTAAGGGGGGGACTTGGACTGGAAAAGGGCTAAGGGGGAGGGGGGGCTTGGACTGGAAAAGGGCTAAAGGGGGGGACTTGGACTGGAAAAGGGCTAAGGGGGGGACGTGGACTGGAAAAGGGCTAAGGGGGGGGGACTTGGACAGGAAAAGGGCGATAGGGGGGGACTTGGACTGGAAAAGGGCTAAGGGGGGGGACTTGGACTGGAAAAGGACTAAGGGGGTGGGACTTGGACTGGAAAAGGGCTAAAGGGGGGGGGGGACATGGACTGGAAAAGGGCTAAGGGGGGGGACTAGGAAGGGAAAAGGGCTAAGGGGGGGGGACGTGGACTGGAAATAGGCTGTGTGGGGGGGGGGGACCTGGACTGTAATAGGGTTATGGGGGGGACATGGACTGGAAATGGGTTGTGATGGGGGTGGAGGGGACCTGGACCAGAAAAGGGCTATGGGGGGGGGGAACTTGGACTGGAAATAGGCTGTGATGGGGGGGGACCTGGACTGTAAAAGGGTTATGGGGGGGGGGACATGGACTGGAAATGGGTTGTGATGGGGGTGGAGGGGACCTGGACTGGAAATGGGCTATGGTGGAGGAAGGGGGATCTTGGACTGGAAATAGGCTGTGATTAGGGGGGCTAGGACTGCAAATGGGCTGTGATGGTGCGGGGGGACTCGGACTGCAAATGGGCTGTGATGGTGGGGGGGGCCTAGGACTGGAAATAGGCTGTGATGGGGGACTTGGACTGGAAATGGGCTGTGATTGGGGGGGGAGCTAGGACTGGAAATGGCCTGTGATGTGAGGGCTAGCACTGGAAATGGGCTGATGAAGAGCTGGAATAGGACTGGAAATGGGCTGATGTGGGGCATGGAAGAATGGGACTAGAAGGGAGTGGATACTGGGTGGGCCTAGAACTATAAGGGAATTGATTTGGGGGGAGGACTAGAATGGATGGGGAATGAGAATGGAGAGGGGAAAAAATATTTTGTGTGGAAGAAAAGTCTATGATGGGCCGGTATTGGGAGAGTAAGAGGGGCTTGAGAATGGAAGGGTGAAATTTAAACGGATGATAAAGGAATAAGGAAAGAATTGGGGGAAAGAGCAAAAGGGAAACAATCAGTATGTTAAAGCAGAAATAGAGAAAGAATGGAAAACATCTAAAAGAGAAGAAAGGACAAATGGATAGCTCGCAGAAGACACGAAGAAACCAGAAGAAAGTGACTGGAGCAATTGCAACTGAAAAATAAAACGCCCAAACAGAAGGTAGAAAAAATACTTTTTATTTTGAATTTATTAACTGGAATATGTCTGGTCTGGGAAGTGTGTATTGCTAACATCTTTGCGTTTTTCTTTAGTGCAAGAGGAAATTACTTTATAGTTTTATTTCTCCAGTGTTGTACATTTCATGTTTGGATTTTGGGGTTCCCAGTTTAATTATTATCTGACCAAGGAAGTTAGCCTACACGTATCCTCGGAAATTTTTGTGGGTGGGGCTAGGGGTGGGGCAGGGGTGGGACTAGGGGCGGAGAATGGGTGGAGCATGGCAAGCCACAGGTGTCGGGTTTTTCTCGGTGAAAAAGTTGGCAACCCTAGCTCCTAGCTATAAGACGGTATCAGCCTATACCACATAACATGGCAACAACTCAAGTATAAGTGATTTGTTTCTCACCCATCTTAACATTCTGGGTGAGAATAATCAAAGGGGGGAATGTGATAGCCAGGTAGCCTATAACTATAGATTAGGCCATAAGCCTGAACCTGAAAAATGACAGGCCTCAGAATTCAGTAGTCCTGAGACATAAAATTAAAAGACAGAATTAAATGCTGTTTTAGAATGAAATACTGCTATTGCAAAGTTTGCACAAAGTGAATACAATGCCTGTATGTTAAATCGTTACTTCAGAATTGTTACTTACACATTTTAGAAGCCAGATATGACCTTGATGAAGGAAAGTAACCAGGTTTGAACCAAGCCATTGTTCAGCTAGCTAGAGAAAGCAGAGCAAAGGGCACAGACCCTGATTGGTCAAATTCAGGGAAATGTCAAACCAATAGAAAGTTTGTAGAAATTAGCATAAGACCAATAGAATGTTTTCATGTATCAAAATGTTTAAGTGGTATAAAAAGTTATGTCTCTATGAAGAGCTCAGCTCAGTTCCTTGAATGCTTTGACTGACTGGGCCTGTGCACAAATAAACTGGCTTGAACCTTGATAAAGACTCCTGGTATAATTGGTTTGGTGGCATTCAGCTGCTACATATGGAAATGGGTAACAGGGGTAACATATGGAAAGCAGTGTGTATAAATGCCGTAGCATGGGAAATAAGATCCCTGATGTTGAAACGTTGGTGGGAGTGGCTGACTTGGAGTTAGTGGCAGTTACAGAAACATGGTTCACAGAAAACCATGATTGGGATGTAACTATACACGGCTATATTTTTTTCTGAAAGGACAGGGTAGGAAGAAGGGGAGGAGGAGTGGCACTATATGTAAAAACGACTATTAAAGCTTTGGAATTACAGAGCTTAAAAGGGAGAGAGGAGGCATTGTGGGTTAAACTAGAAAGAGGGAAAGAGAAATCTATTTACATTGGTGTTATATACAGACTTCCCTCACAAGGGGAAGAGGTGGACCGAGAGTTAATTGAAGACATACGCAGCATTGCTAGGAAAGGGGAAGTGCTACTGATAGGAGATTTCAATATGCCAGATGTTGGTTGGCACATTCCTGCTGCAGTATCATCTAGAAGTAAGGAGATCCTGGATTCTCTACAGGGAGAACTATTCAGGCAATTGGTAACAGACCCCACACGTGAAGGGGCCATACTGGACTTGGTGCTTACTAATGGTGAAAGTATTTCTGATGTTGTAGTGGGAGATCATTTTGCATCCAGTGATCACCCGATGGTGTGGTTCGTTATTAGCACTAGGGCTGATAGAATCCATTCAAAGGTGAGTATCTTAGACTTTAGGAAGACTAACTTTGCCAAGATGGGCCAATACCTCAGGGAGTTGTTAGTGGGATGGGAACAGCTGGGGGATGTAGAAAAACAGTGGGCAAAACTGAAAGGGGATATTTTAAGGGCAACCAACCTTTTTGTTAAAATGGTAAATAAAGGTAAAAGGAAAAGGAGACCGCTATGGCTTTCGAAAGAAGTAGCTGAAAAAGTGAAGAAAAAGAGGGAGGCCTACATGAAATACAAGAGATCACAGAGAGGAAGACAGCCATCTATATTTTGAAAAACATAGAGAAGCTAGCAAACTAGTCAGGAAGGCAAAGATTCAAAAGGAGGAGGAAATAGCCAATGCAATAAAATGGGGAGATAAGACATTTTTCAGATATGTTAGGGCAAAAGTGGTATTGTCACACTCAAGGGTGCAGGGGAGGAATATGTAGAAGCTGATAAGGATAAAGCAGAATTGCATAACAAATATTTCTGTTCTGTGTTCAGAGATAAAGAACCAGGAGCAGGACCTCAGAAAACACCCACAAACAGGAACAGAAGCGAGGGACATCTTGAACAATTTTCAGAAGGCTCTGTTTGTGAGAAACTAGCTCAACTTAAAGTAGACAAAGTGATGGGACTGGATGGGATACACCCTAGAATACTGAGGGAACTTGGGGACATTCTAGCATCTCCACTGACTGACCTTTTCAATGCCTCGTTGGGGTCGGGAGTGGTGCCAAAGGACCGGAGAGAGGCTCATGTGGTGTCTTTACACAAAAGCGGAAGTAAGGATGTGGCTGAAAACTACAGGCCGGTTAGTTTAACTTCGGTGGTGAGTAAATTATTGGAAACGCTGCTGAAAGAGAAAATAGTGAGGTTTCTGGAGTCCAGTGTATTACAGTATCTGAGGCAGCATGGATACACCAGAGGCAGGTCTTGTCAGACAAATCTGATTGATTTCTTTGACTGGGTGACCAGGGAGTTGGACCGAGGGAGAGCCCTAGATGTGATGTATTTAGATTTCAGTAAAGCCTTTGACACTGTTCCTCACAGGCGACTTATAAACAAACTGAGCACCCTAGGGATGGACCCTAAAGTTACTGCTTGGGTTAGAAATTGGTTGGGTGGGAGGCAACAAAAAGTACAGGTAAATGGATCTCACTCTGAGGAGAAGGATGTTACCAGTGGTGTGCCCCAGGGATCTGTCCTTGGTCCAATTCTTTTTAACATCTTTGTTAGTGATATAGTGGAAGAGCTGTCAGGAAAGGTTTGCCTCTTTGCGGATGATACCAAAATCTGCAATAGAGTAGACACCCAGGAAGGTGTAGATAACATGAGGAGGGATCTAGCTAAGCTTGAAGAATGGTCTAGAATTTGGCAGCTGGGATTTAATGTTAAAAAATGTAAGGTCATACATTTGGGCTGCAGCAATCCAATGGAGCAATATAGTATAGGGGGTGAAGTACTTTTGTCCACTAAAGAAGAGCGGGACCTAGGTGTGGTTGTTTCTGATGGCTGGTGAGCAGGAGCGGACGTAAGTCGCTTGAGCTCCGGTCCCCACCGCTCTACAGTGCCGAAGAAATATGTTTTAAACAAGCTGATTAGGGGAAAAATGTGCTGCAAAAACTGATCCTGGGCTCAGGACCTTCCACCTCGCTTAGCCATACAGGTGATTGATTTGAACGGCTTCCCCTCTGCGTTTCGACAGAAGATCAGGAGATCGCCGACGCTGACAAGTGAAGTTCTGCTTCTCCCCCCTTTCGTGTTTAAAAGCCAGCGGCTGATTTGAAAACTCCTAGATCCACATGATTAATTGAGTGTTTGTTTTTTCTGACTCCCCCACTGCTCTCCTGAACCGGCATGAGAGTAAAAACCGCCGTTGCAGCGTCTGACAGTGACAGATGATTGTTGCTGGAAACCAGGACATTTTTTTTTTCCCTGCCCTTTGGTAATGCCATCTTTTAATTATTGCTGAGTGGATGAGCTGTACCAATTTATTGTATCTTTTTGAAGTTGGGCTGTCGGAAAAGTAGTGGATCGATGGTGTAGTCCCTGACAAGCTGTATGGAAGATGACAGTTTACCGAAGAAATAAGTTCTAACGGCCGCCGAAGCTCTGGACTCTTTGCTCCTCAGCACCGAATATAATCTACTTTAAAAGCTGATCGGGGCTCAGAACTACCCACCTTGTTTTGTTTAAAGTGGAGTTCCGGTTCCCCCTCTGTGCTCTGAAGTTGTCAGAAATTTAAAAGCACTGGCAAGTAAAGTTGGATCGATTCGAAAATGGCCGGTGAGTGGTAGCGGATGTGCGCTGTTTGAACTCCGGGCTCCTTTGCTCTTCAGTGCTGACGAAATGAGCTCTAATTGCTAATTAAACTCCGGACCTCCCACTGACAGCGAAGAGAAAAATCGCCGATGCAGCAACTGACAGTGACAGCTGATTGCTGCTGGAAAGTCTGAGCACAAGTTTCCCTGCCTTTTGGTAAGGCTGAGATAGCTTCTAAATACTGCCAAAAGTTACAAAAATAACAGATCGCTGTAGTGAAAGGACCTGGGCTGTCAGGGAAGAAGCAGATTGCCGGTGCTGTCCCAGAAAAGTTGTATAGAAGGTGACGGTTTGCTGAGGAAATAAAATCTAGAAGAGAGTTCTGACAAGCTAAAAAGAAAGTAACGGATTGTCGAAAGTGAGTTCTGAAATTTGATCCAGAGCTTAAACTTTCCATCCCTCGGGCTGTTAGAAAGGTGGGCTCAGGAAAGAAGCAGATCGCCGGTGCCGTCTTAAACAAGCTAAAATGAAAGTAACGGGGGGGGCGGAGCCTGATGTCCAGCGGGTTAGACGCTTCACGCTGAAGCTCCCGAGAGGCCTACTCAGAATCCTGACTTAATACCTACATAAACTTAATATTTTGCTCCGAACTTACCGGGGTGCCTCGGGGGGATGGCGGCCCACAAACCAGCGCGCTTAGACTTCGGGTCTCCCTCTTCTTCACACGGAAAACGCTCCAAAACAGAGTTGTCTTCCCCACAAAAGATAGCTCCACTTCGGGAAAACCCCGAAATGCAACAGGAGATCTTGGAGGAAATACGCGGTGTGAAGGAACTGGTACAGTCCAACGGAGAAGCGCTCCGAGCCATGCGAGAAGATTTCGGTATGCTTCAGGACCGGCTTGAAGGTCTTTCACTACGGCAGGACAACATGGCGGGGGTCCTCGACTCGCACGCGGTGCGCTTGGTGAAACTGGACAAGGCTGAGCGTCAGATACAGAATCTTCAAAAAGAGTTAGAGGATAGCAATAATCGAGCCCGTCGCAACAATGTCAGGCTCATTGGAGTACCGGAGGGGGCGGAAGCAGGAGATATAAGAGAATTCCTGGTCAAAACTCTTCCCTCCTTGCTGAAGATCACTTTTCACAGAGATCTGGAAATTGACCGAGCACATCGTGTTCCTACCAACATGGCGCTCAATCGGACGACCCCCCGGCCTATTATCTTTCGATTACTGAGATATCAGCAAGTTGAGCAAATTCTAAATGCTGCCCGGGCGAATCATCATCTGGAGTTTGAAAGTCATAAAGTCTCCTTCTTCCCTGACTTGGCAAAGCCCACAGTTGACCGTCGGAAGAGACTTCTTGCTTTTCGTCCTAGACTTCAACAGCTACAGGCTCGCTTTGGCCTATTGTATCCAGCGAAGCTCAGAGTGACTCTCCATAACCAAACTAGAACCTTTGAAGATCCTGATCTACTAGCAACATTTTTAGATTCCAAAGAAGCAGACCAGATGCGCTAACCCAACAACTTGGATCTGTAACCCGTCGGATCTGCCCGCCATTTTGAATGGCCCGACGCGGTGATCACAGCCTGGATCAGAGACTGCCTGGACTTTTCTTTCTTTCTATATATAACTTTCTTGGTCTCCTTTCCCTCCATGATGTGCACCTCGGTTGGATTCGGAACACGCACAGCTATACAGGTTATATGTTTCAATTTAGGCCTTCTCTGGGGTTTCTCCCCGCAGACATATGGTCGCCAGTAATTTCTGGGGTTCTGCTTCTTCTCTAATGCACTTCGGTGCTTATTTTTTTATATGGGGCGCTTCATTGTTTTTCATTAGCTTATTTTCTATCATGTCATGTGTACAGCCATATACAGTTAATATGAGGGACATTGTGAAATTATGTGCGTTATCATGTTCTTTCTCAGAATTTTTAACCCTTCTGAATGGCCTTATGTAAGATCTTATCACTGAACGTAAAAGGCATTAATAGTCCAATCAAAAGAAAGAAAATCCTTAGCTATCTTAATCATGAGCATGCTGATTTAGTGTTTCTTCAGGAAACGCATTTAAACTCCGTTGAAACACTGAAACTTAATGCTAAGCCTTACATGGTGGCTGCCTACTCTCCCGCCGTTTCCAAACGGTGTGGGGTAGCCATCTTGGTTAAGAAGTCTTTGCAAGCTACTGTAATGGATACTAGCTCTGATAAGGAGGGTAGATGGGCCCGTGCACACCTTAAGGTTGGAGATAGTGAATTCACGTGTATTTGTATTTATGCTCCGAATGTGGATAACCCTGCTTACTATGCAAGTATTGCGCAGTTGGCACAGGCCTCTGCCAATACTCCATTAATACTTGGCGGCGATTTCAACCAAGTACTTGATCCTTTGATAGATAGACTGCCGCCTAGAACGAGTGGTCCACCCAAGAGTCTTGATACCCTTACAGCTCTGATGAAAGATCTTGCGTTAGTAGATATATGGAGGTTGCTTCACCCCTCCGACTTAGAGTTCACCTTTTTCTCAGCCCCCCATCACTCACAATCTAGAATAGATTTTTTTCTTATCTCCAAAGCACTGATATCCCAAGTGGACACGGCTAGGATTCATCCTCTCCATATTTCAGATCATGCTGCCATATCTTTCTCATTACATGTCACTACGCAAGGTAAACATCCTCGTGCTTGGTTTTTTGATAGATCCCTACTAGACCAAAAAGATTTTCAGGTTGACATAAAGGCCGCTATCCAAGACTACTTTCATTTTAATTCACCCCATGACACTGCGAGCTGGGCTTGGTGGGAGGGTTTCAAGGCGTCTATCCGTGCAACTATAACTAGCTATCAAATTCGACAGGGGAAACAAAGAAAGCAACATTTACTGATTCTAGAACAACAGATACAAGCTGGAGAGCGTCTCCTCACGTCCCGTACTGACCCATGTATTTTACTCCGCTTACAACGCCTTCGTTTTCAATACAATCAGCTTTTATATACCGCTGCTGCTAAAAATATTGAATCACAACAAGGGATGTATTATCGGGAAAATAACCGTGCTGGCAAATTGTTAGCCAATGCCCTGAAAGGTCAAAAAGAAGCCAAGCGTGTTACCGCTCTCCGCAATCCGTCGGGGGGGAGCTTGGTCACTAAAGATACAGAAATATTAGAACTCTTTCGTGATTTTTATACTCGGCTTTATCAATCTGAATGTGACTTCGAGCCAGAAGCATTTGAACGACTACTATCAGGGGTACAACGGCCGACCCTATCTGACGAAGATAGAGAGGCCATGGACAAACCATTCACTTTATCAGAAATTCAATCTGCACTCAAGAGATGTGCCACAGGTCGAGCCGCAGGCCCGGACGCTCTCCCAGCTGAATTCTACAAAACTTTTAACGCTGACTTAGCTCCGTTTTTGAAACTTTATTTTTCTGCTCTGGCCGAGGAGGGATCTCCTTCTGGATCCTTCTCAATGGCAAATGTAGTAGTTTTTGAGAAAGAGGGGAGAGATCCGCAACTAACAGCTAATTATCGTCCAATTTCCCTACTAAACGCAGACTATAAAATATTTGCCACCATTCTCTCCACCCGGCTCTCTGACAAGATGTCTACTTTAATACACCCAGATCAATGCGGTTTCATTCCCGGGAGATCAACTGCTGATAATGCTAGGACTCTATGTCATGTACTGACTGCCGCAGTTAATCTTGATCGACCATTGGTTGGCCTCTCACTTGATGCTGAGAAGGCCTTCGACCGCTTAGAATGGCCCTTCTTGTTTGCAACTCTCCGCTGGTACGGATTCGGAGAAGGCTTTCTCCGTTGTCTCCGAATCATGTATGCACAGCCTACAGCTAGTATCTGTGCTAATGCTTTAAAGTCTCAGCCATTTCCCCTGCAACGCGGTACTCGCCAGGGATGCCCACTGTCTCCACTTCTTTTCGATCTCGCACTCGAACCCTTAGCTTTACTAATCCGGCAATCCAAGGATATTCATGGAGTCCCCTTCTCTCATAGGGAAATCAAAATTTCAGCATATGCTGATGACCTTATGCTCTTTGTCTCCCTAGACTCAGTGCCGGCTGTCCTAGAGCAAATTGGTAAATATTCACAACTCTCGGGCTATAAGATAAATTGGACCAAATCGGTAGCCTTTCCACTAAATCCTCTGATCCATCAGGCAGATATGCAATCCTTTCCCTTTTTATGGCAACCTCGCATGGTCAAATACCTTGGGGTGCACTACTGCTCTCCTTTGGAAGACACCATCACCTTTAATGCCAAAGACTTAACCTCTAAGGTCCGGGCGCTTACTCAACGCTGGACTCCTTTAACACTTACTTGGTGGGGCCGCCTAGAAACCATTAAAATGATGATTGTTCCCAAAGTGAACTACATTTTAGAAATGCTGCCATGTCTCCTACCTCGACGTACATATAAAGATTTAGAGGGTCTTCTGACTAGATACTTATGGCAAAACAAGACACCTAGGATAGCGAAACATAAGTTACAAGCAGATAAAGAAAATGGTGGTGTCAGATTCCCTGATTTCCTGAAATACCACCATTCTTTTCTTCTCAAACAAGGCGCTCGTTGGCTGGAAGACCTAACACCGAGTAGACCAGTGTGGCTAGATATAGAGGAGGACCTTTGCAAACCAATTCCTCTTACTTATCTCCCTGGTATGACTCTCCCATCAGACTCCCACTATCCACCAATGCTCTTAGACACTTTAGGTGCCTTTAATACCCTTGAGCAATCTCTAGACTCCCGACTTTGTCCGCTAGATAGACTCCCGCTTTGGCACAATGCTCGATTTCAAATACAAAATAAACCGATGGCGTGGAGCCCCTGGTACACTAGGGGCATTTGGATCCCTAACCAGCTGTTCTATGATGGTCGCTGGAAAACTTTTAGCGAATTACAAATTGAATTTGGTCTCCCAGCGAAACACTACTTTCAGTTGGTGCAACTTCAGCATTGTCTTCGGAGTGCTAAGGTGCTCCCGCCATCGGAAACCCATACCCAAGGATTGTCGGAGATAATCCGATCTATCGGGAGCTTATCGGGTGTGGCAGCTAACTTTTACAAAACTTTATGTAATACTGTAAATAGAGGCACTCCTACAGCACAGAAATCCTGGGAGCGGGAAATGCATGTAACTTTGACCCCGGAGCAATGGAGCCTAGTCTGGAGCAAGGTGACACGGGTCTCTCGATCCGCCTCACTCACTCAGACACTTTTCTTTCTAGCCCACCGATGTTTCTATACTCCTGACAGGTTAGCCAAATGGAACGCCACCCAGAGCAATAGATGCTGGACATGCCATGCGGCCATTGGTTCACTAACTCATGTTATGTATGAATGCCCCGCATTACAGTATTACTGGAGTCGGGTCTGGGGTCGTATTCAATCTATTTTGCACTTTCAAGAGCCCCTCTCTTGGAAGATAGTGGGACTCCGCTCAGCTGCGGAGATCCCCTCTCTTCCCAAATCGGCTTACTTCCTTTTAGACTTTATGCTGGGCATAGCTATTTCCCTAATTACGAAATACTGGAAAAATAGCTCCCATCTGAGCCCTAATGAATGGTGGAATCATGTCTGTCTCTACAGTAAATATGAGCAAATACCTCGTATGTTAGCTTCTTCCGCTCAGACCCCCCACCACTTGTCCAAATGGAAGATGCTCAACGACTATGTTCAAACTGCTAAATGCTCTCATCTGACTGTTTAAATCTGTGTAAATCTCTGTCACATGATCATTCTGTATCGCAGATACTATTTCTGTTTGTTTTGATGTACAATTACTGTTGTTTGTAAGTGCTTATATGATGATACTTATCAGCTTAGAGAAGAAGCATAGGGGTGGGGGGTAATTGGGGTTGCTTTTTCCTTATTGTATGCTTGTATTTGTTTCCTTTGGTGTGTTGTTTCTTTTTGCTTGTTGTAAAATGAAAATAAAAGTTTAAAAAAAAAAAAAAAAGAAAGTAACGGATTGCTGAAAGAGATAAGCATTAACAGTGAGCTCTCTTTGACAAGATGGTGTAATAGGATCGGAGTTGGTTTTGCTGATCAGACTTTAATTCACAGATGACTGTTTGGAAGCTCTGCCTCTAACAAAATTATTTGAGCTGTTTGGTTCTATTGATTCAGCTCTGACTTGCTGCTCTCCCTTTCAGTTTAAAGAACTGTCAAAATAGTAATGGATCGTTGGAGCTGCACATGACAAGCTTTAATGTACCATTGTCTGATCATTGAATTTATCTCCTTATGAGATATACAAGCTGAGGTGGTGAGAAGGGGTGTTTTTTTTTTTTTTTTAAAGGAGACGAGCAGTGGTGAAGCCAAAAGGGAAGAAAACAATGACGTCGGCGCAGAAAGGGGGACGCCGTGAAAAGGAGAAGTTAGTCAAACAGCATAAAATAACAGAATATCATACACCTCCGAAAGCTGCAACCACGCCGGAATTGGCAGAAGAGATCTCCTCAGCAGTGGTGGGGGCCCTTTCCGTACAATTTGAAGATCTAAAGGGCCGGATGGATCTTTTGCAGACCTCGATGGAAGCCCTAGGTGGTCGGATGCATGAGGCAGAGCATCGGATTGAAAAAGCGGAGGAACATGTGCTGGTGCTCCAAAAAGAGGTTGGTTGTATGAAAAAGATGCAACAGAGTTTAGAGGAGAAGCTGGATGATTTGGAAAATAGGTCTCGCAGAAGTAACCTCCGCTTTTTTGGGATCCCGGATAATATAGAGGGTAAAGACTTAAAATCCTATTTAGAGGCACTGGTGATACAACTATTGGATGGGGACACGGAAGGTGTTTCAGTGCAAATTGAAAGTGCCTATTGTATTGGGCCAAGAAGAGCGAATGATGACCGTCCTAGAGTGGTCTTGGCGAAGTTTCTTAGGTTCGCGCAGAAAGAAGCAGTGTTGAGAGCAGTGCGAAGACTGGGAGTAATCTCCAAAGACAGCATCAAGTTACGAATAGTGCAGGACTACTCAGCATCCTTAGGACAGCGCCGAAGGGAATATGGCCCTCTGTGTCAAACGCTGATAGACAATAATATTAAATTTTTAGTGCAGTATCCCGCACGTCTGATCTTCACTCATGGGGGCATGCGTAGGTCATTTGATTCAGCCAAGGCAGCAACACCTTATGTGGAGGAGATTGGGAGAAAAGCAGCGGCTGCACTAAGCTCACAAGGTGGAGATCAGGAGTGTGTAACCTGTGATGGGAGAGACTGAGAAATGGAACATCAAAGCAGAAGAAAAAGAAGATCATATTGCCTTAGTGTGTGTGGAGAGTCAGTTTGGAAGTTGATATAGATGTTTGAAATGTTCAAAGTTATTGTATTAATGTTATATGTTTGATGCCTTTTAGGTTAATGATTACTAGATAAGGTTTGAGGGGCTAAAAGGAATGGAGAGAGGGACATGCATGGGGTGGATGAGTTCGAAGGTGGAAAGAGGTGGAGGAGGGCTGGGGCTGGGGTGGGATCACAAAAGGGAATGATGTGGAGCAGTTACAAAGGGAAGAGTAAAGGGGCACCGAACGCATTTGAGGGGAAGTTAAGAGTAAGGGAGGTAAGAATAAGAGGAAAGATGGGTAGTTGGGCGAGTGAGAGGGGAGCGGGGGGGAATGGGGTGGGGAGAGGGAAAGTAATGGGGGATAGAGGTTGGGAGGGAGGGATTGGGGAGGAAGGGGGGAGGGAAGGCAGCCTAATTGAGATTAAATGGTTTGATTGGGGGTGCATGCATGACGGTAAGGATGGGCCCCAGGCTGGGGGGGTCCTTCCTCACAACAAAGCATTTGTTGGTTGGCTTGAGCTTTATATTTACCCACTAACCTGAAGGTCATATCGTGGAATGTGTGTGGGATAGGTAATCCCATTAAGAGATACAAGATATTGCAGGCTCTAGCGAGACAAAAATGTGATATTTCAATGTTGCAGGAAACCCACCAGACTGCTGAGGAACATTTTAAATTACGGAGAGACTGGGTGGGGCAAGTCTGGGGGGCTCCAGCTATGGGAAGGAAAGGTGGAGTGGTCATTCTGATACACAGGCGTGTTAGGTTCGTTCAGGAAAGCATCCATGTGAGTGAGGGGGGTAGATTTGTTCTCTTGTAAGGGATGCTGGAGGTGAGGCAAGTGGTACTGGGGAATCTATATAGTCCAAATGTGTTAGATAGAGTTCTTTATGCTAGTTTGGGCTCACGAGTGGAGCAGCTGCCAGAGGCTCCTATGATTTTGGCAGGTGATTTTAATGGAGTTATGGATGTTGAACTAGATACATCTAGTGGAAGTGGAGATAGGGCGCGTGTGCAGAGTGCTAGAGTGCTGCAGAATTTGAAACGCAGGTTAGGGATGGTAGACCCTTGGCGTTTGCTCCACCCACTGGAAAGGGATTTTACGCATCAATCAAGAGCACATGGGTCGAGTGCTCACATTGATTATGTGCTGGTTTCGGAGCGGTTGTTTGCCCAAATAGAGGATGCGCAACTAGGGCCTATAGAGATTTCTGATCATGCACTGATTTGGGTGGAAATAGAATGGTTAGAGGCAAACACGCGGGATAGAATCTGGCGATTCCCAATGGATCTGTACAGAGACCCTGAGTTTCATGGTTTCCTTAAAATGCGGTGGCAAGAATTCTCAACCCACAATGCTCAGCATAAAGAGGATCCAGAGCTTTTTTGGGAAACTGCTAAAGTAGTCCTGCGGGGGGACATTATAGGGTATGTAGGGAGGAAACGGAAAATGCTGATGCAACAGATTGTTCGCTTGGAACAGCAGGCAGGTAGAGAGAGGAGAAGGCAAGCGTCATGTCCGTCGGCAGTGAATAGGAGGAAATTGTGGGAGACACAAACAGCCCTAAATGAGCTGCTACATCAAAGAGCCAAGAAGTCGTTTCTGTACTACCGCTTTCAGCTCTACAGATATGGAGACAGGCCAGGAAAGTTATTGGCAAGATGCCTTAAAGGCAGTAGGGGGACTGGTACTGTGGCGGCGCTGCGAGACGATCAGGGCCAACTGCATAAAGAAAGGCGAGCGATTGCTTAAGTATATCGGACATTTTACAAGAAGCTTTATACAAGGAAAGTTGGATCTCAGACTGACATGGTAGAGTACTTGAAATAAGTGAGTTTGCCAAGGTTAACGATGGTTCAACAGGCAGAGCTGGATAACCCAGTGACTGAAGAGGAGGTTCAGAGGGTCATTTTAAGAGCGGATTGTCACAAAGCGCCTGGCCCGGATGGGTTTGGGGCAGAATTTTATAAGTTATTAAGAGATGAGTTGGCCCCTTCCCTAGTGGCGACATATCATAGAAGGGTGGATCAGGGGAGATTCATGTGGGGGGAGAATCGGGCGCACATTATTCTTATACATAAACCAGGGAAAGATCCTTTACAAGCTGCCTCTTATCGACCTATCTCCTTGCTGAATTTTGATATGAAAATACTGGCTAAGGTGCTGGCGGACCGTTTGGGTCAGGTATTAAGTGAGCTTGTGCATGATTCTCAAGTAGGTTTTGTAAAAGGGCGATATGCGGTGCGGAATCTACGTAAAATTGTGGCATCGCTGGAGTGGGTAAGAGATAGGATGCAACAGTCGCTTTTGATTAGTTTTGATGCAGAAAAGGCATTTGATCAAGTGAATTGGGATTACCTCAGATTTCTCTTGCCACATTATGGACTGGGACCTTCTTTTTGCAATATGGTAGAGCTTTTATATACGAGGCCCACAGCTAGAGTGTTATGTAATGGAGTGCTATCAGATGAGTTTACCCTGGAGAGCGGTACAAGACAGGGATGCCCGCTCTCACCGTTGCTTTTTGTGTTGTCACTTGACCCACTGATACGACGAATAGAGATGTCTGATGAAATACAAGGTATAGGCATAGGGAGTCATATGTTTAAGATGGCAGCATTTGCAGATGACATACTGGTTCATTTGCTATCTCCTCAGACGTCGTTGCCCAATTTATTAAAGGAATTTTCTTGTTATGGGGGTTTTGCTGGGCTTTGTATCAATATGGAAAAGTCTGAAGCCATGGATGTGGAAGGGTCAATAAGGGGACATTGGAGAGGAAGTTTTCCGCTTAAGTGGGCAGGTGATACATTTGTGTATTTAGGGATTCTCCTGACGAGAGAACCGCGGGAGCTATATAGGAAAAACATGGAAAGAATCCTTGTAAAAGTTCGTTCACAGCTTCAGGTGTGGTCTCCACTGCCCTTGTCCTTACTGGGCAGGGCGGCAGCACTGGGAATGGTGCTTTATTGGCTGCAAACTCTCCCAGTGTGGTTATTGAAGCGTGATTTAAATGCTATTGACCGCGAGATTAGGAATTTCCTTTGGAAAGGTGTGCGAGCTCGCATCCCCTTACATAGATTGAGAAGGAGATGGAAGTCTGGAGGGATAGGAATCCCAGATCTTCGGACTTATGCTCTGGCATGCCAGGCATGGCATATTGGAGACTGGCTAGGGAATACTGAGGTGTATACGCCAAGAGCGCTGGAAGAGGCTCTTGTGGCTCCGCAGACCTTGTTGGCAGTATTGCACCAGGAAAGTAGGCTCCTGCCTGGTAGAGTGATTAGTAGTGAATTGGTTTACCCGGCACGAAGAGTGTGGCAACATTTGAATAGGCTCTGGGGTGAACCATCAGGGGTTTCAAGCTGGCTACCCATACAGGGGAATGATCAGTTTACACCAGGATCAGAAACGTCAGCATTTGTATATTGGAGGAGACAAGGCATATGTAATATTGGACATGTGGCGGATCAAATGGGGCAGTGTAAATCTTGGGAGACTTTGCGCATGGAGTATGGACTTAGCAGGCGGCATTATTTTGCTTACGTGCAACTCTCTCACTATGTGGCTTCCCTACCACAGGATGCACTGCGGGTGGAAAGATCGGCACAGATATTAGAGTTCTTTGCACTGGGGGAGGAGTCACCGCCTACAATTGCACAGCTGAAAAGACGATTAGATGACTATAGTAGTTTGCCTGATTATAGGGTGGAAGAAGCTTTGTGGGCACAAGAATTGAATATCTTGGTAACTCCTGGTTCACTCCTTCAGGCCTTGAGTGGGATTGCGGGGCTGGTGAGGGGAGCTCGATGGCGGGAGGTACAGTTTAAATGCATCCTACGGGCACATTTCTCTCCAAGACGGGCGTTACGATCCCATCTCACTGAGTTGGGCAGATGCCCAAAATGTCCATGCCCTTTGGCGGACTTAGGACATATGTGGTGGGGGTGTCCGATAGTTTGCCTATACTGGAAGAGGATAGCTGATTTTATGAGTAGGATTGTGTTACAGCGAGTCCGTTGGACAGCATCGCTTGTGGTGTTAAATCAGCTTGGACCACTCCACCCGAAAGGGAAATGGGAACGCCTTTTGGTCAGGAAGGCATGTCTGGTGGGTAAAGGCCCGATACTTCATAGGTGGAGAGAAGCGTCAGGTCCCACATATTGGGAATGGCGCAACAACTTTCACCAACTGATGCTTATGGAAAGGAGAGAGGCTAGAGGAAGTGCTCGACGTTGGGCCTTATTCCTGCTAATTTGGGAACCGTGTCCGAAATGAAGTGCTTCAATTGGGTTGAGAAGGTCATAGGATATTAATAATATAATTAATATGCATGTTCACTATGGGGGGTTGGTTGCTGAAGGGGGAGGCTGTGGGGTGGGAGGGAGGTTGGTGGGGAAAGGAGGGGAAAGGGGGGGGGAGAGGGGAATATTGTAAATTCTTTTTTTCTTGCTGTATTTGTATGATTGATTTGCTGAGGAATCCAGGTCTGAGAGATCACTAGAAATGCCATTTTTTGAGGTATTTGTTGGGTTTTTTTATATATTGTTTTGCATGTTCTGTATTATTTGGTTTTCAATAAACAGAGTTTACAAAAAAAAAAAAGTAGCTAAACAGGTAGAAAAGGCAACAGCAAAAGCTAGAAGGATGCTTGGGTGCATACGGAGAGGAATAGCTAGCAGAAAAAAGGAGGTGATAATGCCTCTGTATAAGTCTTTGGTGCGACTTCATTTGGAGTGTGCAATTCTGGAGACCGCATCTTCAAAGGATGTGAACAGGATGGAGTCGGTGTAGAGGATGGCTACTAAAATGATTAGTGGTCTTCATTATAACGCATATGAGGACAGACGTAAGGATCTTAATATGTACACCTTAGAGGAAAGGCGGGATAGAGGTGATATGATTGAGATGTTTAAATACCTCCGTGGCATAAATGTTCAGGGAGAGAGCCTCTTTCAATTGAAAGCAAGTTCTGCTACGAGGGGACATGGGATGAGGGTGAAGGGAGATAGATTCAGGAGTGATATGCGGAAATATTTCTTTACGGAAAGAGTAATGGATCCGTGGAATAATCTCCCAGTGGAGGTGGTAGAGATGAGGACAGTAACTGAATTCAAAAAAGCATGGGACAAACACAGATCTCTAAAGGTAAAAAGGGGACTGTTGTAGTTGTTGATATGGAAGGAAAGACTAGATAGGCCATGTGGTCTTTTTCTGTTGTCATATTTCTATGTTTCTATGTTTCATTTAGAAACTTTATCTCCCTAGCATATCCTGCTGTGACACCGACCCAGTCAATACCGGAGCAATTGAAATTACCCATTATTATTACTGTTCTGTAACTTTTGCTAGCTTCCCTGATTTCTTTGAGCATTTCATCATCCATTTGTTCATTCTGGCCAGGTGGTCAATAGTACACCCCCACTGCCATCACCTTCCCCTTTTTACTTGGGAATTTCAATCCATAGAGATTCTACAGCAAATTTTGTTTCCTGCTAAACTTTAATCTTTTGTGACTCAATGCCCTCTCTGACATAGAGTGTAACCCTTCCACCATTTTGATCAGCTCTATCATTATGATATAGTTTGATCTGAGCCCAGCTTACTGTGACACCCATGTTACCCTCCTGTGATTGCTGCCCTGTTTGCACAGGGGTCATGCCAGCTCTGACTCCTGAGTGAGGCTTGGCATTGCTGGCTATAAAAAGGGAATTAAGTCATATGGAAGGAGGAAGAAGGTGGAGAAGTAGCCCAAAGGCCAGAGCACTGGCTTGGGAACCAAGCAAAACAAGGTTCAATTCCCACTAGCACTCCTTGTGGCCTTGGGCAAGTCACATAACCCTCCATTGCTTCAACAAAATCAAATTTATTAATGTCCTTGTTTAATGCACATTACCAAGTTTAAGTTACAATGTAAACCACTTTGCTTGAAATGATAAAGCGGTATAAAAGGCCTGTTAAATAAATACAATTTGTTTTCTAAAGGACAGATGGGAGGGAAAAGGTTACCATGACAACATTCCCATTGCTCCTAGAAGGCAGTAGAAAGAGCATGACATAGAGGGAAGTTCCTGAAAAGAGAGCAGACACAGAAAATAAAGGTATAACCTCTGGAGTCTCCTAGCAGGAGCTGGCTTGGAGATCTCCTGTATTCTGCCTAAACTCTTCTCCTGTTTCTCTGTTACTGAGAGGCATATTCAAAGGAGGTGGCCAGTCTTCACCACTTTAAATTATGTCCAGATATTCCATGTCAGGGCCATATCCACAGAGCCGGAGCAAGAAGATGAGGCACCTTATGCAAACCTCATCCTTTGGGCCTCCCCTCCAGTGCTCAGTGCTGCCACTCTTCACTGGGATGTGCAGCAGCATCTATGGGCACAAATAGCCTTTAAATCTCAGTGCTGAAGGGATGTTTGCTTCCTCCCCTCTGACGCCCAATGCTGACTTCCTGCTGCAAACAGGAAGTTGGCATTAGGTGTCAGAGAGGGGAAGGAAGCAAACAGCCCCAGGGTGCTGACGTTTAAAGGTAAGCGCTGTGGGGCTGTTTGTTGCTGCTGCACTTCCCAGAGAGGGGCAATAGTGGCAGCAATGGGTGCCTCCAAAGGGCCAGCACTCTAGGCAGCTGCTTAGTTTGCCTAATGGTAGCACTGGCTCTGCATATCCGGCCACTGGTACTCCTTATGTAGCAAAAAAACTGTGAGTCAGTTGGACCGTTAGATGATAGAGGGGTAAAAGGGGCATTAAGAGGGGACAAGGCCATACCAGAGAGGCTTAATGAATTCTTTGCTTCAGTCTTTATTGAGGAAAATGTAGGGATGTTACTCATGAGTGTAGTGGTAAAATTACCCAGCAGAGAGCTTCTACTATAAATTTCATACTCAGTCAGGGCCTAGTAGCAGCAAAGAGCTTTCAGTTTAAATTTAAAGTACAGAAGAGAGCTTTCTGGTTAAATTTAGAACCCAATACTCCTTCTATCCAAGCAAGGGCTGTGCGACTCCCCCTGGAGATTTGTCACAGATTACCTTAGAAGCACAGGACAGGGTACTGTGTAGCAGCCAGCTTTTAATAAGTCTTCTTTTCTATGAACTTTTCCTTGGACTTCAATCTCACTCTCTGTGGTGGTAAATCTCATTTTTTGGGATGGTTCACCTTTGCTATTTCTGTATACCTGCTCTGAGCCTATGTTGAAGTACATACTCAAAAATGGAGTACCTTTCCAAATTAATGTGTTGCTGCTATCTACCATCACTTCCAAAGCATTTCATCTCACCTCCTTATATTCCTTACATGTTGTTGTTAAGCACTGTCGAGTCTGTGTCATCTCATGGTGACTCTCTGGATAGTTGTTCTAAACTGTGTTTGGTCTTCAGTCAGGAGGCTCATTGTTGATAGAGTGGCACCCATAGTTGCTGTTATTGTATCGATCCATCTCATTGCTAGCCTTTCTCTTTTGCATTGACCTTCTACCTTGCCAAGCATGATATTGTGGCAGGCTACGGCCTAGCATGGACTGCTACTATGAAAGGTTTGTAAGTTAGGCCTGGATCCTAACCCCCATTATAGCTAGAAAAGAACCAAAAATCTGTGAAAAATGAGAAAACTGTTTTAAACTGCTTAATAAGAAGTTTTACATGAATTCATAAGTTTTTCATTATTCTCTTGTGCGAAAAAGAAAGAAATGTTTCAATACATGCATTCTTGGAGCTAGGGATAACCTTGCAGTAGAGAAGTATCAAATTTAGAAACTGCACCATTGTTAGAACAGTCCTAAGGGAGGGGGCTGGTTGCTAGGCCCCGGAGGGATCTCTGATTGGACAGGGGCAGGGGGTGTTGGAGCCAATGGGAAGTTTGCATGTATCAAGTTGGAACCAATAGAAAGTTCTCATGTATCAAACTGGAAAAGAGGTATAAATGAGTATGTCTCTGTAAAAACTTTGCTCAGTTCCTTTTGAAGCTTTGACTGACTGGGCCTGTGCACAATAAACTGGCTTGGACCAGGTCAATTGACTCCTGGATTTATTCATTGATTGCACTTTGCTGCAGCATATTCTTGGTGCATTGGCTGGGAAGTGCGAGTAGTAAATGGTATTCAAGTGAATAAGCTACGAAATTCGCCTCGAGGATTGGCCTGGTTGGAACCGTGTCTGTCCGACCGCGGGGGAGACCTCAGGCGCCGCCGGCCCCTTTGTACCGGAGAGGGTTCTGCCTGCCTCAGCGGGCCATCGGGTCCAGCTGGCCAACACCTCCGACCCGGGGGAGTCCAGGATCCAACCCAGGAACTGGTGTGGTATCGGGAACCGGATCTGGTGAGTAGACATTTCTGTGATTTGATAGTCAGAAAGTACAGCCTGGGACAACGTCTTGCATGCGCAGGACTGATTTGGTATATTTGGTATAGACTAACTGGGAAAATCTTGCATGAGTGTGTGCGAGACAAGGGAGCCTGATCACTTCCCATAAGGGCGGTCCTAGTAAGCTCCGCGTAAGGGAAAGCGGATATCGAAGCCATCGACCCTTCTTGTTTGAAATAGTCAGTTAGTCAGAAAGCCTGGGCACTTAAAAAATGATTTCTTGTTGAAATATGATTGCTTGTGTGATTGAGAGGTCTTGAAATACAGACCGAGCGAGAGCAGACTCCTGAGTAGCGCAGTTCCTGGCCGGGCGACTGCGCCCAGGTCGCGAAAAGGAGGAAGTGAGTGGTGTTTGTCCCCCCCAGTGTTCTGTGGGCTGTACGGACCCCTTACCTACAGCCATACTACCTATCCTTATTGTTCGTTGTCTTGTACATAGAAACATAGAAACGTAGAAACATGATGACAGAAAAAGACCACAAGGCCTATCTAGTCTGTCCTTCCATAACAACAACTACAACAGTCCACTTTTTACCTTTAGAGATCCTCTGTGTTGGTCCCATGCTTTTTTGAATTCAGTTACTGTCCTCATCTCTACCACCTCCACTGGGAGACTATTCCATGGATCCACTACTCTTTCTGTAAAGAAATATTTCCGCATATCACTCCTGAATCTATCTCCCTTCACCCTCATCCCATGTCCCCTCGTAGCAGAACTTGCTTTCAATTCAAAGAGGCTCTCTCCCTGAACATTTATGCCACGGAGGTATTTAAACATCTCAATCATATCACCTCTATCCCGCCTTTCCTCTAAGGTGTACATATTAAGATCCTTAAGTCTGTCCTCATATGCTTTATAATGAAGCCCATTAATCATTTTAGTAGCAACCCTCTGCACCGACTCCATCCTGTTCACATCCTTTTGAAGGTGCGGTCTCCAGAATTGCACACCATACTCCACACACATACATCATTATGTGTACGTAGTTGCGTTTAGATTATGGGAGGGGCGGAGTCCACGCAAACTCCATTGGAATGCATGATCAAGAATTTCTGTAAAGGATTTTCGGGTGATTATGGTATGAAAATGACTCCGTCTAGATTAAAAATGTTATGTGAAAGGGAGTGGCCCGCGTTAGCTGCTTCATGGCCCCGCGGAGGCACCTTTGATTTAGAAACAGTTTTTCGAGTTCATCAGCTTGTACAAAAAGTGTATCCTGACCAGTTTCCCTATATAGATTCCTGGTTAAGCGCTTGTGAACAGCAGCCCTCATGGATGAAGTGCTGCTATGAGGAACGCTGTAGAATATTTGTAGCCACCACTAAGGGAACCAGGAGGGTTAAGGAGGAGAAGCCGCCTGTGTATTCTGCCCCAGAGTCCCCAGATATCCTGGCTAGGTTACCCCAGTACCCACAGAAGTTAGTTCCCCCAGCACCGCGGCCTGAAGTGGAGCCAGATGAGGAGCCCCAGGAAACGCCGCTGCAGCAGCCCAAGAAGCTCCCTACCCCGAGTGATAGTCCCGAGTCAGGCCCAAGCACGTCGGGGGGACTCGAGTCCTCTGACGAGGTAGAAAGCGGAGGCTCTCCTGCCAGTTCAGGGTCACCCACCAAGGAGACTTGTGCCCGGGAGCCTTATGATTTAAGAAGCATAACTCCCAAGAAGAAGAAGGAGAAAGCAGGGCACCTAATGCCATTACGCCAAGTGCCTGGAATGCCTGTTTTAAATGATCAGAGCCAGATGGCACCAGGACCAACCAGCCTAGTTTACGTGCCATTTTCCACTTCTGATTTATTAAACTGGAAAACGCATTATGCATCCTATACAGCCAAGCCTCAGGAATTAACAGAATTAATGTCTAGCATTATGCAAACCCATCAGCCTACTTGGGCTGATTGTCGCCAGCTCCTGTCCACCCTCTTTACTACTGAGGAGCGAGGGCGAACTGGGCAAGCAGCCCTTCCTTGGTTAGAAGAGACCCCTGTAGAAGGGGGAGGAATAAACCCCCCACAAGCAGCTGCTGCAGATTATCCAAATGAAGATCCCGGGTGGGACCCGAATGATGAAAGGGGGGCGGCGGCCCTAACCAGATTTCGCCAGGCCTTATTGCAGGGCCTGAAGAAGGGAGGCCAGAGGGCCATGAATATCGGAAAGGTATCAGAAGTCCTCCAGGGTCCAGATGAGTGGACAGCAGCTTTTTATGAGCGGTTGTCTGAAGCTTGTAGATTATATACCCCATATGATCCCGCCGCTCAGGAGAATTTACACATGGTAAATGCGGTCTTTTTCAGTCAGTCCCAGAGAGACATAAAACGAAAATTGCAGAAATTGGACGGATTTACGGGCATGAATACAGCACATTTAATGGAAGTCGCTCAGAAAGTATTTGTGAATCGTGAAAATGAATGTGACAGAGAAAGTGAACGGAAGATGAAGAAGAAGGCAGATCTTCTTGCTGCCGCCATAACCGAATGACGTGGAGGAGGTTTTCCTAATCAAAGGACCAGAGGACGTGGAAGAGGCCGTGGAAGCGAAAGGCCTCAAATGGGTGCGAATCAGTGTGCCTACAGCAAGGAAGAAGGACATTGGAGAAGTGAATGCCCACATCTGGACTCCGCCCCCGCGAGGGGAGGAGGGAATCCCTGGAAACCAGGAGGACGATTTCGAAGGAGGGGAGGAATGAACCGAGCACAGTTCCAGCAAGAGAGGGAGGAAGCCATTGAGGGAGTGGCAGTAGCAACGGGCTATGACTTGGATGACGTGGATGAAGACTAGGCCAGACCGGGCTCCAAGTTCACCCTGGGTCCCCAGGAGCCTATGGTCAGTTTGAAGATAGGGGACCAATACATGGATTTTATGGTAGATACAGGAGCAGAACATTCAGTAGTAGCCAAGCCAGTAGCTCCTCTTTCCTCTCGATCTGTTACAATTGTTGGAGCCACTGGAAATAAAGCCACAAAGTCATTCTTACAGAACCGCATGTGTGAACTAGGGGGACAGAAAATAACGCACCAGTTCTTGTATATGCCTGAATGCCCTATTCCACTACTGGGCCGAGACATGCTTGCTAAGCTCCAGGCACAGATATCTTTTGCTGAAGGGGGAGAAATGAAAATGACTGTGAACCCAAAGCCTGCTGGATTGATGGTGCTCACTGTTCCCCGAGAAGAAGAGTGGTGGTTCTATAGTGCACCTCCAATAAAGTCAACTAGTCCCTGTATACCTACCGACCTTATAGCCCCACCTGAAGTGTGGGCAGAAGATAATCCACCTGGCCTAGCAAAGAACATAGCCTCTGTCATTGTCACCCTCAAGCCAGGAGTGGAACCAGTTCATGTGAAGCAGTATCCTCTTCCCCGACCAGCCATTGAAGGTATCCACTGCCATTTGATGAAACTGCTGAAGTATGGACTTCTCAAGGAATGCCAGTCACCTTGGAACACCCCCCTTCTCCCAATTAAGAAACCTGGGACAGGGGACTACCGCCCAGTACAAGATCTAAGGCGAGTGAATGATGCAGTTGAAACTATACACCCTGTAGTACCAAATCCTTATACTCTCTTGGGACTGATCCCCGCTGAGGCTACTCACTTCACCGTCCTGGACCTGAAAGATGCCTTTTTCTGTGTACGCCTAGCCCCCACTAGTCAACTTTTATTCACTTTTGAATGGCAAGACCCCACAACAGGAAGGCGGGGCCAGCTCACCTGGACCAGATTACCCCAAGGATTCAAGAATTCACCTACCCTCTTCAGTGCTGCCCTGAATCAAGATCTCTCAAGTTACCCAGTGGACCCAGGAAAGAGGGTTCTTCTTCAGTATGTAGATGACTTGCTCATAGCCACCAACTCAGAAAGTGAATATCTACAAGCTACTAGTGAACTCTTGTACCTCCTCAAAGAGGCTGGATATAAAGTCTCAAGAGCCAAAGCACAACTATGCCGAACTGAAGTCAAGTATCTAGGATTCCACTTGTCCAGTGGGATCCGACATCTGGGACCAGAACGCAAAAAAGCTGTATGTAGTATCCCTACTCCAACTACTAGGAGGCAAGTAAGAGCCTTCCTGGGGGCCGCAGGGTACTGTCGCATATGGATCCCCAACTTTGCGCTGATTGCAAAACCATTGTACCAAGTCACCAAAGGAATGGAAAAGTCTCAACTAGAGTGGGGACCTGAACAAGATGCAGCATTCCAGTCTCTGAAAAGTGCTCTGATGTCATCCCCAGCTTTAGGTCTTCCAGATGTTCAGAAGCCTTTCCATCTTTTTGTCCATGAGTCACAAGGAAATGCGTTGGGAGTACTGACTCAATCTCTTGGATCTTGGCAACGACCAGTAGCCTATCTGTCAAAACAATTGGATGTAGTTGCAAAAGGATGGCCCCCTTGTTTGAGAGCTGTTGCAGCGACAGCCCTCCTAGTGGGCGAAGCAGATAAGCTCACACTGGGGCAAACTCTTCAAGTCACCGTACCACACTCTGTTTTGACTCTCATGGAACACAAAGGAAACTTCTGGCTGACCAATTCACGAATGTTGAAATATCAGAGCATGCTGTGTGAAACCCCCCAGATACAGTTAAAAGTCCGTCAAGCTTTGAACCCTGCTACATTGTTCCCAATTGGTCCTGGGCCCCCTGATCATAACTGTTTAGAAACCATGGACACTGTATTCTCAAGTCACCCTGATTTGACCGATGTCCCTCTAGAGGACCCTGAACGGACTTTCTTTGTGGATGGAAGCAGTTTGGTCATCAATGGACATCATTGTGCTGGATATGCAGTGGTGACCCTTGATCTGGTAGTTGAGTCCTCAGTCCTGACCCCAGGAACGTCTGCACAGAAAGCTGAATTGATAGCCCTCACTATTAGGATCCTGACTGCCTCGGTGGCACAGCAATGTCTGATATGTGCCAAGAATAATGCTAAGCAAGGTCCCATTCCACCCCCAAGAGTTCAGTCAGTAGGGGTGACCCCAATGAGTGATATACAGGTAGACTTTGCTGACATGCCCCGTACAAATGGGTATCACTATATGTTAGTGTTAGTCTGAACATATGTTGTTATCCTGTCAACCCCCACTGCAGTGAAAGTTGCAGAATTTGAACCCTGGATCCACCACAGTCGAGTAAAGCCGGCAGCTGCTCCTGATCCTGACCAATGGATGTCAGTGAATGATCCCGAGACTTGTGATAAGGAAGCTTATCATAGCTCAGGAAGGAGCTATAGGAAAGGTGAAGTGACTCTGAACAAGCAACCTGTCAGTTCTGATAGAAATAAGAAAACAGAATTTTCCCCTAAAAGACTACCAGTCCCAGAATGCACCAGGTTTCCAACAGCCATTAGAGGAGCTGAAGTAGGGAAATGTGTGTTCAATCAGGAGGGCTATGAGGTAATCCCTAAGCACTCATCTCAAAGGGCAGGGCCTGATTCAGCACAACTGCGCTGTGCTAGGGTGGAGCACTCATCTAAGAAGAATAAAGGTAGAGTTTATTCTACAGAGAATCAGCTGGAGCTTGATCATCTTCATCATCAGGAGGATCATCAGAAGCAGAAGCCAAACCGGACGGACAGAGAGGGAAAGAAACCCTTTGGAAGAAAGAGGAGAAAAGCCTTTGAGAGGTCTAGAAGAGTCCAGCGCAGTACGTATACTGGGAGGCATTCCAAGGGCCAGCATACACCATTGGACTGGGGAAAGCCAGAGGAATGGTGCTGCAGAGCTAGGAATCTCCAGACGGTACCTGTGAGGGAGACGGCTGCACGTGGAAGGGACCCTAAGACCCGTGCCAGAAGGTATGTGAAGAGAGATCCAGTGTCCAGGGATCTGGATTGGAAGGCTGGACATAAGAACTGGACTACATACTGGCCAGGCTATATAGAGAGGAACTCTAACAGCAATGGAAGCTCAGGTATGAACACTGATCTATGCCCTAGCTATAACCTTGAAAGACAGCAGGGAAACAAGTATTCTCCTGAAAGTGCTCCATTGGGAAATTCATCTGTGCCAATCCATGATATGGAACCCATGCTTGTTGAAGAAGAGGGGGTGATAGCAGATGAAGAATCTGTTTACATGGACTGCTCTCTGTCTAAACTCCTTTGGTGATTTTCTGTTATAAAGTACAGCAACCATCACAAAGAAATACAAACTTGTTCTTTAATCTACTCAGAAAAGCTCATGAGTAGGATTTTTAGCCACGCAGTAGAAAGCAAGCCAGCTATGGGGTTTTAGCTGGATAACTGCTAGCAATTGAGCCTTACCTAATTGCTTGTGAGCTCTAAGAGAATCACTTCTGAATCTATGTGGGAAGATATAAGAAGTTTACCTGAAAAGAACAGTTTTTTTCCTTCTTTGTGGCTTTTGATTTGTTGTTTGATACATGCTAAGAAAATATTAGCTAAGCCTACAGAAAAAACCAGTTTGTTATCAACCAGGTTTTATTTCTTTTGCTTTGATTGCCTGATAAGTTAAAATGTTGTTTTCCTGATTTTGTTTTTCCAAGTTTAACACTGAAAGCAAGTAACCTGATTTATGTGCTACCAAGCATATCTGTGTTGGGAGAAATAACCCCATAAACAAATATCTTATTGGCTTTACCCTTGAGCACAACTAAATTATTGTGAGCAGCTGTGTCGGGTGTGAATGGACTGCATTGACCACAATCCCTTGCAAATCATATTGACATATGCACTTGCCAAGACTGTGAACATTCTCACCCAGGCAGCCGTCTGACAAATGGCGTAGTTTTTCGGATTGCTTTTGCACAAAAGGGATTTACTTGCTGAGGATTACAACTAAAGTTCAAGTTTAAAGCTGGAAAAAAAAAGATTTTCCCTCAACTGGAGGAGAAGTGGATGTTCCAGGCAGCTGTCCCAGGAGGAAAAGACCCTGTGCAGAGCTGGATTCATCACTGACACAAGGTAATAAGTTCCTGGGCATGTCTAGTGGTGGATGGGAGTAAGGCACAGGGGTAATTGAAAAAAAAAGGTAGAAAAAAAAAACACCTGTTTGGAAGGTGGTGCACTTTGTTTTTTTTTTCTTTGTTTCTTGCAGGGATCAAGATGGATCCAAAGGAACTACCTCAGTGGATGGCAGCCCAGTTTAGCAGGCAACAGGAGCTAGCACAGCAGGCTCAGAACACTGCTATGAAAGCCTTAATGGACCAGCAGAAGCCAGTGTTTGATCTGGTGCAAGCCCTAGTTAAGTTGAAAAACCAAAGTGGACCAGATGCAAGACCAGCAGTAAATACTGGTACACCACATGTGGACAGTGTGGGACTCAATCAAGGAATTGGGGCATTTAGTTTTGGGAAGCTAACTCCAGATGATAATGTTGATGATTTTCTAGAATCTTTTGAAAGAGTGGCACAAGCATTAGCATGGCCAGAGACCCAGTGGGCAGTAAGGCTGGCAGCCTCATTAACTGGAGAGGCGCTTGCAGCTTATAGAGCAATGCCAGCAGCCCAGGCTTTGAATTATAAGGATGTAAAGGCTGCTATTAGAGATCGCCTAGGGTTGTCTATTTCGGAGTATAGGCGAATGTTTAGAGCTACTACATTGAGAGTGGGTGAAACACCCAGGGCTCTGAGTCAGAGAATCAGAGGTTTAGCTGTAAAATGGTTGGAGCCTGAGCAAAAGACGGTAGAAATGTTATTAGACATTATAATGCTTGAACAATTTATGTCTGCGGTCCCTAAAGATTTGCACACTTTCCTTATACAGCAAAATTGCCAAAATCTTGGAGAGGCAACCATGCTAGCAGAGAGATTCTTGGAAGCCATGCAGGCTTGCCATAGAATGGGTGGCCCTCTGAAGATGGGTGCTGAGGCAAGATGTGCTGTATCAGAAAAGAAAATAATTAAAAATGTTTCTGAAAATGAATGTACTGTATCAAACCAGATGACACAGTGGAGTAGAAAGAAATGTTTCAAGTGTGGAAAATGGGGACATTTAGAAAAGGGATGCCAGACACACACTAGCTTAATGGGTCTGGATTTAAAACAGCCCAAAGAAGGATTTCTTTTGATGGTTGATGTGCAAGGAATTACCACAAATGCTTTGTTAGACTCTGGGGCAGACCAGAGTATGATGTCAAAAAGGCTTTGGAAGAGGATAGAGGCCCAAGAAGGATTTGTGCCTAGAACCTCTGAAAGCCAAGTTCACATCAGATGCATTCATGGTGCTGCAACATCATATCCCACCTATAGGCTAAAGGTTAAGTTCCTGGGCGAACAAGAGGAAGTCCTGTTAGCAGTGGTGCCTAGGCTACCCTTTGATTTGGTTCTAGGAAGAGACTGGCCAAGATTTAAGCAGGGTCTAGTGGAAGGACTAGGAAAGAAGGAGGGAGAAGGTTTAATGGTAATAGCTCCCGGGCCTTTATTTGGAAGTCCTCAGACCCCAACTAAAAAGATGGTTAAGCGTCCAGAAGACCAAGCTACCCCAAAGCAGACATTCATCCTAAAGTACCATAGGGTCACAGAGAAGGCCCAAGCTCCTAAGCGGGCAACCCCTCAAGCTGCTGGGTTTGACCTGTGCAGCATAGAAAATGTGAATGTACCTAGCCAAGGGAGAGCCTTGGTTGACACCGGTCTCCAAGTGGAAATACCTATTGGATGCTATGGGAGAGTAGCCCCAAGGTCCGGATTAGCTCTTAAATATTTCATCGATGTGGGTGCGGGAGTAATTGATCCCGATTACAGGGGTAATATTAAAGTTCTGTTATTTAATTTTGGACAGAATGATTATCACGTGAAGACAGGAGACAGAATTGCCCAATTGATCTGTGAGAGGCTGGGTTTTCCACCTGTGGAGGAGGTCACATCCCTGGAAAATTCTGAGCGTGGAACCAAAGGCTTTGGTTCTACTGACGTCAAAGGGGTTAAAAGTCTAGCTGCCACCTGTGCCCGAGAGAGGGAGGTGAATGAAGAGGAAGATTTGGGACCCCAGGTATCTGATTGTAAAGAAAAATCAGAGCCCCAAATAGGGGAGGACCTGACAGTGGTACAACAGGAAGAAATTAGGAAATTGCTTAAAGAATTCCCAGATGTGTTGACACCCATACCTGGGGAGACACATTTGGTTGCCCATGAAATAATAACTCCACCTGGGAAATTAGTTCGTCAAAGGCCATACCGCTTGCCTGAAGCCAAGAGACAGGAAGTAGTGGCACAAGTCCAGGAGATGTTGGACATGGGAGTAATAGAGGAGTCAAAGAGTCCCTGGAATAGCCCCATAGTCCTGGTGCCGAAGCCTGATGGATCTTTAAGATTTTGTATTGACTTCCGGCAGGTAAACGCCATATCAGTTTTTGATGCATATCCAATGCCAAGAATTGAAGAGCTGTTGGACCAGCTGGGACAGGCTCAATACTTAACCACCCTTGATATGACAAAAGGATATTGGCAAATCCCTCTCACCAGGGAGTCGAAGTCGAAGACTGCGTTCAGCACCCCCGTTGGCCTTTTCCAGTTCAAGAGGATGCCTTTCGGACTGCATGGAGCAGCGGCTACCTGCCAAAGGTTAGTGGATCAGGTACTTCGACCCCACCAAAATTATGCTTTTGCATATATGGATGATGTCATAATCCATAGTAACACCTGGGCGGAGCATCTAAAGAGGATCAGGGCAGTCCTGGGCTCCATGAAGCAAGCGGGAATCACTTTAAACCCGAAGAAGTGTGCCTTTGCAAATAGGGAGGTAAAATACCTGGGCCACCTAGTGGGAAGAGGAAAAATTAAACCTCTAATGAGTAAAGTAGATAGCATCAGGAATTTTCCTCCTCCAACAACAAAGAAACAACTAAGAAGTTTCTTAGGACTTATTGGATACTACCGCAGATTTATACCGCAATTTGCAGAGAAAAGTGCAATTTTCACGGATATGCTGCGGAAGAATTGTCCAAACCAGCTAAAGTGGACACCTGAAGCTGAAAAAGCGTTTTCAGTCTTAAAAGGAAAATTGTGTACAGGACCGGTACTGAAAGTGGTGGACTTCAAGAAACCCTTTCTGGTTCAAACAGATGCATCAGATGTAGGGCTAGGAGCGGTTCTATCCCAGTGTCATGAAGGGGAGGAGCATCCTGTGATGTACCTGAGCAGGAAGTTGTCACCGGCTGAACAAAAGTATTCCACAATAGAAAAAGAATGTTTAGCTATTAAGTGGTCAGTGGAGGCGTTAAGGTTTTACCTTACAGGGAGAAAGTTCCAGTTGATCACAGACCATGCCCCACTTAAGTGGTTGCAGCAAATGAAGAACCACAATGCCAGGTTGACACGCTGGTACATGGCCTTACAGGCATTTGATTTTCAAGTTGAACATCGTGCTGGGAAGTTACACAAGAATGCAGATGCCCTTTCCCGTATTACGGACTGTAGAGAAGAAGTTTTACCAGTTACACCAGTCCGTAATAACTTAAGCAGGGGGGTATGTGATAAGGAAGCTTATCATAGCTCAGGAAGGAGCTATAGGAAAGGTGAAGTGACTCTGAACAAGCAACCTGTCAGTTCTGATAGAAATAAGAAAACAGAATTTTCCCCTAAAAGACTACCAGTCCCAGAATGTACCAGGTTTCCAACAGCCATTAGAGGAGCTGAAGTAGGGAAACGTGTGTTCAATCAGGAGGGCTATGAGGTAATCCCTAAGCACTCATCTCAAAGGGCAGGGCCTGATTCAGCACAGCTGCGCTGTGCTAGGGTGGAGCACTCATCTAAGCAGAATAAAGGTAGAGTTTATTCTACAGAGAATCAGCTGGAGCTTGATCATCTTCATCATCAGGAGGATCATCAGAAGCAGAAGCCAAACCGGACGGACAGAGAGGGAAAGAAACCCTTTGGAAGAAAGAGGAGAAAAGCCTTTGAGAGGTCTAGAAGAGTCCAGAGCAGTACGTATACTGGGAGGCATTCCAAGGGCCAGCATACACCATTGGACTGGGGAAAGCCAGAGGAATGGTGCTGCAGAGCTAGGAATCTCCAGACGGTACCTGTGAGGGAGACGGCTGCAGGTGGAAGGGACCCTAAGACCCGTGCCAGAAGGTATGTGAAGAGAGATCCAGTGTCCAGGGATCTGGATTGGAAGGCTGGACATAAGAACTGGACTACATACTGGCCAGGCTATATAGAGAGGAACTCTAACAGCAATGGAAGCTCAGGTATGAACACTGATCTATGCCCTAGCTATAACCTTGAAAGACAGCAGGGAAACAAGTATTCTCCTGAAAGTGCTCCATTGGGAGATTCATCTGTGCCAGTCCTTGATATGGAACCCATGCTTGTTGAAGAAGAGGGGGTGATAGCAGATGAAGAATCTGTTTACATGGACTGCTCTCTGTCTAAACTCCTTTGGTGATTTTCTGTTATAAAGTACAGCAACCATCACAAAGAAATACAAACTTGTTCTTTAATCTACTCAGAAAAGCTCATGAGTAGGATTTTTAGCCACGCAGTAGAAAGCAAGCCAGCTAAGGGGTTTCAGCTGGATAACTGCTAGCAATTGAGCCTTACCTAATTGCTTGTGAGCTCTAAGAGAATCACTTCTGAATCTATGTGGGAAGATATAAGAAGTTTACCTGAAAAGAACAGTTTTTTTCCTTCTTTCTGGCTTTTGGTTTGTTGTTTGATACATGCTAAGAAAATATTAGCTAAGCCTACAGAAAAGACCAGTTTGTTATCAACCAGGTCTTATTCCTTTTGCTTTGATTGCCTGATAAGTTAAAATGTTGTTTTCCTGATTTTGTTTTTCCAAGTTTAACACTGAAAGCAAGTAACCTGATTTATGTGCTACCAAGCATATCTGTGTTGGGAGAAATAACCCCATAAATAAATATCTTATTGGCTTTACCCTTGAGCACAACTAAATTATTGTGAGCAGCTGTGTCGGGTGTGAATGGACTGCATTGACCACAATTCCTTGCAAATCATATTGACATATGCACTTGCCAAGACTGTGAACATTCTCACCCAGGCAGCCGTCTGACAGACTCCATTGCGACTTACATTGCGGAGACAATCGTCACTATAGAGAATCTTCAGAATCTACAGCTCTATTTTCATCATGCGAGGGTGACCATCACAGCAGGAACAGAAGAAGAAGACTCAACAAGTTCATCATACCCAACTTCCTAGTTGATTCCCAAAGACTGTAAAAGGAAGGTCGTATGGTTCCCAATACACATGCGCCTCCCCAATGGTGAGGGAGCCTAGCATATGCTCGGGTTCCGCAAATCCAGTACAGTCCAGGTGGTGCTTGCCAGGAATTATATGCTGCTAAGTTAGTCCAAATACTGGCAAGTTTGGGGAAACGGACTAGAGGATTGGAGGGTTCTGTAGCGTTGACTCCTGACCACCAAGACGTCTTCTTAGTGGTACTGTTGTAGAACTTTTGATTGAGACAGACCAGCTGCCCCACTTCCATATTAAACAGCGGTCCATAGCGAGCAAAGCATAAGTTACCCACAATGGAGTGGGCCAATACCCATTCACTCATTGTATTAGGTATGTCAGTCTGATTATATGAAACAGAATAGTTCAATTCTTGTGCCTCCCAAGGCCATTGGTCTTCCATCTTAGTTCCTCCACAAAATAAACAGTCTGAAATGTGGAGACTAGATGCTACTGCTCCCGCTAGCTCAAGGAACAAGTTCTGGGAGGTAGGAGGAATTTCAAACTCAGCTTTCATGGCCTCGTACAAGGAGTGATGTATACGATAGGGTAAGGATTGTCACACCCCCAGGGGCCCTATCGGTGGGGTCCGGTATTGCCTGATGATTCCTCCTCTTGGCTCTGTCAGTACTGCAGGCAGCCTTGCCTGGCCCTCTGAGAGTGGTAGTTGTACCTTTCTATTATATGAACCACATAACACACTTCAATTCCAAATGAGGGCTTTATTCCCCGTCCACGAGGTTTTTTCTCTTTCTTGGCAAAACAAATAACAGACCACTTCGGGCATATAACATAAATTAAATGTGTAACAAAAATAGCTTACTTCAGCTTTTAAATACAAACAAAAGAAAAGAATTAAACAGCCTCACTGTTCCTAATACAGCCTTTTCTTTTGTTGCTACAGCACAGCTCACTTCTGCTGCTTTAAACTCTGGTTATCTTCAACCATTTACCTTAGAGAGAACTCTGGGTCAATCACAGATAATGAACAGTCCATTGGTTCAGGAACAACTGGTATATCTGAATTCTCACATTCCATTAATTCATATTCATCTGAACCCTTAATTCTAGGATCAGCTGTTTCACAGGGATAAGGCTGGTTTGCTCCGTCAAACAGGAAGTTGCTCTGTCCCTCTGCACAAATGCCTTGCTGGGAAATACCATAAGGTTTTGAATGGGGCTAATAGGAGCTCTGCCCCTGTTGGTAACCAAAAGGATATTTCAAACCTTCTCTAGCTCTGCTACTAGAGCATTTGTGGTATGTTCTGAGCTTGCTCGGGTCTAGCCCTTGCAACACAGCTGCCCTGGATTGCACTGCTCGAGACGGAACCTTATCACAGGTTGGGAGTTTAAACTTGCTAGCAAAATCACAAGCTTCTTCAGGTAAGAAAACTTCTCTTCTTTTAAAGCTTCTAGCACAAGGGAAGAAGTTATTCTCTGTTTCTCTTAAGCTTGTTTTATGTTGGCTTTTCCTGTTACTTCAGGGTTTTACCCACTCAGGTAGGAAACAGCCTCTATTAGCATTTCCTGCTTTGTTACCTTCTATGGAAGATTTCCTACGTCTCTCGTGCCCTCCACGCATACACACAGTATCTGGCTGCTGATTTCCACACTTCTCACACAGGTCTAGGGACTCACTCAGACCTTCGCGTTGGTTCTTCTGCTGATCCAATAGTTCATTCTCTCTTTCTCTCTCTCTTTCATTCCAGTTCCATTCTTTCCACAGCTTTAGCTGCCCTTGCTGCTGTCTCTCTTGCTGTGACCCTCGTTGGCTCACCTCCTCTCTCTCTCCAACTATTTGTGAGCGTGTTTTATGTCTGTGTCTTTGGGCTCCACCTCCACCCAGCTGATCCCTATCAGGCAATGCAAACTCCCTTTGCTTGCTATCTGGGTGTGTCTTCCCAGCCCTTATCCACGTGTGCCTTGGTTGTCTATAGCAACCATCTGACAGTTTTCTGTTTACACTGTCATCTCTTCCCTGATCATTCCTGCTGATCTGCATTTTCTCAGGTTCCATTAGGTCTACCTTGTGACACATTCCCCCCCTTAAAATATTACGTGCTGCCGCAATTTCTGGCGGACAGCATGTAATCCGGGAGAGCGCATCTGCGTTCCCATGCATTCTCCCTGCTCGGTGCTGAACCACAAAATTAAAAGCTTGGAGCGCTAGGTGCCACCTGGTTAATCGGGCGTTGTTATTTTTCATCAAGTGAAGCCACTTCAATGGAGCATGATCAGTTATTAATAAAAACTTTCTCCCTGTGAGATAAAAACGCAGAGCCTCGATGGCCCACTTTATGGCTAAACACTCTCTCTCTATAGTGGCATAATTTCTTTCTGCCGGAGAGAGTTTCCTACTTAGGTAGGCTACCGGATGCTCCTTACCCTCGAATACTTGGGACATTACCGCCCCCAACCCCGTATCCGACGCATCGGTTTGTACGATAAATGGTGAATTAAAATCTATGCCTCGTAATACTGGGGCACTGCATAATTTCTCCTTAAGGGTTGTAAAGGCTGTCTCTGCTCCAGGAGTCCATCGGACCTGGTTTGGTGCATTCTTTTTCAACATCTCCGTAAAGAGAATGCTTTCCTCCGCGAAGCGGGGTATGAAGCGTCGATAGTAGCCCAGTAGTCCTAAGAAGCTCCGCACTTGCTTCTTTGTTATGGGCCTGGGGAATTCTCTAACGCTTTCCACCTTGCTTTCCAATGGTTTTACCAGGCCCCTTCCTACCATATGGCCTAGGTATTTGGCCTCCTCCGTAGCAAACAAACACTTTTCAGGGTTAAGTGTGAGGCCTGCCCTCCGTAGTGCCCTAAGGACTGTTTCCACCCTTGTAAGGTGTTGTGACCAGGTTGTGCTGTATATTACTATGTCGTCCATGTACGCGAGGGCGTACTCATGGTGGGGCCTCAAAACCTGGTCTACAAGACGCTGGCACGTAGCCGCTGCCCCATGCAACCCAAACGGCATCCGCCTGAATTGGTATAGCCCAATTGGCGTGGAGAAGGCCATTTTGGGCTTTGAATCCTTGGTTAAAGGAATCTGCCAGTATCCTTTACTTAGATCTAACGTAGTTAGATATTTTGCTTGTCCCAAACGGTCCAGAAAGTCATCTATGCGAGGCATAGGGTACGCATCAAATTGCGAGATGTCGTTGACCTGGCGAAAATCTATGCAAAACCTTAAGGTCCCGTTGGGTTTCGGCACTAGCACTATGGGACTGGACCACGGGCTCCGAGATTCCTCTATGATGCCTGTGGCCAGCATTTCTTTTACCTGGGCAATAACTTCCTGTTTTCTAGACTCGGGCATCCTATATGGACGTTGTCATATGACTCGTCCTGGTACAGTGATTATTTTGTGTGACACGAGATGAGTTTCGCCCGGTAAAGTGGTTAGTACATCCAGAAATTTTATTAATAGGCGCATTAACTCCTTTTGTTGTTGAGGGGTTAGCTCAGAACCTATTCTAGGGGAAGTTTGCTTTGCCCAATCCTCTACCTGGGG
Source organism: Ichthyophis bannanicus (assembly GCA_033557465.1). NCBI lineage: Eukaryota > Metazoa > Chordata > Amphibia > Gymnophiona > Ichthyophiidae > Ichthyophis > Ichthyophis bannanicus. The sequence goes on along the minus strand of CM066032.1, from coordinate 931,532,872 downwards.
CCCCAGATCCTCTTCGGTCCTTTCCTCACCAAGGGCCGTTAAACTTTTTACTTCTCTTGCCCCTGTAGATCCAAACCCGCTCTTTCCCCTCTCAGTGGATGGTAATGAGGGTACTTCCTCAACAGTCGGGAACCCTACTCGTTCACAGATTAACTGTGCAATCCGATCACCCGTCCGTACTTTAAAGTCTTTGTCCCCGAAATTAAATAATAGGACTTTTACTGGTCCTCGATAATCGGGGTCGATAACCCCGGCACCAACATCTATCGAATATTTCACTGCCAAACCTGACCTCGGCGCTATACGCCCGTAGCATCCATCTGGGACTTTAATCTGGATGCCTGTATCTATTAGCGCTTTCCCCCCTTTTTCCACGACAGCATTCTCCACACTAAAAAGGTCGTATCCCGTGGCCATTGCCGAGGCTCTTTTTGGACCTTTAGCCTGGTCAGTATCCTTACAAAACTGTAGGATAAATTTTTGTTTCCCAGCTGGTGGTGGCTCCTGAGCCTGGGGTCCCTTTTTAGGTGGTTTCCCAAATAATGGACTGGGGATAGCGGCTGCTATGGCTTCTACCTTTTCCTCCTCAGCTACTGCTGGGGATTGTGTGGGGGCAGGGACTAATATCTCTTGGAGACCTTTCTCCATCTCTTGGCAGAATGGAATCCAGTCTCGTCCAAGGACAACTGCATAAGGCAATTTAGGTACCACCGCAACTAGTATTCTACGGATGGACCCTAAACCTTGTATGCCTACCTCGTATAGCGGATAATGGGAAGCTTCCCCATGTACGCATCTTATGCGAACTTGGCCTTCTACTGGATTCGAGGGAGACGACCGATGTTTTTCTATGGTTTTCCAGAAGTCACGAGAAACCATGCTCTGATCGGCCCCCGAATCCAGTAGCGCTAGGACCTGTATCCCATCTACCCGGATCATTTGTACGAATCCCTCTGGTATTATTTCTTCTGTCCCTGTTATGAGGGCTGTCCTAACTCTACATTCCTTCATGATATGTCCAAGCTTACCACATTTATAACACTTCTTTGTGTTTCTAGCCATCACATCTTTACCAGAGTCATAATTATATGCTTTAAGTCTTTCATACTTTTTACATTCATCCGACTCTTTCATACCTGCCACTTTTAAGAGGCTTATTTTGGAGGTATCTGCTTGTTCGGCTTCTCTAAACACTTCGGCCAGTTTAGCTGCCTCCTCAGTGTTAGAGCAGTTTTGTAGAGTTAAAAACGTTTTCATCTCTGGGGGTATCGCTAGCAGGAATTGCTCTAGAATAATCTCATCTAGAATGGACTCTAGTGTTCTCCCCTCTGGGTCTAACCATTTGTACGCCAGACTTTTAAGTCTTTGGCATAATGCTCTCGGGGTTTCATTATCATACATTTGTGCCCCCCTGAATAACCGCTTATAGTGTCTTGGTGTAAGACCAAGCCGATCCTTTACAGCTCTCTTAATTTCCTGATAATTATTAGCAAGGCTAGCGGGCATGGCCTTAAAAGCAGACAGAGCTTCACCACTTAAGGTCATGGCAAATCTCATTGCCCACTGCTCTGCAGGCCATTTAAGGTTTCCAGCTATGCGCTCAAATGCCTCAATGAAATCGTCAGGATTGTCCTCCTGTTTTAAATGTCTTAACGACCAAGCAAAACCAGTGTTCAGTTCTACTTGCGGTATTGTGGTAGTAGATGCTGCTTCTTCTCCATGTGACTTGTTTAATAGTGCGCGGACTGCCTCCAGCAATGGTCGTTGCTGCTCTCTTATGGCGGTCATATACTGCTCCTGCAGATGTTGCACCATCTTCGCTTGTTTTTCCCATTGTTCATTCACCCACGCTAGCATGTTTTGTGGATCCATCGTCTTCTTCGGATTCTGCACCTGCAAGGAAAAGAAAAGAAAGACCCACCAAGTGCGGTACTTTCTACAGGAATTTTATCCCAGTTATATCGCCCTCTTTTTCTCACTAGGGTATCCCGTACCCGTCCACCCAGGCTACTAGTACCTTAGTCTCCTGGTAGACTTCAGCATGTGAGAAAAAGGTCTTTTTATTCGTCCCCTGGCCGACCTGCCAGTCGAATCTTCCTCCGACAGTGCTCTGTATCCGGATATTCTCCTTGCTTCTCAGCAATGACCTTTTTCCTCCTCTTCAGGAAAAATCAGCTTATGCCACAGAAAAAAAAAATCCTCAATACTACGCCATTTTGTCACACCCCCAGGGGCCCTATCGGTGGGGTCAGGTATTGCCTGATGATTCCTCTTCTTGGCTCTGTCAGTACTGCAGGCAGCCTTGCCTGGCCCTCTGAGAGTGGTAGTTGTACCTTTCTATTATATGAACCACATAACACACTTCAATTCCAAATGAGGGCTTTATTCCCCGTCCATGAGGTTTTTTCTCTTTCTTGGCAAAACAAATAACAGACCACTTCGGGCATATAACATAAATTAAATGTGTAACAAAAATAGCTTACTTCAGCTTTTAAATACAAACAAAAGAAAAGAATTAAACAGCCTCACTGTTCCTAATACAGCCTTTTCTTTTGTTGCTACAGCACAGCTCACTTCTGCTGCTTTAAACTCTGGTTATCTTCAACCATTTACCTTAGAGAGAACTCTGGGTCAATCACAGATAATGAACAGTCCATTGGTTCAGGAACAACTGGTATATCTGAATTCTCACATTCCATTAATTCATATTCATCTGAACCCTTAATTCTAGGATCAGCTGTTTCACAGGGATAATAAGGCTGGTTTGCTCCATCAAACAGGAAGTTGTTCTGTCCCTCTGCACAAATGCCTTGCTGGGAAATACCATAAGGTTTTGAATGGGGCTCATAGGAGCTCTGCCCCTGTTGGTAACCAAAAGGATATTTCAAACCTTCACTAGCTCTGCTACTAGAGCATTTGTGGTATGTTCTGAGCTTGCTCGGGTCTAGCCCTTGCAACACAGCTGCCCTGGATTGCACTGCTCGAGACGGAACCTTATCACAGGTTGGGAGTTTAAACTTGCTAGCAAAATCACAAGCTTCTTCAGGTAAGAAAACTTCTCTTCTTTTAAAGCTTCTAGCACAAGGGAAGAAGTTATTCTCTGTTTCTCTTAAGCTTGTTTTATGTTGTATTTTCCTGTTACTTCGGGGTTTTACCCACTCAGGTAGGAAACAGCCTCTATTAGCATTTCCTGCTTTGTTACCTTCTATGGAAGATTTCCTACGTCTCTCGTGCCCTCCACGCATACACACAGTATCTGGCTGCTGATTTCCACACTTCTCACACAGGTCTAGGGACTCACTCAGACCTTCGCGTTGGTTCTTCTGCTGATCCAATAGTTCATTCTCTCTTTCTCTCTCTCTTTCATTCCAGTTCCATTCTTTCCACAGCTTCAGCTGCCCTTGCTGCTGTCTCTCTTGCTGTGACCCTCGTTGGCTCACCTCCTCTCTCTCTCCAACTATTTGTGAGCGTGTTTTATGTCTGTGTCTTTGGGCTCCACCTCCACCCAGCTGATCCCTATCAGGCAATGCAAACTCCCTTTGCTTGCTATCTGGGTGTGTCTTCCCAGCCCTTATCCACGTGTGCCCTGGTTGTCTATAGCAACCATCTGACAGTTTTCTGTTTACACTGTCATCTCTTCCCTGATCATTCCTGCTGATCTGCATTTTCTCAGGTTCCGTTAGGTCTACCTTGTGACAGGATACATGGGCCTTGGTGTTCAATTGTAGATACAGGATAGTCCCAGGATCTACACCTCCTCCTGCTATACGCAATCCAAATTTGTATTCTTGCTTCCATTGGCTAGGGTTAATTATGAGAAGTTGCAGAGGATTGCAAGCACCTTTCTGGCATTTCTTGGGCTCAGGTAAGCTGATTTTCGTCAGACTGCTTTTGCGATTATCACCATCTCATCCCACAGGTGCATTCTTCCATGTAGCAAAATATACGCAGTCCCATTTTGGGCAGAAATAATCATGTTTAGATGCAATGGTGTAAGTGGTGGTTGGAGAGTTCTTTCCTGTACACCGTCCCCATCCATAGGCTCCTTCTGGACACATATATTTATCATCATGGTAGTATGCTCGCTCCCATGACCCACATCTGTGATAAGCATTTCTGTTAATTGCATCACAGGCATCAAAGTTCAGGATAATGGATTTTGTGGGGTCTGCAAGAGGTTTTGTCGCATTTATGATGGCTCCATCTTCATCATTCCAGCGGATTTCAAATGTATAATATGAAGGGTTTTGTCGGGGGTTATAACAAGTCTTACTTTTCAGTTCGGTGCCATTATAAATACACCGGCTGACCGTACCAGTGCAAGTATAGTAGGAATTGTAGAGTAAAGTCTGAGTAATCTTCTGTCCCGTTCGGGTGGTAGTTATGCAGGCTGCACAAGGGGGTAAGGCAAAAGTCTTTTCCAGGAATCCCAGGATCACCACTCCCACAAGGCAATAGTGGAAGAACTTTGTGATTACAGTCTTTGGGGATCAACTAGGAAGTTGGGTATGATGAACTTGTTGAGTCTTCTTCTTCTGTTCCTGCTGTGATGGTCACCCTCGCGTGACGAAAATAGAGCTGTAGATTCTGAAGATTCTCTATAGTGCCAGTTTTCTCCGCAATGTAAGTCGCAATGGAGTCTTGGGATCATTCACTGACGTCCATTGGTCAGGATCAGGAGCAGCTGCCAGCTTTACTCGACTGTGGTGGATCCAGGGTTCAAATTCTGCAACTTTCACTGCAGTGGGGGTTGACAGAATGACGACATATGGTCCCTTCCAATGCGGCGCCAGCGGGGTCTTTCTCCACTCTTTCACCCACATGGACGTTCCTGGCTTGAAGGGATGCAGAGGCTCAGTCAGGTTGATGGGTAGTCGATCTTGCACCCACGTCTGAAGATTCTGCAAAACAGAACCTAAAGCTAATAGTTCTTGTCTAGTCATTTCGGATGCTATTTGTCTCATGTCTCCCTTTATTCCCTGCACAAGGGGTGGAGGTCGCCCATATAAAATCTCAAAAGGGGAGACTCCTAGGGACTTGGTGGGAGCTGAACGTATCCTAAGAAGAGCTATAGGGAGAGCCTGAAGCCATTTTAGGTGTGTTTCTTGAGAAAGCTTGGACAACTGAGTTTTCAAGGTTCTATTCATACGTTCCACTTTTCCTGAACTCTGGTGTCTCTCTAAGCAGTGTGTAACTTCCATTGTATTTGCAAAGCTCGAGCTAACTGTTGGGTCACTTGGGATACAAATGATGGGCCATTATCTGATCCTATAGTCAATGGTATTCCAAATCGAGGAATAATCTCATGAAGCAATACCCTAGTGACCTCTCGGGCTTTCTCAGTTTGAGTGGGATAGGCTTCTACCCATCCCGAAAATGTGCAGACTAACACTAACATATAGTGATATCCATTTGTATGGAGCATGTCAGCAAAGTCTACCTGTATATCACTCATCGGGGTCACCCCTACTGACTGAACTCTTGGGGTTGGAATGGGACCTTGCTTAGCATTATTCTTGGCACATATCAGACATTGCTGTGCCACCGAGGCAGTCAGGGATCCTAATAGTGAAATGCAGAAATGGGGTCTTAGAGCTTTTTCCATGGCTGTTTTCCCATAATGTGTGGCTTGGTGAAAAGCTTGAACAAAGGCTGGCCCTAATGCTTCAGGGATAACTGTAGGACCTCGAGGTTGACTACCTTCTGGGGGTGGCAGCACTATCCAACCTTGTTCTCTCAAGACTCCTCCCTCCTTTTCACAAAAATAGTCTAACTCTCTTGTAGCGTATCGGGGTGCCCATGAACTAAGGGGCACAGGAAATAGGGCTGCTTGCAGTACAGTATCTTGGGTCCTAACTTGTCCTGTGGTGGCTGCCTTCCGGGCTGTGGCATCAGTAAATCTATTTCCTCGGGTGACTTCTCCTGTTCCTGCCTGATGACCTCGGCAGTGCATGACTGCCACCTGTTTGGGGGCCCACACAGCATCTAATAACATCAATATCTCGGGCCCATACCTAATGGACTTACCCCCAGAGGTGATCAACCCTCATTCTTTGTACAAGGCTCCATGTGCGTGTAAAGTAGTAAAAGCATATTTGAAATCTGTGTACACATTTAAGCGGAGTCCTTCTCCTAATATCAAGGCTCTGGTGAGGGCTATCAATTCAGCTTTCTGTGCAGAAGTTCCTGGGGTCAGGGCTGAGGACTCAACTACCAGTTCAAGGGTCACCACTGCATATCCAGCACAACGATGTCCACTGATGACCAAACAGCTTCCATCCACAAAGAAAGTCCGTTCAGGGTCCTCTAGAGGGAAATCGGTCAAATCAGGGCGACTTGAGAATACAGTGTCCATGGTTTCTAAACAGTTATGATCAGGGGGCCCAGGACCAATTGGGAACAATGTAGCAGGGTTCAAAGCTTGACTGACTTTTAACTGTATCTGGGGGTTTTCGCACAGCATGCTCTGATATTTCAACATTCGTGCATTGGTTAACCAGACGTTTCCTTTGTGTTCCATGAGAGTCAGAACAGAGTGTGGTACGGTGACTTGAAGAGTTTGCCCCAGTGTGAGCTTATCTGCTTCGCCCACTAGGAGGGCTGTCGCTGCAACAGCTTTCAAACAAGGGGGCCATCCTTTTGCAACTACATCCAATTGTTTTGACAGATAGGCTACTGGTCGTTGCCAAGATCCAAGAGATTGAGTCAGTACTCCCAACGCATTTCCTTGTGACTCATGGACAAAAAGATGGAAAGGCTTCTGAACATCTGGAAGACCTAAAGCTGGGGATGACATCAGAGCACTTTTCAGAGACTGGAATGCTGCATCTTGTTCAGGTCCCCACTCTAGTGGAGACTTCTCCATTCCTTTGGTGACTTGGTACAATGGTTTTGCAATCAGCGCAAAGTTGGGGATCCATATGCGACAGTACCCAGCGGCCCCCAGGAAGGCTCTTATTTGCCTCCTAGTGGTTGGAGTAGGGATACTACATACAGCTTCTTTGCGTTCTGGTCCCAGACGTCGGATCCCACTGGACAAGTGGAATCCTAGATACTTGACTTCAGTTCGGCATAGTTGTGCTTTGGCTCGTGAGACTTTATATCCAGCCTCTTTGAGGAGGTACAAAAGTTCACTAGTAGCTTGTAGACATTCACTTTCTGAGTTGGTGGCTATGAGCAAGTCATCTACATACTGAAGAAGAACCCTCTTTCCTGGGTCCACTGGGTAACTTGAGAGATCTTGATTCAGGGCAGCACTGAAGAGAGTAGATGAATTCTTGAATCCTTGGGGTAATCTGGTCCAGGTAAGCTGGCCCCGCCTTCCTGTTGTGGGGTCTTGCCATTCAAAAGTGAATAAAAGTTGACTAGTGGGGGCTAGGTGTACACAGAAAAAGGCATCTTTCAGGTCCAGGATGGTGAAGTGAGTAACCTCAGCAGGAATCAGTCCCAAGAGAGTATAAGGATTTGGTACTACAGGGTGTATAGTTTCAACTGCATCATTCACTCGCCTTAGATCTTGTACTGGGCGGTAGTCCCCTGTCCCAGGTTTCTTAATTGGGAGAAGGGGGGTGTTCCAAGGTGACTGGCATTCCTTGAGAAGTCCATACTTCAGCAGTTTCATCAAATGGCAGTGGATACCTTCAATGGCTGGTCGGGAAAGAGGATACTGCTTCACATGCACTGGTTCCACTCCTGGTTTGAGGATGTCAATGACAGGGACTATGTTCTTCGCTAGGCCAGGTGGATTATCTTCTGCCCACACTTCAGGTGGGGCTATAAGGTCGGTAGGTATACAGGGACTAGTTGACTTTATTGGAGGTGCACTATAGAACCGCCACTCTTCTTCTCGGGGAACAGTGAGCACCATCAATCCAGCAGGCTTTGGGTTCACAGTCATTTTCATTTCTCCCCCTTTATCAAAAGATATCTGTGCCTGGAGCTTAGCAAGCATGTCTCGGCCCAGTAGTGGAATAGGGCATTCAGGCATATACAAGAACTGGTGCGTTATTTTCTGTCCCCCTAGTTCACACATACGGTTCTGTAAGAATGACTTTGTGGCTTTATTTCCAGTGGCTCCAACAATGGTAACAGATTGAGAGGAAAGAGGAGCTACTGGCTTGGCTACTACTGAATGTTCTGCTCCTGTATCTACCATAAAATCCATGTATTGGTCCCCTATCTTCAAACTGACCATAGGCTCCTGGGGACCCAGGGTGAACTTGGAGCTCGGTCTGGCCTAGTCTACATCCACATCATCCAAGTCATAGCCCGTTGCTACTGCCACTCCCTCAATGGCTTCATCCCTCTCTTGCTGGAACTGTGCTCGGTTCATTCCTCCCCTCCTTCGAAATCGTCTTCCTGGTCTCCAGGGACTCCCTCCTCCCCTTGCAGGGGCGGAGTCCAGATGCGGGCATTCACTTCTCCAATGTCCTTCTTCCTTGCAGTAGGCACACTGATTCGCACCCAATTGAGGCCTTTCGCTTCCGCGGCCTCTTCCATGTCCTCTGGTCCTTTGATTAAGAAAACCTCCTCCACGTCGTTCGGTTATGGCGGCAGCAAGAAGATCTCCTTTCTTCTTCATCTTCCGTTCACTTTCTCTGTCACGTTCATTTTCACGATTCACAAATACTTTCTGAGCGACTTCCATTAACTGTGCTGTATTCATGCCCGCAAATCCATCCAATTTCTGCAATTTTCGTTTTATGTCTCTCTGGGACTGACTGACAAAGGCCGCATTTACCATGCGTAAATTCTCTTGAGCGGCGGGATCATATGGGGTATATAATCTATAAGCTTCAGACAACCGCTCATAAAAGGCCGCTGGGCTCTCATCTGGACCCTGGAGGACTTCCGATACCTTCCCGATATTCATGGCCCTCTGGACTCCCTTCTTCAGACCCTGCAATAAGGCCTGGTGAAATCTGGTTAGGGCCGCTGCCCCCCTTTCATCATTCGGGTCCCACCCGGGATCTTCATTTGGATAATCTGCAGCAGCTGCTTGTGGGGGGTTTATTCCTCCCCCTTCTACAGGGTTCTCTTCTAGCCAACGAAGGGCTGCTTGCCCAATTCGCCCTCGCTCCTCAGTAGTAAAGAGGGTGGACAGGAGCTGGCGACAATCGGCCCAAGTAGGCTGATGGGTTTGCATAATGCTAGACATTAATTCTGTTAATTCCTGAGGCTTGGCTGTATAGGATGCATAATAAGTTTTCCAGTTTAATAAATCAGTAGTGGAAAAGGGCACGTAAACTAGGCTGGTTGGTCCTGGCGCCATCTGCCCTGATCATTTAAAACAGGCATTCCAGGCACTTGGCTTAATGGCATTAGGTGCCCTGCTTTCTCCTTCTTCTTCTTGGGAGTTATGCTTCTTAAATCATAAGGCTCCCGGGCACAAGTCTCCTTGGTGGGTGACCCTGAACTGGCAGGAGAGCCTCCGCTTTCTACCTCGTCAGAGGACTCGAGTCCCCCCGACGTGCTTGGGCCTGACTCGGGACTATCACTCGGGGTAGGGAGCTTCTTGGGCTGCTGCAGCGGCGTTTCCTGGGGCTCCTCATCTGGCTCCACTTCAGGCCATGGTGCTGGGGGAACTAACTTCTGTGGGTACTAGGGTAACCTAGCCAGGATATCTGGGGACTCTGGGGCAGATATACACAGGCGGCTTCTCCTCCTTAACTCTCCTGGTTCCCCTAGTGGTGGCTACAAATATTCTACAGCGTTCCTCATAGCAGCGCTTCATCCATGAGGGCTGCCGTTCACAAGCGCTTAACCAGGAATCTATATAGGGGAACTGGTCAGGATACACTTTTTGTACAAGCTGATGAACTCAAAAAACTGTTTCTAAATCCAAGGTGTATCCGCGGGGCCATAAAGCAGCTAACGTGGGCCACTCCCTTTCACATAACATTTTTAATCTAGATGGAGTCATTTTCATACCATAATCACCCGAAAATCCTTTACGGAAATTCTTGATGATGCATTCCAACGGAGTTTGCGTGGACTCCGCCCCTCCCATAATCTAAACGTAACTACGTACATGTAATGACGTAGAAGACAGCGAACAATAAGGATAGGTAGTATGGCTGTAGGTAAGGGGTCCGTACAGGCCACAGAACACTGGGGGGGGGGGGGACAAACACCACTCGCTTCCTCCTTTTCGCGACCTGGGTGCGGTCGCCCAGCCAGGAACTGCGCTACTCAGGAGTCCGCTCTCGCTCGGTCTGTATTTCAAGACCTCTCAATCACACAAGCAATCATATTTCAACAAGAAATCATTTTTCAAGTGCCCAGGTTTTCTGACTAACTGACTATTCCAAACAAGAAGGGTCGATGGCTTCTGCTTCGGCTTTCCCTTACGCGGAGTTTACTAGGACCGCCCTTATGGGAGGTGATCAGGCTCCCTTGTCTCGCACACACTGATGCGAGATTTTCCCAGTTAGTCTATACCAAATATACCAAATCAGTCCTGCGCATTCAAGACGTTGTCCCAGGCTGTACTTTCTGACTCTCAAATCACAGAAATGTCTACTCACCGGACCCAGTTCCTGGGTTGGATCCTGGACTCCCCCCGGGTCGGAGGTGTTGGCCAGCTGGACCCGATAGCCCGCCAAGGCAGGCAGAACCCTCTCCGGCACAAAGGGGCCGGCGGCGCCTGAGGTCTCCCCCGCGGTCGGACAGACACGGTTCCAACCGGGCCAAACCTCGAGGCGAATTTCGTAGATTATTCACTTGAATACCATTTACTACTCGCACTTCCTGGCCAATGCACCAAGAATACGCTGCAGCAAAGTGCAATCAATGAATAAATCCAGGAATCAATTGACAGGGTCCAAGCTAGTTTATTGTGCACAGGTCCAGTCAGTCAAAGCTTCAAAAGGAACTGAGCAAAGTTTTTACAGAGACATACTCATTTATACCTCTTTTTCAGTTTGATACATGAGAACTTTCTATTGGTTCTAGCTCGATACATGCAAACCTCTCATTGGTTCCAACGCTCCCTGCACCTGTCCAATCAGAAATCCCTCCGGGGCCTAGCAACCAGCTCCCTCCCTTAGGATTGTTCTAACAATGGTGCAGTTCTTGATTTTGATACTTCTCTACTGCAAGGTTATCCCTAGCTTCAGGAATGCATGTATTGAAACATTTCTTTCTTTTGCACAGAAGAGAATAATGAAAGACTTATGAATTCATGTAAAACATATTAAGCAGTTTAAAACAGTTTTCTCATTTTTCACAGATTTTTGGTTCTTTTCTAGCTATAATGGGAGTTAGGATCCAGGCCTAACTTACAGGCCTTTCATAGTAGCAGGCCATGCAAGGCCGCAGCCTGCCACAGTAGCATTCACAATATGACTCAAGACTAGAAGTGAGAGGTAGTGTAGCGGCAGAGCGCAAACAATCCTATAATGCCAAGAGTCTGTTCAGAAGGTCCAAATCATTTATTTGTGCTCAAGACTCAAGCAGAATCACATTCAAAATGGCTGAGCAATGGTTTCTAGCAAAACAACAATTTTTATACCTTTCTTCTACATTCGGTACATAGGCAAACTTCTCATTGGTCCCGGTAACCCTTCATGCTCCATCTATTGGTCCCGGTACCACTACGTAGTCATCCAATGAGGACCTTGGTCTGGGCTCAGCACCTGCTTGCCCCCCTTATAGTCCCCATTACAATGGACAGTTCTTAGACTCTTGATACAATTCTCCTCAAAGGTCACTTAGCTAACTAGAACATGTGGGAAAGCAGGGCACTGTAACCCTTCTCTCAGTAGAATTAATTAGTTCACAGACGTTTTCACACTCTTATCAGTACCAATTAAAGTTGTTTTTCTGTCTTTTGTAAGTTTCGATTCTGCTTAGCTATGCTTGGTTATGCTTAGTTAAGTTTTGATTCTATGGAAGCAGCATTCGGGGGGGGGGGGGGGTTCACTCCTCTGGGCCTAACCACCGGCTTTACTTACAGGTCAAGCTGCTTAGGCCTGTCTGCTTAGTTCAAGCAGCGTGGATCATAGGCCTTTGCCTACCACATTCCCCCCTTTGATTAATCTCACCCTATTTTTAATAAGGTGTGAGAGTTAAATCACTCAATTATACTGGAGTCGGATTACGACCATACATATGCTGCACTGCTGTCCACTGATCTGGTTCTGGAACTGCTGCTGGCTTGACTCTGCTATGATGGATCCAGGATTCGATTTCGGCAACCTTGACAGCTGTTGGTGTGAATAGGATAACGGTGTATGGTCCCTTCCAATGAGGTTCCAGCGGTGTCTTCTTCCAATCTTTGATCCACACCGAGGTACCTGGCTTGTAGGGATGCAGGGATTCCGTCAAGTTGATGGGTAACTGGTCCTGTATCCATGCATGAAGTGTCTGCAGAACAGAACTAAGAACTAGGAGTTCTTGTCTGGTTATCTCTGAACCAATTTGTGTCAAACTCCCTTTTACCCCCTGCACTATTGGTGGGGGCCTACCATACATGACTTCAAAGGGAGAAAATCCTGATGATTTCACAGGGGCTGAGTGTATTCTAAGTAAAGCTATTGGGAGAACTTGGGGCCACTTCAGGCGGGTCTCCTGACATAGCTTAGACAACTAGGATTTCAGAGTGCGATTCATTCGCTCAACTTTCCCTGAACTCTGGGGTCTGTATGCAGTGTGTAGCTTCCATTGTATCTGTAGGGCACTTGCTAACTGTTGGGTAATCTGAGATACAAATGAGGGCCCATTGTCTGACCCTATTACTGCAGGGATTCCATATCGGGGGATAATTTCTCTCAGCAATACCTTGGTGACCTCTCTGGCTTTTTCATTCCTGGTGGGGAAAGCTTCTACCCACCCAGAGAAGGTGCAAACTAAAACTAACAAGTAACGATATCCACTGACTTTGGGCATTTCAGTAAAGTCTATTTGTAGGTTGTGCATAGGGATTACACCACCTGACTGAGCTCAGGGTGGCAGTGTAGGACCCTGTTTGGCATTGTTCTTTGCCCAAGTTACAATGCAAAAATGGGGTCTGAGTGCTTTTTCCATGGCATTTTTTCCATAATGTGTGGCTTGATGAAAGGCCTTTACGAAGGCGGGTCCCAATGACTCAGGGATCACTATTCGCCCTGGAGGTTGGCTGCCCTCTGCTGGTGGCAGCTCAATCCATCCATCCTTCAGTACCCCCTTTTCTGTAGTGCAATAATAGTCCAACTCCCTTGTTGTATATCGTGGCGTCCACAAGTTGAGGGGTACTGGAAACAATACTGCTTGTACTGGTGTTACTTGTGGTGAAATTTGGCCTGTCATGGCTGCTTTTCGCGCTGAAGCAACTTTCCTTGGGCAACTTCTCCTTTTCCTGTTTGGTGTCCTCGGCAGTGCATAACAGCCACTCGTGCCGGGGCCCATACTGCATCTAGTAACATTAATATTTCTGGGCCATACTTAATTGATTTGCCTCCAGAGGTAATGAGTCCTCGTTCTTTATACAGAGCTCCATGAGCATGTAAAGTTGTAAAAGCGTACTTTGAGTCTGTATATACGTTCAACTGAAGTCCGGCACCTATTACTAGTGCCCTTGTTAGCGCTATCAATTCTGCTTTCTGTGCTGATGTTCCTGAGGCGAGAGCTGATGATTCAATGACTTTCTCCCGGGTGACTACTGCATACCCGGCACAGCGTCGTCCATTGATGATGAGGCTGCTTCCATCCACGAAATAAGTCTGATCAGGGTTCTCTATGGGTACATCAGTTAGATCAGGTCGACTTGAAAACACAGTGTCCATGACTTCCATACAGTCATGTTCTGGTGGGTCCTTGCTGATTGGTATCAGGGTGGCTGGGTTTAAGGCATGGCTCACTTCCAATTGTATCCGAGGATTTTCGCATAACATGCTCTGGTACTTCAGCATTCGGGAATTAGTGAACCAGTGGTTTCCTTTCTGTTCCATGAGGACAAGCACAGCGTGTGGTACTGTAACACGCAGGTTCTGTCCTAAGGTGAGTTTGTCTGCTTCACTCACTAACAATGCTGTGGCTGCCACCGCTCTCAAACATGGTGGCCATCCTTTGGCTACAGTGTCCAACTGTTTGGATAAATATGCTATGGGCCGCTCCCAATGTCCCAATGTCTGAGTCAACATTCCCAGAGCATTCCCTTGCACTTCATGTACAAATAAATGAAAAGGCTTCTGGACATCTGGTAGTCCAAGTGCGGGTGATGACATTAACGCTTCCTTCAAGGCTTTAAAAGCTTCATCTTGATCAGGTTCCCACTCTAGTGGTGATTTCTCTTCTCCTTTGGTGGCTTCAAATAGTGGTTTAGCAATCTGAGCAAAATTGGGTATCCATATTCGGCAGTATCCCGCTGCTCCCAGGAAGGCTCTGACTTGTCTCCTGGTAGTTGGGGTTTGGATACTGCACACAGCTTCTTTTCTTTCTGGTCCTAATTGCCGGCTTCCTTTGGTCAGCCGGAACCCCAGGTACTTTACTTCTATTTGGCATAGCTGCGCTTTTGCTCTGGAAACTTTGTATCCAGCTTCATCTAGTAGTTGTAAAAGGTCATTTGTGGCTTGTACACATTCACTCTCCGAGGTGGTAGCTATTAACAAGTCATCCACGTACTGAAGAAGCACTCTTTTCCCAGGGGTTACAGGATAACTCGATAGGTCTTGGTTCAATGCTGCACTGAAAATGGTAGGTGAGTTCTTGAATCCTTGAGGCAATCGTGTCCAAGTGAGTTGGCCCCGCCTCCCTGAGACAGGGTCCTGCCATTCAAAGGCAAACAACAGTTGGCTAATCGGGGCTAATCATATGCAGAAAAAGGCATCTTTCAAATCCAGGACAGTAAAGTGGGTAGCTTCAGCAGGTATCAGTCCCAAGAGTGTTTAGGGATTTGGCACAACTGGATGTATGGTTTCAACTGCTTCATTCACTCTCCTCAAATCTTGTACTGGGCGGTAATCACCTGTCCCAGGCTTCTTGACTGGCAGGAGAGGCGTATTCCATGGTGATTGACATACTCTGAGAAGGCCATACTCCAGCAATCTTAGTAAATGACGATGGATGCCCTCAATAGCTGGTCTTGGGAGTGGGTATTGTTTAACATGTACTGGTGCTGCTCCAGGCTTAAGGGTCACAATCACTGGGGCTATGTGTTTGGCTAGACCTGGTGGGTTACCTTCTGACCATACTCCAGGAGGAGCCATAATGTTGGCTGGCATGCTGAAATTGGTATCAGGAACTGGTTTGGTACTGTAATATCTCCACTCTTCTTCTCGGGGGACAGTGAGCACCATGAGTCCTGCAGGCTTTGAGTTTACAGTCATTTGCATTTCTCCTTTCTCAGTAAAGGATATTTGGGCCTGCAGTTTGGCTAACATATCTCGTCCCAGTAGTGGCACTGGGCACTCAGGCATATAAAGGAATTGGTGTGCTATTTGCTGTCCTCCTAATTCACAAACACGGTCTTTCAAGAAAGACTTGGTGGCTTTGGCGCCAGTTGCTCCCATAATAGTAACTGCTCTCGTGGACAAGGGGGCTATTTGCTTATCTACTACAGAATGTTCTGCTCCAGTATCAACCATAAAGTCCATGAATTGGTCCCCTATCTTTAAACAGACCATAGGCTCCTGGGGACCTAAAGCGAATTCGGAGCCCAGTCTGTCCTAATCTGTTTCATCTAAATCATAGTCCGTTGTGGTTGCAACTCCTTCTATGGCCTCCTCTCTTTCCCGTTGGAAATGTACTCGATTTGTCCCTTTGCGATTCTGTGATCGGCCTCTCTCCCTCTCTCTCCGAGGGGCATTTTCTTCTTCTTCGCGTGAGGCGTCTTCGAGTTGCGGGCATGCATTCCTCCAGTTTCCTTCTTCCTTGCAATAAGCGCATTGATTTACGCCTAGCAGGGGCCGGCTATCTCCTCGGCCCCTTCCTCTTCCTCTGCTCCTTCGATTAGGGAAACCTCCCCGTTTCTGTTCAACTAAAGCGGCAGCCAAAAAATCCGCTTTCTTCTTCATTTTACGCTCACTTTCTTTCTGTCTTTCATTATCACGGTTCACAAACACTTTCTGGGCGACTTCCATTAGCTGTGACATATTCATGCCCGCAAACCCTTCTAACTTCTGTAATTTGCGTCTAATATCTGGTTGGGACTGGCTGACAAAAGCGGCGTTCACCATGCATAGGCTTTCAGGTGCAGCTGGGTCATCGGGAGTATACATTCTATATGCTTCAGCTAATCTCTCATAAAATACTGCTGGGCTTTCATCTGCGCCCTGGATAACTTCAGCTACTTTGGAGAGGTTCATGGCTTTCTGACCCCCCTTTTGCAGGCCTTGCATAAGGCCTTGACGAAACCGGGCTAGGGATCTGGATCCGTCGTCGGTGTTCGGGTCCCACCGAGGATCTTCATTGGGAAACTCTTTCTTTGCTGCTTCGCGGTTATCTATTCCTTCTCCTCCCGCTACTAGGGGATTTTCTGCTAACCAATTGACAGCTGCTCGCATAATTCTCATCTGCTCCTCAGTAGTAAATAGAGTGGACAGGAGTTGACGGCAATCTGCCCAAGTAGGCTGGTGGGTCTGCATAATTGTATTCATTACTTCTGTTAATTCTTGGGGCTTATCAGTATAGGAAGCATAATGCATTTTCCAATTCAACAAATCAGTGGTGGAAAAGGGCACATAAACTAGACTGGTGGGTCCTGCTACTATCTGGTTCTCTTCGTTCGTTACGGGCATTCCCGGGACCTGCCATAGTGGCATTACTTTCTTGATAGGGCCCCTCTTTCTCAATTTAGGCTTTGTCTTAGATTTCTTACTTGCAACTGATGAACTGGTACTAACAGCTGATTTTACACTTTCAGTCTCGCCCCGGGAAGATGTCCCTTCTTCCTCTTCTTCTTCTGACTCAGAATTTTCCTCAGTTTCTAACTGATCAATCTCTTCAGGGGGTGGGTCATCTAGCTGAGCTTCTGGTGGGTCAATGAGTGAAACTCGCCGGTCCCGGGGGCCTGCCGCGGGACGCGGTGGTACTTTTACTGGGTGCTGAGCTTGGGGCTGTCTAGTAACAACTTCTGGGGACTCGGGTTACTCCTTTTTCTCTGTGTCCCGCCGGGGCAGGTCCGGTGGGGGAGTGGCTATCCTCTACCGCTCCTCCCTCTGCCTATCTAAACTTGTCTCCTCTCCCTCCTTGCACTACCCCGAGACCTTGCTTATAAAATTAAATTCTCCCACTACCCCTTATCACTTTCTCCTTATCTATGCACCTCCTTTTCTCTCTTCCACTTCTTGGGATTCTCTACTGGCCACTATAGCCGAGGCCATGCTGCTCTATCCCCACCTCCTTATACTTGGGGATTTTAATGTACATGCTGACTCTCCTTCTTCAGCAAGGGATTCCTCTTTTCTCACTTTTCTTTCTGACCTCTCTGTCAATCTGTCTCCTTTCCTACTCATGCCGCCGGACATTCCCTTGACCTTCTTATTACCTCAGCCTCTTTTCCCCTTCTCTCTTCATCACTATCCTCTTTTCCCATCCCTTGGTCAGATCACTATTGTTTATTGTTTTCTGTCCCTACTCCCTCTCTGACCTCTCCCACTTCTCCGGGTCCCCACTCTGTCCAATTACCCACCCGGAAAGTCACAGCGGACACTCTTGTACAATTTCCATCTTCCGCAGCCCTGTTCCCATCTGACTTTGACTCCCTTTCTGTGGACGATCAGGCTCGGTGCTGGGATTCCACCCTTCAATCCGCTCTGAACCTGGTCGCCCCAGCTCGTTCCTGCCCCCGCCTCTCACATCACCCCCACCATCCCTGGTACCATCCCGGTCTCTTTTTGCACCGTCGATATCTTCGCCGGGCAGAAAGGCTTTGGCGAAAGCATCCCTCCCCCTCCACGCTGTCAGAATTTCGTCTCTGTCACCAGCACTATCGGTCCCTCCTTCACACTGCAAAACGTGATTATTACTCTAACCTCGTCTCCTCCTCTTCCAATTCTTCTCGTCGTCTGTATTCTATACTGCACACCCTCACCGCTTCTCACTCCCCCTCCTCTTCTTTCTCCCCTCCTGTCTCTTCCCCTCCTGATCCTTCTTCCCTTGCTTCTTTTTTCGCCAACAAGGTCAACTCCCTTCGTCAGTCTTTCCTGTTATGTCCTCCCCCCCTTTCCCCCCTTGCCCTACCCTCTTCGCTACCCCCCTCTTCCCCTTCCCAATCTGTCCCTGCATTATCTCATCTCTGGTCCTCTTTTACTCTAATCACTCCCTCCGTTCTTCAGGAAACTTTTCTTTCTCTTCGCAAGACCACCTGTTCTGCGGATCCTATCCCATCCTCGTGGCTTCTCGAACCTTCACTAGCCCTTTCCCCCTATATTCTTTCTCTGTTTAACTCTAGCTTATCTTCTGGTATTTTTCCTAGCAGTTGGAAACACGCCACTGTCCGTCCTATCTTGAAATCCCACTCCTCTGATCCCTCTGTGCTTGCTAATTGGCGTCCTGTCTCTAATCTTTCTTTTCTTTCTAAATTTCTTGAGAAACTGGTCTTCACTCAACTCTCCTCCCATCTTGAAGTTTCCCTCACTCTTCACCCCCGCCAATCCGGTTTTTGTCCTGCCCATAGCACGGAAACGGTTCTTCTCTCTCTTCTTAATGAACTTCACGCTGCTCACGATCGGGGTCTCTATACACTGGCTGTCTCTGTTGATCTCTCTGCTGCTTTCGATCTTGTGGATCACCGCACCCTCCTCACCCGTCTACAGGAAGCAGGTCTTTCTGGGACGGTCTTGCAATGGTTTCACTCCTTTCTTTCCTGCCGTTCTTTTTCTGTTGTCTCGGGGTCTTCCTCTTCTGTTTCTACCCCCCTCCTCTGTGGGGTTCCTCAAGGGTCTGTTCTTGCACCGCTTCTTTTTAACATCTTCTTAGCACCCCTCACTCTTCTTGTCCAACAGTTCGGTATCTCCGCATACTACTATGCGGATGATATCTTCCTCCTGCACCGCACTCATCCCACCTCCCAGACATCACTCCTCTCAACCTTTGTCTTGCTGCTATTGCCACTTGGTTTTCTTCTAATTTTCTGCAGGTAAACCCCTCTAAGTCCCATGCTATTTGGTTCACATTTGGGGGTCCCTCTCCCTCTTGTGCCCCCTCTTTCCCCTCGCAACCTATTTCTCTCGTCTCTTCCCTGCGTTACTTAGGTGTCATACTTGATTCTTCTCTTTCCTTCAAGGACCATATTTCTTCCATTATTCAACGTTCTTTCTTCTCACTCAGACAACTCCGTTCCATCCGCCCCTTTTTGTCCTCTTCTGCCTTAGCTACTCTCCTTCTTTCCCTTGTGATGTCCCGTCTCGATTATTGTAATGTCGTCCTTGTTGGTCTACCCAAATCCCAATTGTCTCGTCTTCAACGTATCCAAAATTCAGCTGTTCGTCTTCTTGCCCATGCCTCTCGCTTTGACCATGTCACCCCGCTTCTTTTTCGTTATCACTGGCTGCCTGTCTCTTTCCGTGCCCAATATAAAATTCTCATTCTCACGCACAGGGCTGCTCACACTGGCACTCCCCTCTATCTCGCTGACCAGATACATTTTCGCCCTCCCCCCCGTCTACTCCGGGCCATACATTCTAACCGACTTGCCCTTCCCTCACCTTCCCAGGCTCACCTTGTCTCCACTCGTACTTCTGCTTTCTATTTTCTAGCCCCCAGTCTCTGGAATTCACTCCCCCCCCTCACTTCGTGCAGAGGAGTCCTATCAAATGTTCAAATCACAACTCAAAACCTACCTTTTTAGTTTAGCATTCGATCTGCCATTCCCAGTTTCCCCCCTTCCCTTTGTTACCCCCTCCCCCCTGTCCTCCTGATGTCTCATCTGCCTGCTGTTAATTTATTATAATGCGGTTTGCTCCTTTTCTTGCCTTTCCTTTCCTCCTCTTTCCTATTTGTTTTACTGGCGTTCCTCTTCCCTTTCTCAGCCATTTTAAACGGTTTTAGATTACTGTTTTAAGTTGTTTTAACTTGTATTGTAAACCGCCCAGGTACGATTAAGTGTTGGGCGGTATATAAAGACTGAATAAACGTAAACGTAAACGATCAACATAAACAGACTTTTGTGACTTCTGTTCTATCCCTGTCTTCTGTGTCTGTTCTGTCAGCACTACCATTATTCTACACTGTTCTTCATAGCAGCGCTGAGCCCAAGGGGGCGGGCTTTCGCAAATACTTAACCAAGAATCTATATAGGGATACTGGTCGGGGTGCGCTGCTCGCACCTTCCGATGAACTGACTTAATAATTCCTATGTTAAATGTTCCATCTCGGGGCCACATGGGGTCTAAGGTGGGCCACTCCCTAGTACACAAGAGTTGCAATCGTGACGCAGTCATTTTCACCCCATAATCTCCTGAATATCCTTTATTAAAATACTTAATCATACATTCTAGTGGAGTGTGCACAGTAGATCCCGCCCCTCCCATATCGATGTGTGCGCGCAACAACAGACAGAAGGGAAAAGGAGAGCGGACCGTGGGTGAGGGGTCCTCACGGCCCTAGAAACATTTAGGGGAAACAAATAACAAGACAAGACAACGGTCGCTTCCTCCTTTTTACGACCTGGACGCGGTCGCCCGGCCAGGAACTGCGTGACTCAGGAGTCCGCCTTCACTTGGTCTGTGTCACCAGACCTCTCAACCACACTTCATTCACACAATCATGCTAGCAATGTACTCCCAAACAAGCCCAATCCTGTCTATTCTGACTAGGCTATACCAAAGTTATACAAGTTATGCCGGCTTTTTCCAAGAAGACGATAGTTTCACCCCACGAATACACTATGCAGGGTTAATCGGACCGTCTTGAGAGGGGATCAGGCTCTCTTATCAAAATTCCAAGTTACAGGGGGGCGGAGCCTGATGTCCAGCGGGTAAGACGCTTCGCGCTGAAGCTCCCGAGAGGCCTACTTAGAATCCTGACTTAATACCTATACAAACTTACTATTTCGCTCCGGGCTGACCGGGGTACATCGGGGGGGATGGCGGCCCATAAACCAGCGCGCTTGGACTTCGGGTCTCCTTCTTCTTCTCACGGAAAACGCTCCAAAACAGAGGTGTCCTCCCCACAGAAGATGGTTCCATTTCGTGAAAACCCCGAAATGCACCTGGAGATTTTGGAGGAACTACGCGGCGTGAAGGAATTGGTGCAGTCCAATGGAGAAGCGCTTAGAGCCCTGCGAGAAGACTTTGGAGTGCTCCAGGACCGACTTGAAAGTCTCTCATTACGGCAGGACAATATGGCGGGGGTCCTCGACTCGCACGCGGTGCGCTTGGGCGCACTGGACAAGGCTGAGCGCCAGATACAGAATCTTCAAAAGGAGTTAGAAGATAGCAATAATCGAGCCCGTCGCAACAATGTGAGGCTCATTGGAATACCGGAGGGGGTGGAAGCGGGAGATATGAGAGAATTCCTGCTCAAAACTCTTCCCTCCTTGCTGAAGATCACCTTTCATAAAGAATTGGAAATCGATCGTGCACACCGTGTTCCTACCCACATGGCGCTCAACCGAACGACCCCCCGGCCTATTATCTTTCGCTTGCTACGATATCAACAAGTGGAACAAATTTTAAATGCTGCCCGGGCGAACCATCATTTGGAATTTGAAGGTCACAAAGTCTCCTTCTTCCCTGATTTGGCAAAGCCTACCGTTGACCGACGGAAGAAACTCCTTGCTTTTCGCCCTCGACTTCAACAGCTACAGGCTCGCTTTGGCCTGTTGTATCCCGCGAAGCTCCGAGTGACTCTCCACAACCAAACCAGGACATTCGAAGATCCTGATCTACTATCAACATTTTTAGACTCCAAAGAAGCAGAGCAGATGCGCTAATCCAACGACGTGGACTTTTATTTGCCGGCTCTGTCCGCCATTTTGAAGGGCCCGATGCGGCGGTCATAGTCAAGCACAGAGACTACCTGGACTTTCCTTCTTTCTTTCTATGACTTTTGTTCTGTGGTCTCCTATCCCTCCATGATGTGTGCCTCGGTCGGATTCGGAGCACGCACAGTCCTACAGGTTATGTGTTTTTTCAATTTCGGCCTTCTCTGGGGCTTCTCCCCGCAGACACATGGTCGCCAGTAATTTTTGGGGTTCTGCTTCTTCTCTACCGCGCTGCGGTTTTTCTTTTTTAATGTGGGGCGCTTCATTGTATTATCTAAGCTTATTTTCTTTTATGCCATATGTACAGCCAGATACAGTCAATATGAGGGACATTGTGAAATTAGGTGCGCTATCATGCTCAGAATTTTTAACTTGTCTGAATGGCTTTATGTAAAATCTTATCACTCAACGTAAAGGGCATTAATAGTCCAATCAAAAGAAAGAAAATCCTTAGCTATCTTAGCCATGAGCATGCTGATCTAGCGTTTCTTCAGGAAACGCACTTAAACTCTGCTGAAACACTGAAACTCAATGTTAAGCCTTACATGGTGGCTGCCTATTCTCCCGCCGTTTCCAAACGGTGCGGGGTAGCCATTCTGGTTAAGAAATCTTTGCAAGCTACTGTAATTGATACTAGCGCTGACAAGGAGGGTAGATGGGCCCGAGTACATCTTAAGGTTGGAGATAGTGAATTTACATGTATTAGCATTTATGCCCCGAATGTGGACAACCCTGTTTACTATGCAAGTATTGCGCAGTTGGCACAGGCCTCTGCCAATACTCCATTAATACTTGGTGGTGACTTTAATCAAGTGTTAGACCCTCTGATAGATAGACAGCCGCCTAGAACGAGTAGTCCACCCAAGAGTCTTGCTACCCTTACAGCTCTGATGCAAGATCTTGCGCTGGTAGATATATGGAGGCTGCTTCACCCCTCCGACTTAGAGTTCACTTTCTTTTCTGCCCCCCATCACTCCCAATCTAGAATAGATTTCTTTCTCATTTCCAAAGCACTGATTTCTCAAGTAGACACGACTAGGACTCATCCTCTCCATATTTCAGATCATGCTGCCATATCTTTATCATTACGTGTCACTGCGCGGGACGATTCTCCCCGAGCTTGGTTTTTTGATAGATCCCTACTGGGTCAAAAAGATTTTCAGGTTGATATAAAGGCCGCTATCCAAGATTATTTTCATTTTAACTCACCCCATGACACAGCGGGCTGGGCTTGGTGGGAGGGTTTTAAAGCATCTATCCGTGCCACTATAACTAGCTATCAAATTCGGCAGGGGAAACAAAGAAAGCAGCATTTACTGATTCTAGAGCAGCAGATACAAGCTGGGGAGCGTCTCCTCACGTCCCGTACTGACCCATGTATTTTACTCCGTTTACAACGCTTGCGTTTTCAATATAATCAGCTTTTGTACACTGCTGCTGTTAAAAATATTGAATCACAACAAGGGCTATATTATCGGGAAAATAATCGTGCTGGCAAATTATTAGCAAATGCCCTAAAAGGTCGAAAAGAAGCCAAGCGTGTTACCGCCCTCCGTAATCCGTCGGGGGGGGGCTTGGTCACTGAAGATACCGAAATCTTAGAACTCTTTCGTGATTTTTATACTCGGCTTTATCAATCTGAATGTGATTTTGAGCCAGATGTATTTGAACGCTTACTTTCAGGGGTACAAAGACCGACCCTATCTGACGAAGATAGAGTGGCCTTGGACACACCATTTACTGTCTCAGAAATTCATTCTGCTATCAAGAAATGTGCCTCAGGTCGAGCCGCAGGCCCAGACAGTCTCCCTGCTGAATTCTACAAAACCTTTCACGCTGACTTAGCTCCAGTTTTGAAAATTTATTTTTCTGCTCTGGCCGAGGAGGGTTCTCCTTCTGGGTCCTTTTCAATGGCAAATGTAGTAGTTTTTGAGAAAGAGGGGAGAGACCCGCAACTAACAGCCAATTATCGTCCAATTTCCCTCCTAAACGCGGACTATAAAATCTTTGCCACCATTCTCTCTACCCGGCTCTCGGATAGGATGCCTACTTTAATACACCCAGATCAATGCGGTTTCATTCCTGGTAGATCAACTGCTGACAATGCTCGGACTCTATGCCATGTACTGACTACCGCAGTTAATCTTGATCGCCCATTTGTTGGCCTCTCACTTGATGCTGAGAAGGCCTTTGATCGCTTAGAGTGGCCCTTCCTGTTTGCAGTCCTCCGCTGGTACGGATTCGGGGAAGGTTTTCTCCGTTGTCTTCGCACCATGTACGCACAGCCTACAGCCAGTATATGTGCCAATGCTTTAAAGTCTCAGCCTTTTCCCCTTCAACGCGGCACTCGCCAGGGATGCCCACTGTCTCCACTTCTTTTCGATCTTGCACTCGAACCCTTGGCTTTACTAATCCGGCAATCGGAGGAGATTCATGGAGTCCCCTTCACCCATAGGGAAATCAAAATTTCAGCGTATGCTGATGATCTTATGCTTTTTGTCTCTATAGACTCAGTACCGGCTGTCCTAGAGCAAATTGGTAAATACTCACAACTGTCCGGTTATAAGATAAATTGGACCAAGTCGGTAGCCTTTCCATTAAATCCTTTGCTTCATCAGGCAGATATGCAACCCTTTCCCTTTTTATGGCAACCTCGCATGGTCAAATACCTCGGGGTTCACTATTGTTCTCCTTTGGAAGACACTATCTCCTTCAATGCCAAAGACTTAACCTCTAAAGTCTGGGCGCTTACTCACCGCTGGACTCCTTTAACACTTACCTGGTGGGGTCGATTAGAAACCATCAAAATGATGATTGTTCCGAAAGTGAATTATATCTTAGAAATGTTGCCCTGTCTCTTCCCTCGACGTATATATAAAGATATAGAGGGCCTTCTGACTAGATACTTGTGGCAAAACAAGACACCTAGGATAGCGAAACATAAGCTGCAAGCAGATAAGGAAAATGGGGGTGTCCGATTCCCTGATTTCCTGAAGTATCATCAATCTTTTCTTCTCAAACAAGGCGCTCGTTGGCTGGAAGATCCAGTACCGAGTAGACCGGTGTGGCTAGACATAGAAGAGGACCTTTGCAAACCGATTCCTCTTACTTTTCTCCCTGGTATGACTCTCCCATCAGACTCCCACTTTCCACCAATGCTTTTAGACACCTTAGGTGCCTTTAATAATCTCATGCAATCTTTAGACTCCCGACTCTGTCCGTTAGACAAGCTCCCACTTTGGTACAACACTCGATTTCGAATACAAAATAAGCCGATGGCGTGGAGCCCCTGGTACACTAGGGGCATTTGGATTCCTAGTCAGTTGTTCCATGAAGGTCGCTGGAAAACTTTTAGTGAATTGCAAATTGAATTTGGTCTCCCAGCGAAACACTACTTTCAGTTGGTGCAACTTCAGCATTGCCTTCGGAGTGCTAAGGTGCTCCCGCCATCGGCCTCCCCTACACAAGGTTGGTTGGAGACTATCCGATCTATCGGTAGTTCACCGGGTGTAGCATCCAATTTTTACAAAACCTTATGTAATGCTATAACTAGGGATACCCCTATAGCGCAGAAAGCATGGGAGAGAGAATTGCATGTGACTTTGACCCGGAGCAATGGAGCCTTGTCTGGAGTAGAGTGACACGGGTCTCCCGATCCGCCTCACTCACTCAGACACTCTTCTTTCTAGCCCACCGGTGTTTTTACACTCCTGACAGATTAGCCAAATGGAACACTACTCAGGGCAATAGTTGTTGGACATGTCATGCGGCCATTGGTTCCCTACCTCATGTTATGTATGAATGTCCCGCACTACAGTATTACTGGCGTCGGGTCTGGGGTCGTATCCAGTCTATTTTGCACTTTCAAGAGCCCCTTTCTTGGAGGATAGTGGGACTTCGCTCAGCTGCGGGGATCCCCTCTCTTCCAAAAACGGCTTACTTCCTTTTGGACTTTATGCTTGGCATTGCTATTTCCCTAATTACGAAATACTGGAAAAATAGCTCCCAGCTGAGCCCCAATGAATGGTGGAATCATGTCTGTCTCTACAGTAAATATGAACAAATACCTCGTATGTGTGCTTCCCCCATTCAGACCCCTCATCATCGGTCTAAATGGAAGATGCTCAATGACTATGTACATTCTGCTCAATGCTCTCATCTGACTGTCTAAATTTGTATATATCTTTGTCCCATGATTATTCTGTATCGCAGATACTCTTTTGATTGTTTTGATGTATAATCACTGTTGTTTGGAAGCGCTCACATGCTGACATAATCAGCTAGAGAAGAAGCGTGGGGGTGGGGGGTAATTGGGTTTACTTTTCTTTATTGTATAATTGTTTTGTCTCCTTTGGTGTGTTGTTTCTTTTGTTTGTTGCAAAATGAAAATAAAAGTTTAAAAAAAAAAAAAAATTCCAAGTTACAAGTTACAAGTGGCCAGTTACTAGTTCCAAGTTATAGACTGCAGTTCTGACTCATCTGTCTAGACATACCAAAAACTATACTCACCGGATCCGGTCCCCGTTCCCGAGCAAGCGCATGAGTTGGACCTCGGACTCCACTCACGGGTTCGAGGTGTTGGCTCCGTCCGGGTCTGGCACCCGCCGAGGCCTGGCCCAACTCCCTCCGATGCAACTGGACCGGTGGCGCCTGGGAGCCGAGCCCACGTCGGAAGGGCACGAGCCCGACAGGACCAAACCTATGGAGGCGGAAAGTCGTGGTATTGTAGCAGCAGAGCGCAGACAAACCAATAATACCAGGAGTCTGTTCAGAAGGTCCAAATCATTTATTTGTGCACAAGTCTCAAGCAAAGTCAATTTCAAAATGGCTGAGCAATGTTCTCTGGCAATACAACAACCTTTATAGATTTTTACTCCATTCTAGGTATAGAAAAACATTTCATTGGTCCCGGTAACCTCCCGTACCTCCCGTACCCCTTCTATTGGTCCCGGTACTGATATGATTATCCAATTATGTTCTTTCAGTGGGCTCAACACCTGCTTACCCCCCTTCTAGTCCCAATTACAATGGCCAGTTCACCAACTTGTTACTTTCCTTCTCTCAAGGCCATTGAGCTAGTTTGTACGTGTAGGGAAGCAGGGCTCTGTAATTTCTCTGTCAGCAATTTTAAACATAAATTTCTGTATTTTTCCATCTGTTCTGCTTGTCTAAGCTAATTCAATACTTTTACTGAGTTCTAATTCTACAATAGCAGCATGTTGGGGGATGTGCAATTCCTATGGGCCTCTTCACAAGCTTCATTTACAGGTCAAGCTAGTTAGGCTTGCTTGCTTATGTCAGACACTGTGGATCACAGGCCTTCACCTGCCACAGTATATCAGCTCGTATACCCTCTGTTCACCACACCTTCCCGGCCAACGCACCAAGAATATGTAGCGGCAGAGCGCAAACAATCCAATAATACCAGGAGTCTGTTCAGAAGGTCCAAATCATTTATTTGTGCACAAGACTCAAGCAGAATCACATTCAAAATGGCTGAGCAATGGTTTCTAGCAAAACAACAATTTTTATACCTTTCTTCTCCATTCGGTACATAGGCAAACTTCTCATTTGTCTCGGTAACCCTTCATGCTCCATCTATTGGTCCCGGTACCACTACGTAGTCATCCAATGAGGACCTTGGTCTGGGCTCAGCACCTGCTTGCCCCCCTTACAGTCCCCATTACAATGGACAGTTCTTAGACTCTTGATACAATTCTCCTCCAAGGTCACTTAGCTAACTAGAACATGTGGGAAAGCAGGGCACTGTAACCCTTCTCTCAGCAGAATTAATTAGTTCACAGAAGTTTTCACACTCTTATTGTAGCAGCAAAGCGCAGACAAACCAATGATACCAGGAGTCTGTTCAGAAGGTCCAAATCATTTATTTGTACACAAGTCTCAAGCAGAATCAAATTCAAAATGGCTGAGCAAAGTTTTCTAGCATTACAACAACTTTTATAGACTTCTGTTCCATTCTAGGTATAGAAAAACATTTCATTGGTCCCGGTACTCTCCCGTACCTCCCGTACCCCTTCCATTGGTCCCGGTACTGATAAGATTATCCAATTATGTTCCTTCAGTGGGCTTGGCACCTGCATACCCCCCTTCTAGTCCCAATTACAATGGTCAGTTCATCAACTTGTTACTTTCATACTCTCAAGGCCATAGAGCCAATTTGTGCATGCAGGGGAGCAGGGCTCTGCAACTCATCTGTCAGCACTCCCAATTATATTCCTTGCAGATGTACTTTTCTTATCAGTAACTTTTAAACATATTTTTCTGTATTTTACCATCTCTCCGTTTTGCTTACCTAAGTTAGTTTAGTACTCTTGCAGAGTTCTATCCTACAATAGCAGCATGTTGGGGGATGTGCAATTCCTATGAGCCTCTCCACAGGCTTCATTCACAGGTCAAGCTAGTTAGGCCTGCCTGCTTATGTCAGACACCGTGGATCACAGGCCTGCACCTGCCACATTCCCCCCTTTGATTAATCTCACCCTATTACTTAATAAGGTGTGAGAATTAAATCACCTTTAGAAGAATCACATCATGATTGAAGGATTACGACTAGGGCTGGCTCTATATAGGGCCATTATTTTAGTTGCGGTCTTCCGCTCTACTGTGCTGTCAATAGCATTATGAATAGAACGCATACAACATGGGATTAAACATGGTAGTAAGAAAATAACAATAATAAGGATTAGTACTAAGACAATGAAAGTCTTAAATCCTCCCAGCCAGGAGAAAAGGTTAGCAAACCAGTTAGGGAATTTCAATGAGTGCCAAGTTTGCACTGGCACATAAGCATGTCTTTGCATATCTTTAGCAATTTCTTCAACTACTTGACCTTTATCATCTATTTTTAAACAGCAATTAGTTAAATTCAGTTTACCACATACTCCTCCTTCAGCTGCTAACAAATAATCAAGTGCTAAGTGATTCTGATATATAGCAGTGCGCATCTGAGTACTCTGTCTAGCTAAGAGCGTAAGAGCATGACTAGTTTCATTAGTTATTATTTCAACTACTGCTTGTAAGCGAATAATACGATTAATCATATAAATTGGAGTGCGATAACCATACATACCATCATCATTCCAAGTGGCAGGCCCATAATACTCAATGATTCTTTCTGGTGGCCAATCATCACCCTGCCACTTCTCCCACTTGCCTATCTGTAAGGCTTCTCTTTTCTGTCTTAGTGCTCTTTTGTGTCGGTGGGTAGTGTATACAGGGTATCCTAATTGTTCTCCATGTTCAGTGTTTAAAAGAAAGAAAGAAGGTCTGATGGTTCCTAAGACACATGCTCCTCCCCATTGTGGCGGGAGTTGTGCATACGCTCGGTTTCCACAGATCCAATATAGGCCAGGTGGGGCTTGCCAGGCATGGACTTTGGCAAGGTTAGTCCATAAATCAGCAAGTTCAGGAAATCTGGCTAATGGGTTAGGAGGTTCAGGGTGTTTGATTCCTGACCACCATGCCGTCTTTTTGGTCGTGGCATTATAGTACTTCTGGCTAAGACAGACCAGCTGTCCTACCTTTTGGGAGAACTGGGGTCCAGTTCTGGCATAGCAAAGATGTCCAACGATTGAGTGCGCTAACACCCATTCACTAGTAGTCTTGTGTAATTCAGTCTGATTGTAAATCAAAGAATAATTCAATTCTTGGGCTTCCCATGGCCACTGGTCTCCCATTTGGGTTCCGCCACAGAAATAGAAATCTGAGATCTTAAGACTAGATACTACTGCTCCGGCTAATTCTAAAAATAAATTTTGAGAGGGATGAGGGATCTCAAACTTATTTACATGCATGGCTTCATAGAAGGTATTATGGATATGATATTTAGACGACTTGTGGGCTTGGGTATTCAATCTAATATACACAATGGTTCCTGGGTCTATTGCCCCTCCAGCAATACGTAAACCAAACTTGTATCCTTGTTTCCATGCATAGGGATTGGGGCATGTTTACTAAACACCGTTGCTGTGCGGGTTCCCGTTAGTGTGCTGGTGCCATATATGGAGTGGGCGGGTCAGGCAGAAAAAAGAAAAAAACCGCACCGTACTTGTGCGCATCGCGCAAATGTGCGGGGCCCAGATTAGCGCGTGGGAAGGCTAAGCGGGGCGCTGCTGGGTACACAGAAGGACACAGCCGTAGCACAACAGTGAAGAAAAAAACCAATGGTGCAGGGGTCATGGGTTCAATCCCCCAGTGTGCGTAACCAAAAAAGGCAGGGTGAGGCATGAATAGTAATGGTTAAAACATCTTTTTAGGAGGCATACCACATATGGCCGGCTGTAGGTGTTGCGCTGTTACGTTTGTGCGGCTTCAATTAATATTTTGTGGCATGAGGCCTAGCACTGTAAAATCTGTGCTGCATTATGCGGCGCGCTGTATGTCGCCTGCGGTTCGTGCAGTATTGGGCTGTGCGCTGTACATCTCTTTCGTGTTGGGCGTCATTAGGTGGTGCCCTGTTAGTTGTGGACGGCATAAGGCGGTGTGCAAATGTCAATACACAGGAACTGAGCCGTAGCACAATGGTGAAAACATTAACTAATGGTGCAGGGGCTACGGGTTCAATCCCCCAGTGTGTGCAATCCAAAAAGGCTGGCTGAGTCATGAATAGTAATGGTCTAGAAATATATTTAGGAGGCAATACCACATTCGGGCGACTATAGGTGTTGCGCTGTTACGTGTGTGCGGCAGAAATTAATATTTTGCGTTATTATGCAGTGCGTAGTAAAATCTGTGGTGCATTAGGCGGCGCGCTGTACGTCGCCTGCGTTTTGCACGGCATTAGGCTATGCGCGGTACATCTTTTGCGTTTTGGCCGGCATTAGGTGGTGCTGTGTTAGTTGTGGACGGCATAAGGCGTTTCGCAAATGTCCATACACAGGAACCGAGACGTAGCACAATGGTGAAGACACTAACCAATTTATTTTTATTTATTTATTTTATTTTATTCACATTTCTATACCGCATCTTCCAAAGTTCAGTTGCGGTTTACAGTTAACAACCAATGGTGCAAGGGCCACAGTGTCAATCCCCCAGTTTGCGCAAGGATAAAGGCTGGATCAGGCATGAACCGTAATGGAGAAATGTGCAATAGGAGCTAGATTAATTTACTGCGGCGCACTGTTCTTTTGGGCGGCACACAGTTATTTTGCGCTGCATAAGGCGGCACACTGATGTCCACGCACAGGAACAGAGCCACAGCACAGTGGTGAAGACACTGACCAATGGTGCATCGACCAGGGGCTGAATACACGGCTGTGCAGAGATAGAAAAGGCTGGGCGATGCATCATCTGTCTTAGGTAATATTGGCAGAGGAGGCACATGAAGTTATTGGCCACATAATATTTTAGAGGCAAAAGGCGCCGCACTGATATCTAAGGAAACGAACAGAGCCACAGCAGAAGGGTTAACACACTCCCCAATGGTGCTGGCATCATGGGTTCAATCCCCCGCTGTGTCCAATGAATAAGGCTGGTTGAGCCATCACCTGTCATGATGAATAGTGAGCTAGGAGCCATGTTATATGTTATTGTTTATAGTACTGGTAGCAAATGAACTATAGAAGCACTGTAATAGCAGTTAATGCATAAGGCGCCCATCAAGGTACCTCAGAGGTCAAATAGTAACGTGCACTGTCCACCAACGAAACCCACAATGTTGTGTATAGGGTGCGTATTGTTTGCCGTATGAGGCAGGGCATGGGACAAACACAGTCAGTGCTGGCACCATTCTGTATTGTAACGCATGGAAATCCAAAGTAGGTGAGCAGACATGCAAGATGGAACAGCAGTGTAGCAGAATGGTCATGGCACTGACTGACCGTGAAGGGGTCATGTTTCGAAATGAGCAGTGACTAAGCTTGGCTTACCTACATCTGTGTACAGCATGCAATCAGACAGAAATCTGTGATGCCAGCTAAACACAAGTCCAACCCAGTGCTCAGGAGTATGTCACCTTTCAGGGTGTCACAGAATGCACATCATAAAAACCATGTCAGTGAAGGCGAGTGCACATGTAAACCAAACACTGCACAGAGCTGAAAGGAAACGTAAAGCAGAACGAAAAGAACCACACCCATCACATGTGCTGTATCACAAAAATGACATCCAGGCCATGTGGCATCTACAGAAATGCACACACAAAATTGGGGCTAGCTGTAGCTATGTACAGAGTGATGGTAATGTACCATGCTATCATAATAGTGTGCGACAGAGGATGCGAAGATGTGTCCAGCAGATGAGACTGAAATAGCAGGACAGGTGAAAGCTCATGATGATAGTGGACTAGCGGTGCTATGCAGAGCACACACACAAGAGGCAACCATGGAGAGATGACATGCAGGAAGGTGTCGGAGTGCAGGATGGGTTGTAGCAGCATGCACATCAGGGTAGGATCACACAAGAGCTGGCAGGCAGAAGATGGACAGAACCATGGGTCACAACTCAGATGAGGGTACAATGTGCTTACAGCACAAACCTGCCAACATATGACCGTCAAAGACATGGAAACGACATCTGCAGGACAAGCATACACATCCAAGAAAACAGAGACGAATCACACCAATGACCACTCCCACAAATCAAAAAGTAACCAACGCTAGCACAGAACAACTACGTCCACGTCATAGCAAAGGCTGCATTCACAAATAGTCCAGGCCCCCACACAACACGCATGCTGGATGTAAGGACCGGGAAACCCACAGGAGAAAGCATGAACAAATGCACCTGGTGATCTGCTGTGTACACATCACATCACAGTCTGTATCTGGTACCAGGGACACATGCACACACACACAATGATATGTTATGTAGTGGATACAGCATGCAAAAGGAACAGACCACATCACCCCAATTGTGAAAGACCCACACATACTCCTACTCGAACCACGGACTAAATGCCAGGCCATCCTATCCACCCACACAGCCATACATCAAGCACAGAACCACCAAATCCAAACCCTACAGTTATGAAAAGCACACGGAAGAACTACCAGACCAGACGCCTCCAACCCCCTCACTGTACCTCTGAAATTAAACTAATGCCTGCAATGGACGTGACATTGAGCGTCTGAACTGTATGCCTCCTCTTTACGGAACACCCTACCAAAACTGCCCTTGAAACAAGACAGACCAAATATCTTCTAGAAAACAGCTGAAAACCATCCAGTACCAGGAATTCCGCAAACCTTACACATAACCAACCCTATACAAATCAGACACTGTCCACAATTTGCCAATGTCCATGGTATGTAGTATGTGCCTTGTGGAAATCCTCAATGTAGCCTCCCTGGGGATGGCCCTGCTCTACATGTAAAACAACCCCCCTCCCCCCCTTGTAATGTAATGCTGCTATGACCTGTGGAAATGTTGCATCAACATACACCTACATAAATGAATACATAAAAAAAATACATAACAAGAGGAAAACAACAACCAACAAGGGAAGTGCTTGATGTGTGCTGGAGCTGCACAGCAATCTTGGCCAGGACAGGAGCAAATGCAACATGAAACACGGCGCAGCACACACCTGCTCAACCTCAAGACTACCACACACCCAGGTGCATTGCTGTGCAAACACCATTAAGACAGAGACCTATGGAACAGCTAATATGTGCTGGCTAGGCAGCACAGAGTGAACACCTTGCTGTACACTGACGACAGACAAGGGTGTGTGTAGAGGTGATGAAGCAGCTGTTAAATAATGTTCCACGTAGCATATATAGTAACCCCCAAAAAAATACATGTTGTGAGACAAACTGCTAAGCATTGTGTTAACAAACATGCCCCCAAACATACACACAAACAACACACAGAGGCAAAGCAAGACATTTTATTCCAAAGGGAGGGTCTGTATGGGGATGTGTACTACTCCGTGATGTGCCAAATTACAGACACATACATAGCTGTCATCGTACACCAATGTGAGCACAGGGGGCCATGGACATTACCAGCAAATCCGTAGACACATGTGTAAATGTGGTCCACGAGTGGAGGAGCAGTGTAGTGTTCTAAAAAATGTCTTGCACACAAGGCAACCACGCATCATATCACAACAGCACAACATGCGCCCCTGGGCAAGTCACTTGAGGGACATGTGCAAGGAAACCCTGGATTCTCATGGTCACAAGGAGTCATGTGGGACTGAAAGTTTAACATTGTACTGCATGTATGTCACAAAGATAAAGCAGACAATGAGACAAATGTCTGTAAAAATCACATAATTATTTTTGACACCGGCTCATACATACGATACACAGTGAAACCTGAATTGCAAGGTGGGTTCCACCCTGGCAAATGATGGGAACGCACTCAACAAGGTCAAAATGCACATGCCACGTAAAGGTCACTTCCAGAGCAAAACAGAATAGCACAACAGAAAATGTGCATCAGCTGCATGATATGCACTGGGTAGCAGGGGCCACACACCACAGTAGCTGATGCATGCCCCCAATGTGTGACCCACATATGAGTGCATGTAGACTACAGGTGTTTCAGGATGAGAAACCCAAACACATCACATGTCACCCCAGACATAGCCCTCATGCAACAGAGAAGGTTACCAAATGGAAAAACCATCTACTGGCAAGATGTTGTAATGTGACAAACACATCTGTAAATTAATGTCCCAACTCCCACATAATGGCTGATCACCACATCAGCAATGTGTCAATGTACACCCCAAATATCATCTCAAGCTTACTGACTATATGCTAACAGGTAGCAGGGACACATGAACAAAGAGTGAATACAAACCACACAACCGGCTGAAATGTGCAGACAGAACACCATGCAGGAGGTCCCCTTGCATTGTTTGATGGTTAGACAGTCTTTGGCCACATATAGCATGGGGGCATAGAATGCAGATGAGTAGTACGAACATGGAGACCCACACCAACACACCTCAAATATAATGTCCTAATGCGACTGTTGTAAATGCAGGGGGTAACACAGGACTGTGCAGACGTGCAATGCAAGGTGGGACCATACATGCAGAGTGTCATGTCTGTACAGCAAACAAACACAATAAGCAGCATGTTAACATGCAAAGGATGGAAAATGAACTCACAGTGACCCACACCTAGGCCATTGTTCCACATGTTGTGGCTCACAAACATAGTCAGTTAAAAGCATAAGCACCAGCCAGACACTAACATGGTACAGTGATGCCACACATGAATGTACACCCCATTGCCCCCTCAACACATCAATCAAGGATGGTGGTGGGCATGAATGGTGTTATTGGTAAAACATGTATCATGTCCAGGTGTGTGGCAAGTGGACATTGACAATTGGAACGCTGTAACTGTTCCCCCCTGCCACAATCACGGCTGTATGATACAGTTCAAACAAACAGAATAGCGTATCCTGGGTGCAATGTCACACACATGGCCCAAAGCTGTACACTAAAGAAATGGTGAGAAATGTCCAAAATACACAGATAATGTCAGTCCCTGATGCGTACAATGTCCCAAAAACCAAGGGTCCCTGACATCCAAAAGATCACTTACAAACACCCCATGCAAACATGGGCATGCATAGTAAAGTGTACGATTCCAATATGACACAGTCCCTGGAGGTTCATCTGTGTCCCTGCAATCAGCAGGACTCTCAGCCACAGCATGGCCCAAAATGTGTGTTCTACAGGTCTGTCATGGGAAAACCAGCAGTCCAAGACCAATCATGTCCTGCACAGGCCTGTGTTCCACTCCCATACGTGAAACATCCAAATGGCAAATATCTCCTGAAACAATAACATGGTGGACTGTCACACAACAGGTGTTGGATGGGGAGCCGAGATGCACTGTAGCAAATGGGTTCATCATGTCCATTGCCCTGTGTAAGAAAAGAATACATATGGCCAATGTTAGAAACCTTGCAACAACAGCACAAATTGCCATATTTCACAAAGAAAAAAATACAGACTAAAGGGATGCAAATGCAAACATCAGAGGATATGCACATTAAATAAAAACAACTTTTGAAACAACATGACATGTTGCTGCAGACACGGGTGTCACATGGATATGGTTATGTTACATACCATGTCACATGGGCATCTCACAGCTACACACTATATGCATCTGTTTGTGTCTACAGAGATGCAACATTACATGTCCATTACATGAACTGATACTACACAACAGGTTCAGCCAGATCTAATCACTAAATAACAAAGGTGGAAGCTAACCTATGTGTGCATCATGTGTCCCTCATCAATTTCCTCAGCTGCTGCATAGCCACACCAGGTCACAGCGAACGGAGACGATGTCAGGCCAACCAGTCAAATCACCATGTAAATTCACACATGAGGGATCTCCACATCATGCCTATGTAAGCGAGAAAGAAATGCTGCTCAACAATAGTCCCACAAAACACAAGATGCAGCTCTGCTCACCACAAATGTGGGCCATGATGAAAAGGTAAACAGCACTACCATAGAGGTATCAAACCCCACAATGACCCCCAGGTGGCCACACCCATCAAAGCACATGATAATGTATCATGATTGTACAATGCAGCACCACATAGTCCACCCATAAACACCCACCCACACAATATGCGTAGTACAGTGGGACAGCTTTAGTACATGGCCTGTCTGTGGACCAAGTGCTAATTTGTGCACATAATGGACGAGTCACATGCAGTGATACCCTGTTGATGGCATATCAAAATAAGATGGTGGAGGCAGCAAGTGTAGTTTCCTCCAAAGAAGCCAATCCACACTCACATGTGGATCTGGTGTAAATATCCCAGAAAAACCTTCCACAAACATACTGCACACAAACACATGGGGAGATGTATGACAACAGCAAAATATGGGTGAGGGAGGGTTACAGAAGATACGTTAACAACACCAGCTGCCTAATATGAAACATAACAGGCAATATGTTGTTGCCAATACATCACACACATACAATGCATCTGTAGATCTACCTACCCTGGACTCCAGCATCTCAGATGATGTTCTGTCATGTGCCAATGACATACACACACAGCAATGTCATCATGTATGTCCTGTGTAGTGGAGAAAACAAAAAGAGAAAGCCCTGTCAGGTTCCAGCGGGGAGGGCCACACTGCAACGTACTGTCCCCAGCTGTCATACAGCACAACATGACCCAGCAATGGGGTGTTCACCCTCACACTGCACAGATCTCGCACATGGGTGAGGAACCATGTAGATGTGTGATGTTAATACCAAGGCCGCCCACATCAATCATATGCCTCCCCCCCTTGTTGTCCCACACACGTGTCGAAAGAGGTGGATGGACATACTATGTTGGTGACGCATCCCAAGGTCACACCATCACTCTGTGTCTCCCATGTTGACACCAACACCCCCTCTCTGTGTGTACTACTCTCCTAATTTTGTCCTGTATCGCAGTGTAAATACCTGTGACACCTGAAAATATGTCGAAATACCACCTGTATCCACTGTGTAGATGCATATTAATGCAGTGTACATCTCCTACAGCACAGAATACTGACAGGTGTGTGCTGCTCATGTGACAAAATACATGGCAATGTCAGCACCATGTCTGTCCAAAATATCCCCCATGTCTGTATGGTCACCTTAACATGATGGTTGCATGTCAACCCATTGTGTAACTGTGAGAATGTCCACCCATGGATAGCATAGATGTTTCACTGCCCCAAATAACCTCCATATAGGTCTGTGTGTGTATGTGGATATAACATCCCTTGCTAGTGTACCCAAGCTATTTGTGGCTCTGTACTGTGCTATCCTGCCATACACACAGCATGTCCCTGAGCCATGAGGCAGATGTAGAGACACTCTTAACTACCTATGCCACTCTTAAAATGGAAAACGCCTAAACCCCACATGGTCCAACACATCCTGCGTCACAGATGGCTAATTAAATCCACCCGTTAATGATCTGACCCACTGCACATCTGTATGTGTGTACATGTTAAATAATGCCATGAATGAATACACCTCAAATGAACCTGTATCAATCATCTGGCCCCCTGGCTGCACATTGCATATGTCCACATGATTCACCACATCCATGTCTGTGACACCGAATGAGGCATATCTTAACACACACTGTGCTGTTGCAGCAACACATGTCACACGTCATCAATAACACCATGGAAACGTTGTCAGGCGCATGGTGTACTGTGTTATGTCTGCCATGTTGCAGTGAAAATAACAAACATACAGACATAGCCAGCTCAGAGGAGCAGAACACACACACACACAAACACCCACAGATTTTAGTACACAAACAAAGAGACTGCAATGAGAGCTCACCACCTACATGGGCCCCCCTAACACACTAAACCCCTTACCATATGCCTGACACCCGGGCTCCTCACACACAGGAACACCAAATAACTGTGTCTGTCCAGCATTTGCTATCACAAACAACCACTAACTGGAACTGTGCCCCCCAAAAGCTCTGAAAGGTGTAGCAACACACACCCACACAAAACACCAACAGCTGCTGCTGTGCCCTGTCCACATTGTCCATAACACACCCATGACTACATGTTATGATGTATGTTTCAAAAAAGGACAATACAGTGTTGGATCTGAATGCTAAATGGTCAAATACATCAGCCTTTATAAACATCACACGCACACAACAGCACATATATGTGGGTAGATGTGCAATACATACCAGTGAATCTGTCTGCAATCAACCTCCGCCTGACCGCTGTGCCCGCCTGTGTGTCACTACAGGCACGTACAGGGGGCACGGTGGATCCTCCTCCCATCCTCATTAATATCTGCAGGGAATATGATGCCTGAGAGCAATGTTGTGCAGGATGCAACAGGCTACGATAATCTCTGCAACAGTCATTGGCGTATATTGTAAGGCCCCACCTGATCTATCCAGACACCTGAAGCGACTTTTCAAAACGCCAAAGGTGCGTTCTATGACAGAGCAGCTGGAGGCGTGGGCCTCATTGTACCTCCGCTCTGCAACGTGTCCGTGGTTGACGCACAGGTGTCAGGAGCCAGGGCTGACACCCATACCCTGCATCACCTGCAGAAGGAAAATGTGCCATGTGTGAATGACTGAGCGCATGACACCATCAATTGACACACGTATAGACGTGAGAAGCAACCCACAACACATCAGGACAGACATATGTGACATCAGAAATATCCACCCGAACAAACAGCTCCTATGGTGATAGAAATACAACAAATGCCCTGTCTAGTCTGTAGAGACATGTCAAAGAATAACACAATCCCACCCTGTCTTCCAAAAATCCCCTATGTGTAGCTATGGGGCTCATGATCTCATCTCCGACACCATCACCACCAATGGTAGACTATGCGACCAACACACATGAAACATACAAAACAATATATGTTTGCTAATTAAACAGCACAATAATGTGTGCTGAGCCAATGTAAGCGCACACAGAGAACATGTTTGACCGTGATGTCAGCCTGGATGAACACAATATCACCCTGACACCCCGTGTCCTCAAAGGTCTACATATCTACATATAGCAGTCTGACGCCAGATGCTGTTGACTGCTGTCCACTAACCATCTCATTAGACACCATGGCCACTGTACCATCATCGTTCCATCCTTGTTAAGCTGCGCTCCACTGAATTTAAACATTGTAGACCACAGGAGTTTGTAAAACCTCACAACTACTGAGTATGACAACGTTCCTGTGTATGTCCCACCAATACCTCCATGTCTGGGCACAACATGGGCCCATGCCCTTGCTGTCACCTCTCCCAAATGATGGGTCACATCAGGAGAATCACGGACAATGACGCCTAGGCACTGCACATGTGCAGTGGACAAAGGAAATGCTAACCCCAGACTTGTTCCCACCCCTGTAATGGCAGAGGCCGAAAGCATTACCACAGCTATGCAAAAATTTACACCCAATTGCAAAGGCAAGGAACATGCTTCATATGTTGTCAGCGGCCCCCCCCTCTCGCTGTCGAGCAAGCAAAGCCTGACAAACACCGGACTGAGTGAGTGTGTGGCCCCACACGCACATGACAAGCAGTAGGAGCATGGATTGTAAATCACACACATCTGACATGACCTATCACAGGTACAATCTAAACCCATGCATGCACAGGTGGGTGAGAATGCCCCCCCCCCAATCCCGGAGACCAGATGGGATACAGACACAAGTACCAATACACAGCCAGGACACACAGCAGAACAAGTGCATACGTCCACTAACACCACCACCATCAGTACGTCACATATTGCCCTGAAACGGAATTGACATGGCTAATCATGTCCCCTGTTAAACAACATCTACATGACTGTAATAATGTAAACTCACAACATGTGTGCGGTCTGCTGAATGTGAGTTCATGTTGCTAATGCGCAGTGGGGAAAACGCTGCACCACATGGGAGATGTTATGGAAACACATACATATATGACTAATTATACAATCCTTTGGAGATACTCACCCAGCAATATACAGTCACCGTACTGTCCATCCTCAAATTCCCTAAATAGTGCTGAGCGATGCAGGATATAGGAGTCATGGGTGGACCCTGGAAACCTTGGGACCACATTCAGAATATGCAGATTAGCATCACATACAACCTGAACATTCAGGGAATGGTAGTGTTTGCGGTTGCGGAACACCACCTCCCTGTCTCTGGGCGGGACCAGGGCAACATGTGTGCAATCAATAGCTCCCATCACGTGTGGTATCCCGGCTAAAGCCTCAAAGGCCTGGTTCAGGGTCCCCCATTGTTTGCCTACTGTGGGGAAGGGCGATGTAATTCCCCACCCGGCTGACCATAGCACGCAGTACTTGGTGGAGACAACGTGAGAAGGAGGGGCGGCTCATGCCACCCACTGCGGCCACAGATGACTGGAAACAGCCAGAGGCAAAGAAATGTAAGGCAGCAAGGAGCTTGACTAAGACCTGGTATGGCATTGGGTACCGCGTCAGTCAGGGGCTCAATGTCGGGCTCAGATCCTCATACAGCCCCCTAATATCCCCTTGTGCTCAGGTTCCGGGTGGGTCAGGGAGGGACTACCTGGTCCTCACGCATGCCCTGGAGCTGGTCCCTGGGCCTGTAGAGCCGCCAGCTGCCGAGCCTGCACCTCAGCACACTGTCTGCGCCGTCCCCTGCACAGCACCTCTCTGCGCAGCCTCCACAGCAGCAGGTCTGAGTTGCTGCGCTTCGACAACCCATGCCCTGTGCCGCAGCCCCCATGGACCCCCCCATGCAATCCATCCCCTGTCCAGCAACCGCTGCATCTGCCCACGTCGTTTTCGGGCACATGCAACAAATATTATCTCCTCCATGTAAACTCCTCTGTGGCTACACACAGCCACACACACACACACAACACCACAAACAAACACAACACCACACACCACCAACACACACACACAAAGACCACACACAGAGACACCACAACACCACCACAGAGACACAACACACACAACACACCAGAGGCCACACACACACACAGAGACCACAACACACACCACACAACACTTCCCCTAAAAACACTGGACAACACTTGCCAAAACCACAACAAACCCCAAAGGACAACACAACACTCGCACAATATTGGGTCCATCACAGTCTGCTCTCACGTCCTCCTTCCAAACAAACTCACGGGTCCGCGCCTAACAAAAAACACCCGCAATGTGGACCAATCAGCAGCCTCATTTTTATACAGGTCTAATGGTATTGATTCCCGTTTCTGCGTTAAAAGCGCCGCTTGTTGCGCCGTGCACATGCGCAGGACGTGACGCATTGGGCGTCTGTGTGTGCGTGCCGCGCATGTGCCAACCTGTTGGCACGTGTGCGTGTGTAGAGGTGCGCCCACGCGCTCAAGTGTCCAATTGAGGCCAATGTGCGTTGTGTGTGCGCGGAGCCTGTGTTTGCACCGCCGTTTACGCATGGGCGTAATGCCGTTGCCGTTGCCGGACATCATGATGCACAGACAAACGCGCATGCGCTAAGAGTTGCGGCATGCGCATTGCGCAAACAACCTTACAGGCAAAAACGCAAGTGCGCCAGGCGCAAATCGCCCAACAGGTTCGCGGCGCACAAGCAGCGCCGGTCGCACAGTGGCGCATGCGCAACGTATGCTCCGGCAAAAAACTACAAATGCAACCCAAACCCACAGCAAACGTTGAGGGTGGTTGAGGAGTAGGAGAGAGTTTTAGAGAGAGGGTGGGGTGTTTTTTCCTGAGAGGTGGTGTATTTTTAGAGGTGGTGTCTGTGATTAATTTTGTCGGTAGCCATATTTCCCTTGTTTGTCCTAATAGGTTTACTCATATCTGGCAGTCCGTCGTTTAGTGTGGTAAGTTGCTATGTGTATTGGTGTTGGTTTACTGTGACGTTGCCTGTGTTTGTTGTGCCCCTGTGGGGGGCTGGGGGTCGTGGTTGCTGTGTCTGTCCTGTGCTTGTTGTGGGAGGGGGGGCAGGAGGTGGGTGAGTGTGGTGGTGGTTGAGGCGAGTTGGGGAAGCAGAGAGGTGGGAGGAGGGCGAATGGAGAGACCAGAGACCGGAGCCAGAGGGAGAGGGGGAGAGAGAGGGACACACAGAGGGATAGAGAGAGGGATAGGGAGAGGGAGTGAGGGACAGAGACAGAGAGGGATAGGGAGAGGGAGGGAGGGCCAG
This sequence comes from Ichthyophis bannanicus, assembly GCA_033557465.1. Lineage (NCBI taxonomy): Eukaryota > Metazoa > Chordata > Amphibia > Gymnophiona > Ichthyophiidae > Ichthyophis > Ichthyophis bannanicus. The sequence goes on along the minus strand of CM066032.1, from coordinate 931,490,335 downwards.
AGACAGAGAGGGACAGTGATAGGGAGGGACACAGACAGAGAGGGATAGAGAGAGGGAGAGAGGGAGGCTGAGGGTGGGGGAATGTGAGTCTGGGTTGCGCGAGGGTGAGGTGGTGCCTACAGTGCCACTGGTGGCAGGGCCTGCGTGGACTGAGGGACGTGTGGAGGTGGGGTCAGTGCCAGGGCCATCAGCACCTGCCCAGCCTGCTCCCAGCAGCCACACTGGGAAGAGGAAGCGTGTCCCTGTGCCTGAGGCCCTGAGGAGGAGGGCAACCAGATTCACCGACGCTGAGAACCACAAACCTCCTCTCCATGTGTTCTTGAGAACTATGAGGTTTTTGTTTTGGCCGGGATAAGCACACGGACGAGAGGCACAGCAGGACGTCATGCGGTGTGGGAGGAGAGTCCCAGCGAGGGGTTGCTGAGGCAGGGTGACCCCCTACGTACATAGATAGTCCTGAAGAAAAGATATTCAGATAATCAAAAAGAGGTGTAGCGGCAGCACCTGTGTGCACAGTAACACCATGCCAGGGGTACAGGGGGCGGGGGCCCCCTACCAGCACCATGCTGACGCCCCTGGAGCAGCAGCTGGCCAAACGCCTGGTACCGGTGGGGTACACCTATGTGGCTTGCCTTTGTTCTGCTGGATACTAAGCATCATCCACATGCAGTATGTATGTTCAACGGCTATCCCTCACAGTCCCATTACTTCCTGATAGGAAACCAAATGTGTATACAGCTTACATGTGCAAAATGCACACACATAACTATCCTTCCCCACGTCCCAGAATGTCCCCTAGGGCTGGTGTCTGGGGGTGTGTGCACAACCGCCATCAAAATACCCTATGGTGTCCAACACATACACACAGTGCCACCACTATCCTCCGTAACGGTGGGAGGTCTTGAGATGTGTGGTTGCACTTGGTGTGTGCGGTTGTATCCCTGAATGTTGAATGATAAGGCAGTCCAGGTAATAATATGTACAATGCTTTAGATCATGTCTCCCACCGCATGGTGGCATGGAACAGGTGGTAAAGTAATATATATGTTGTCAGAGTATGGGACAAAGTGAAACGGTCACCAGACCCCAATGCAGTAATAGACGGAAATGTCCCTCCACAGTGTATTTTCCACATTACCGTCATGTGTTTGTTTTTTGTAGAACAGCATTTGTACACATGGGGAAAAGACTATAGATTTCCCTGTTACTGTAACCCAGTTACCCAGCAGCTTTTATGTGTCCTATGATGTTATAGGCCCTGCAGGCAGGTAACTCCACAGCATACTTATCAGGATATAGGATTAACATTCCCAGGGCCGTGCCTTAATACCAATCTCTGTCAGTCAGACAGTTCCGCAAACCTTTGGTCCTGCAACACAATCATTGGCCTAATGGGAAAGCCAAGGGTATATCAACCCCGGGAGTCTCCCATGATTGCAACCAAACCTCTGGTCATGTATTGCTCCCGCATCTATGGGATCTGTGAGCTCATTAAGGGGGAAGTATGTCTTCAGTACAGCTGGACTGTTTGCAGGTCCCCACTTCCTGTTGGGAAGGTTATTGCTTGCAGATGTCAGATCAGAAAGAACACATGATTGTCATCTCTGTGTGAACATCTATGACATGCACTGTTGGTACCCCTCCCCCACCTGTGTGGGTATGCAAGTGGTGTATGACACAGGTCATTTGTATGAGGGGTGTCCCTAAACCGTGGCTCACACGTACGACACTCAGATTCCTCCTGGATGATATCGCGCCCCATATAGATATGTTGTGTCAGCCACACTAGACTGCATGGTACATCTCCCAGCTGTCCTTTCAGAATAGCTGGGGATGTTCCAACCCACGTCAGCCTGCAGCCACGTGCCCTCATAATGCCTGATCGTGTGTTTTTTGAAAATCATTGGTCAGCCAACCTGGCTGCTACTAAAAACTGTCACTGAGATTAGGGACACCATGTACCTTGCCGTGTGGATTCTACGCATATTTGTGGCCACCCTGCCCACCTTCCCACGGGTCAGCTGTTCCCCCCAGAGGGCCTAGGCGTCATTCCTGTGTCTCTCAGTACACACACCTCACTTTTGTCCCAGATGGTCATGTCATTCAATGAATAACCCTAGAAAATGCTGGTGTCTTGGGAATACCCTGCCCTACGAATGCTGCTGGGCAGTGTTTCCCCCACAAAGTCAAATGTCTCAGGAAAAAAGGCAAGCCCCTGGCCTTCACGTGGTTTCCCTCCCCCGTCCTCTGCTCCCCTGCCTCCCTGCCACTCTCCGTCTGTCTCTCTGTCGCTCTCTCTGTTTAGCAGCTGCCTCTGCATTGGGCAGTCTTCCCCCTGATGTGCCGTGGTCCATCAGTGTCCCAGCCGTCCCCTTCTCCCGAGGTGAGGTGTGTTAGCTGATTGGCCATGTGTTACGTGTTGTAACTAGATACCTTGCTGCATCCACCTGCATTAACAACACCTTACACCTGGACGCCATTTTGTCCAATGGTATTTGTGTGTGCAATCACTCACAACCCCCCCCCCCCCCAATGGCCCCAGCACAAAAACCCCACGAGATGCAATACACAGAGGGACAAATATGTAGCTGTGTGATACACAGATGTCACAAACCCTACATACGATTTGTAGTAAAAAATTGTATACGTTCAGAAGAATCAATATTTGCAAAAGGCTTTCTTTTTTATTTTTTATTTGTATTTTTCTTTTTCTTCCAGTGCTTTCCAAAACTTATATAGGACAAAAAACTCGGTTTTTCTTCTCTAGTGTGGTTTAGATACTAAAACATAAATTTTTTATATATCTGAAGGAAAGACTCCCCGAGTGGTCTGGTTCAATACAAAAGTGTGTTTGTTAGATAACAAGAGTTCTCGGACGCTCAGCTATTGTCGGCGCGCTTAAAATGGCGTTGCAGACATTTTCTTCAGGAGTACCTATATAAATACTCAAGATACAACAAAATTTACAATGAAATACTATACCCTCACTAATCCTACTGTATCTAAAGGAGCAATCATGCTATTAATATATTTCTCTGAAATTATAAGCTACTTACAAGTGATCATGCTGCCCACGTTCTCTCTCTTTCTTTCTATTTTGGAAAAACACCGCGCATGCGTGATGGTAAGTCTCTTGGCTATTTAAACCCCTCTAAATTACGTCACGCATTTCTCATTCATACTGTTGCAGATGGTAACTTCAAACGTATTCACCATTTGACTATGGATCTATATTATCGATGACCAACTCTCATCCATGGTCTTACTCTGAACTTATTGACCTTAATATTAGATCTGTTTCTCATCCATTTAAACTGTAATGTTTATATCCTTTCATACACTATCTATCCTTACCCAGTTGAAGCAGGACTACATTTTCCCTTCAGAATATTTTGTTACTACTTATCCTATCAGGGCACTGCACTGTTTATCATATATAGTGCTGGAGCTGTTTACCAGGGTGGCATATACTGTTCTAATGTCCACAGGGATTATAAATTTTCGAAATGGTCCTACAGACAAGATCTCCACTCTAGTGATACATTTAAACCCTTTGGAACGACAGTCTGTAGCTTATATATCCACCATTGTTCGCGCTGTAACAAAGTTTCATCTAATGTTTTTCCTCCCTTCGGGGCCTGGATTTGCTCTATCGCAAAACTGCGGAGCTGATCAAAAGTGTGACCTTGAGAAAGGCAATGTGTACTATTGGGGCCTCAAGCCGATGGCATTTTAATCTGCTTCTATGTTCCCGTAACCTAACTCGCAAAGAACGAATTGTTGTACCAACATAATGTAATCCACATGGCCATATTAAAATGTAAATTACTGCCTCTGAGTCGCATGTCGTTTGTGTTTCAAATGGAATGTTTGGCCCGGATGGTTGAAATGTGTCTGTTCGACCATAATTGTGCACATGTCACAAACACCGCAACTTCTATGCCCTCCTGTTGTTAGCTGTTTATTTATCGGGGGGAGTACCGCGGGACTTAAATATTCCTTGAGATTGCGTCCTCGTTGCCATACACATCTTATGGATTTCTTTTCTAAACCAGGGACTGTTGTTAAGACTTTTTATGTTTGTTAATAAGTTTTTGTATATTAGAACTTAATGGAGTATAGGCTGTTATAAAATTGATGTTATCACTGTCTATTTCTTTCTTTTGTCGTGTACTATGGGTCTGTTTTAAAAGAACAGCTCTATGGTTATAAGAGGGCTCTCTGGGATGCCTTCTGTATTACTATCATCGGGTATCCTCTGCTTATAAAGGCTTTTTTAAATTTTCTAGCCTGTCTTTGTAATCTTGTGTATCTGAAACAGTTTTTCGTCGATAACGTAAAACTGCGAGAACAGGTAACGATTGTTTCAACTTATGGGGGAGGTTTACTGGAAAACCCCAAGAAAGTATGCCTATCTGTGCTTTTCTTAAACCATGATGTATTCCAACAGTGAGCCCCTCTAGTTATTAGGACATCGAGATAGGTTATTGTATATTGATGAAATGTAGATGTAAAAGTGATGTGTCATCCCGATTATTCAACCCTGTTATAAACTGTTCAAGGGAATCCAACTTCCCTTTCCATATTAGAAAAACGTCATCTATATATCTTCGCCAAGTTATGACATTAGACGTGAAGGGGGACTGACTTAAGTGACTTGTTTCAAAGTTCTCCATATAAAAATTTGCCACTGAGGGGGCGCAAGTCCCCCAATGGCTACCCCCGCTATCTGCTGGTATATTACTCCCTCAAATGTAAAATAATTCTGATAAATGGCCAATTCAGCTATTTCCAACAGGAAGTCAATGTGCATGGCTGATAGGTCTCCCCGGGAATTTAGCGTTTTCCGGATTAATACTAACTGCAGCTACTTGTGGTATACTGGTATACAGCGAAGAGACGTCTAATGTAACGAGCCAGGTATCTTCCTGATCGCCCAATCCGATACCTCCTCCAGGGCATTTAAAAAGTGTGTGGTATCCTTCAAATAAGAGTGGATCCGGGGAAGTAAAGGACGTAAAAAAGTATCCAAGTAGGTTGATAAGGGTTCCAAGACACTGCCTTTAGTGGATACTATCGGTCTGCCAGGGGGAGCTGTTCTATTTTTGTGTATTTTTGGAACAGTATAGAATTTATCTATTGTGGGAGGACAAAACGTTCAAATATTTAAATTCTTTTCTGGGAAATTAATTTTTGTTGTAACGCATGTTGAGTGATGCGTTTAATTTCCAACTGTAGTTGTGGAGTAGGATTCATAGATAACTCCTTATATGTGGTGCATATGTGTAGTTGTGCTAATGCCTCTTCTATATAATTGTCTCGGTTTAAAACTACTACTGCCCCTCCTTTGTCTGCCCTTTTCACTACTACAACTCGTCTGTTCCTTAACTCACACAAAGCCGTTCTCTCCACTATTGGAAGTGCCTGTCCTTTAAAGTGTAACAGTCTGCTCTAACTGTCTGAGTTCCTGTAACACAAGTTGTTTAAAAATCATTAATGCGGGGGCGGAGCCTGATGCCGAGCAGTGCAGACGCATAGCGCGTGGGCTCCAGGGGTGATTCAAGCAGAATCCTGATAAAAGTGCCTTTTACTTGCAGAAAACTGCTTCTACTTACTGCCGAAGGATAGGGGAAGTTGCTGATTGGCGGGTACTAAACCGCAGAGGTTGGACTATGCTGCCACCCTTAACAGCAATGCGAAGAGATCCAAATCGGAGCCCTATCCCCCCTCACAAAATGGCGGCGACGCGCGAAGGAGCTGACGTCCTGCAGGAGCTTCTGGACCGAGATATAAGAGGGGTGAAAGATCTGGTCACGGCTAACGGGGAGGCACTAGGAACGGTGCAAGAAGAGATTGCGGCGCTGCATGGAAAAATAGAAAGCCTCAATCTCCGACAAGATAAAAACTGATCAAATTCTCTCCACCCACGGGGCCCGGCTGGACAAGCTGGATCACCTAGAGAGACAGATCCGTGCACTTCAAAGAGAGATGGAGGATAGCAACAACAGAGCCCGACGTAATAATATTCGGATGGTCGGGCTCCCAGAAGGAATCGAAGGTAAAGATATGCGGGCCTTTTTGATCAAAATGATTCCGGAAACACTACACTGCACCTTTGCCAAGGAGTTTGAGATCGACCGAGCTCATAGAGTTCCCTCCTTTACCACCTCGCAGAACTCCAGGCCGCGACCAGTTATATTTCGCGTTCTGCGTTTCCAGCATGTTACACAAATAATGGAGTTAGCGCGAGCGCGTGCTCAGGTGGAATATGAGGGGCGCAAAGCTTTCCTTTTTCCCAGATTTGGCGAAGCTCACTGTGAACCGACGCAAGAAGTTTTTTAGAGTTCAGACCCGGCCCCCCGCTGCAGCAACTACAGGCGCGCTTTGGACTGTTATATCGTGCAAAAAATGCGGGTCACCTTACACAATCAGACCAGGACTTTGAGGATCCTGACTTGCTGGCTGCATTTTTGGATGAGAAAGAGGCCGCTCAGATGGCGGTGACTGATACCATCATCTAGCGAGGTGATGATAGCTAATCTGCACTTCGCAATACCTTAACCTCATCAGTGGTCCCTCACCGAAAGGTGGTGGGGTTACCGTCACCCTCCGTGTCTAGAGGTCTGTACTTTAGAATTTTATACAACTGCTACAGAGGAGCAAGTCTGGGAATTTTGACTATTGGCACAGTCAACCCGAGTCCTATAAAGGACTCGTTTTTTGGATCTCCGAGCCCGCCCTGTCTGCTCAAGCTTTCCAGATAGATCACAAATGGGTTCTCTCTCCTCCAGGGTTTTATCTAGAATGGTCCGAAAAGCCTCTGTTTATTTTTTGTTGATTGTAATTAAGCTATCCCTACTATGTTTAGTTTTGCAACTGTGTATATCAAGTATGTTTAGACCCGTAGGGGTCTATTTGATTGCATAAGCTTCAATGGCTCCTTGTAAATCCTTTCTTTAAATGTTCATGGAGTTAATAACCCGGTAAAACGACGAAAGATCATGGATTATGCGCGGCGTGAAACGTGCGGATCTATTGTTGTTGCAGGAAACTCATTTGAGTCAAAAGGAGTCATTGAAGCTTGGGGTACGCCCCTATGAGGTTCTAGCGTTTTCTTCTGCTATCAAAAAACACAATGGGGTCGCTATACTCGCCCATAAATCCCTTGGAGCTCAGGTACTACACCGCCGCTCCGATACTGCGGGACGGTGGACCAAGGTTGTGTTGAACCTAAAGGGGATGGAAATAGTCATTATGTGTATATATGCTCCCACCTCTGACCACCCTGATTTTTTTATTAATATAGCGAAGGAATTGTCAGTAGATGCTGGTAAACACACCCTTGTTGGGGGAGATTTTAATCAGGTCTTAGATCCCCTGATAGATCGTCAACCGCCTCGATCGCTTCATCCGTCTAAGGGGCAACTTTTCCTTACCTCCTTGGTTAAAGAGTTGGCCTTAGTCGATGTATGGCGATTGCAACACCCTCGAGATCTGGAATTTACCTTTTTTTCAGCTCCACATACTTCGCAGTCTCGAATCGATTTTCTGTTACTTTCTAAAGCCCTCGTCTCAAATGTAGTGGATACTAATATTCACTCTATTCATGTCTCGGATCATGCGGCCACCTCATTAATTCTTGACACCAACTCCCCCTCCAATAAATCGGCTGATTGGTATTTTGATAGAACTCTATTGGATGTTCCTGAATTTTCCATAACAGTAAAAGCTGCTATTCTTGAATACTTTCATCTGAACTCTCTGCAGGACACCTCCGGGTGGGCCTGGTGGGAGGGCTTTAAAGCCTCAATCAGGGCGACCATCACTAGCTTTAGTATAAGCCGGAAAAAGCAGCGGCAACAAGAGTTATTGGATCTGGAGCAACAGATAAAGGCCGGGGAACGAATTCTCACACGACGGGCTGATCCCTGTATTTTACTACGACTCCGACAATTAAGATTTCAGTATAATACCCTAGTTAATGCAGAGGCCTCCCGGAGTATCAAGAAGCAGCAGGGGAATTATTATCGGGAGGGCAATAGAGCTAGTAAGATGTTAGCTACGGCGCTGAAAGGGAAACGGGAAGCTCAGCGGGTTAGTGCTTTGAGGGACCCTCAAAAAGCCACTTTGATCACTGGGGACTCTGAGATAGCCACCATTTTCCGTCAATATTATACTTCTCTCTATAGCTCGGAGAGGGAATTCACACAGGTTGGCTTTGACAAGTTAACGGCTAACCTTCAGCGGACAATTCTATCTGAAGAACAACGAGAAAGTTTAGATAAACCAATCACTACTGACGAAATTGGCCGTGCCATAACGTCGATGGCCTCGGGTAAAGCAGTTGGGCCCGACGGGTTACCGGCTGAATTCTTTAAATGTTTTGCGAAAGATCTAACTCCACATTTGCAGCAATATTACAGTTGGCTGGCTGAGGCGGAGCTAGGGGTTGGTGCCTTTGCTGCGGCTAAGCTGGTGGTTTTTGAGAAACGGGTCGGGATCCTCTGCTGGTCACTAATTATCGGCCTATTTCGCTTTTGAACGCCGACTATAAGATATTTGCTTCACTCTTATCAGCTCGACTTGCTAGCATACTCCCCTGGTTTAATTCATCCGGATCAGTGCGGTTTTACAGAAGGGAGATCAACGGCGGATAATGCGCGGGTTTTATGTCATATCCTGGCAGGGGCAGATGTACTGGAGATACCGATCGTAGGCCTTGCGTGGATGCGGAAAAGGCATTTGACCCGACTAGAGTGGCCCTTTCTCTTTGCCGTTCTGCGATGGTTTGGCTTTGGAAGTACCTTTATTCGAGCAATCGAGGTTTTAATACACCCATCCCCACACCGCACAGATTTGTCTCAATGGAGTAACGTCAGCTCCTTTTGAATTGAAACGGGGCACTCGTCAGGGTTGCCCCTTATCTCCAATGTTATTCAACTTAGCGATGGAATTATTAACTCTTTTAATTCGGCAATGCCCCGATGTAAAAGGGGCGAGAATTGCGGGCTTGGAGGTCAAGCTTTCTGCTTATGCGGACGATCTCCTCCTATTTATAACGCCTGACTCCATTCCCAAGGTACTGGAACTGATAGAGCGATATTCGGAGTACTCAGGCTACAAGATTAACTGCTCTAAATCTGTAGTATTCCCTTTAAATAAATGGGTGCATAAAGGGCACCTTAGTGATTATCCTTTCCTTTGGGAGTCGGGTGTCGTTAAATATTTAGGAGTTCATTATCGATATCCGATAACAGAAATGATCACATGGAACGTCGGAGTGATTTCGAAGCTGGTTCAGGAATTGACCGTAAAGTGGACGCCCCTATTGCTGTCATGGTGGGGAAGACTAGACACTATTAAAATGATGATAGCTCCCAAAATCAATTATATTCTAGAAATGCTTCCTTGTTTATTACCGGTCACTGTCTATAAGCAAATCGAACGTATATTGTTAAAGTTTTTGTGGAATAATAAGACACCGCGCATAGCCAAAGCGAAAACTGAAACTTCGACGGGAACAGGGGGGTGTAAAACTTCCCAGACTTCCAATCGTACCATTATGCATTTCTTCTTAAGCAAGGGGGGCGATGGTTAGAGCCATCGACTGAACAGCGGCCTGTCTGGGTAGAACTAGAAGAGAGGCTAGTTGCGCCTATCCCTCTAGGTTTTCTTCCGGGGATGCAACTCTCCCATTTATCTATGTTGTCTCCAGTGATACAAGACACTCTTCAAGCTTTCCTCTTTTTCTTAAAATTAGTGGACCCAACTGTTGCTCCAGATCCCGGTTGCCTATATGGAACAACCCTCTTTTTAAAATACAAAAGACAACTTTCGCCTGGAAGTCATGGTTGTCCCGTGGAATTTGGACCGTAAGTCAACTACAAGCCGCCAATAAATGGAAGGACTTTCAGGACCTCCAACAGGAGTTTGGTCTCCCGTCAAATTGTTACTTTCAGTGGGTACAACTTCGACACTGCTTGCGGGGGGCAGGCTTGGACCCTGCAAATAGTCTTGAGGTGCCAGGGATTGTTGAAATATTTCAGGCAATTATGTCAACCTCGGGGATAGCGTCCGGTATTTATAAACGCTTAACCTTATCTCCATCGTTGGTGATGCAAAGGGTACAACAGAGATGGGAGCGTGAGGTGGGGAAGAGGCTTTCGGAGTCCCAATGGAGAGTGTTTTGGAACAAACATGTCCGAATCACCAGATCTGCCTCCATCACTCAAACCCTTTACTATTTTTCACACAATTGTTTTTATACACCAAGACAGTTGGCCCAATGGGATAAGAGTCTCAGTCCCCTTTGTTGGACATGTGGGCTTACGATGGGCACCCTACGACATATCGTTTATGAATGTCCAGGGGTAACTTCTTATTGGAACTCAGTATGGAGGCAGATGCAGGTCATTTTGGACATCCGAGAGCCTTTAACATGGCAGATTATAGGCTGTCGCTCTGCAGCTGATATACCTTCATTGTCTAAGGAAGGAGCCTTCCTTTTAGATTTTATGTTAGGGATAGCGATTTGTTTAGTTATTCGTTATTGGAAACTTACTACGCAGGCAACTGTCCATGAATGGTGGAATAGGATTTGTCTTTATAGCCAATATGAACAAAATATTGGTAATGTTCGGCCTCCGTTTGCTAAATCCTGTCTTAAATGGCAACAATTGAATAATTTTATTTCAGGTGTCAAGCCTTGTTAAAGACCTGTGGCTTTGGACTTCTCGGGCTTATTGACCGCACGGTCATAACATATCAACCCTGGAGGAGGGGAGGGTGGGGGTGGGGGGGATTTTTTTTTTTTTTTTTTTTTTTATTTTATTATAGTTTTCTGTAACTTTCTAGAGTTTATTATGTTTTGTACCTGTTTTCTTCTTTGTTCTGTGTTGGATTGTTGTACTATTTGGTTTTCTAAAATGAAAATAAATACTTAAAAAAAAAAAAAAATCATTAATGCAGGGTGAGGGGGCGTCGGAGGTATCCACTTTGACTTAAAACGTAATGGAACTCTAGTTACCCCTTGATATAGATTTCCCTCCTCATTTATGACTTGTCTCATGACAGGCTCACCTTCAATTAAATCTGGAGGCTCCAACTGATTGCTATTCATTGGAACATCTATATTTACTTCTGATGAGAAAAATTGTTTTATATGCAATTTTCTCATCAGTCGTTCTAGATCAACTCTGCATTGGAAAGGATCGTATACTATACATGGGACAAACGAAAGTCCTCTGTTAAGAAGCTGTAAACCTTCGGGAGACAAATCTTTCCCAGAAATATTCTCTACCAATGATGTTTGTGCCGAGTCCAATCTTAAAGTTTCTTCTGTGTGGTTGTAGCACTTCTTGTTTTCTTTTTTTCGATATTGGTCTTCTTTTTGACGTCTTCCCGCCCCTTCTGCCGAAAATCCTCTTTGTTAGATGCACTCGAATCGCTGTTAGAGCTGTCTTCTATGGATTCATCAAACCTGACTTGTTTTTTATTCCTCTTTGCTTTTCTCTTAGTGTCCATCCAGTTCTCGCAGTTTTTACGTTATCGACGAAACTGTTCAGATACACAAGATTACAAAAGACAGGCTAGAAAATTAAAAAAAGCCTTTATAAGCAGAGGATACCCGATGATAGTAATACAGAAGGCATACCAGAGAGCCCTCTATAACCATAGAGCTGTTCTGTTAAAACAGACCCATAGTACACGACAAAAGAAAATAGATAGTGATAACATCAATTTTATAACAGCCTATACTCCATTAAGTTCTAATATACAAAAACTTATTAACAAACATAAAAATGTCTTAACAACAGTCCCTGGTTTAGAAAAGAAATCCATAAGATGTGTATGGCAACGAGGACGCAATCTCAAGGAATATTTAAGTCCCGCGGTACTCCCCCCGATAAATAAACAGCTAACAACAGGAGGGCATAGAAGTTGCGGTGTTTGTGACATGTGCACAATTATGGTCGAACAGACACATTTCAACCATCAGGGCCAAACATTCCATTTGAGAACACAAACGACATGCGACTCAGAGGCAGTAATTTACATTTTAATATGCCCATGTGGATTACATTATGTTGGTAAAACAATTCGTTCTTTGCGAGTTAGGTTACGGGAACATAGAAGCAGATTAAAATGCCATCGGCTTGAGGCCCCAATAGTTACACATTGCCTTTCTCAAGGTCACACTTTTGTTCAGCTCCGCAGTTTTGCGATAGAGCAAATCCAGGCCCCGAAGGGAGGAAAAACATTAGATGAAACTTTGTTACAGCGAGAACAATGGTGGATATATAAGCTACAGACTGTCGTTCCAAAGGGTTTAAATGTATCACTAGAGTGGACATCTTGTCTGTAGACCATTTCGAAAATTTATAATCCCTGTGGACATTAGAACAGTATATGCCACCCTGGTAAACAGCTCCAGCACTATATATGATAGAACAGTGCAGTGCCCTGATAGGATAAGTAGTAACAAAATATTCTGAAGGGAAAATGGAGTCCTGCTTCAACTGGGTAAGGATAGATAGTGTATGAAAGGATGATAAACATTACAGTTTAAATGGATGAGAAACAGATCTAATATTAAGATCAATAAGTTCAGATTAAGACCATGGATGAGAGTTGGTCATCGATAATATAGATCCATAGTCTAATTGTGAATAAGTTTGAAGTTACCATCTGCAACAGTATGAATGAGAAACGCGTGACGTAATTTAGAGGGGTTTAAATAGCCAAGAGATTTACCATCACGCATGCGCGGCGTTTTTTCCAAAATAGAAAGAAAGAGAGAGAACGTGGGCAGCATGATCACTTGTAAGTAGCTTATAATTTCAGAGAAATATATTAATAGAATGATTGCTTTTAGATACAGTAGATAGTAGGGTAATAGTATATTGTAATTTTGTGTATTTATAGGTCTCCTGAAGAAAATGTCTGAAACGCCATTAAGGCGCCGAAGCTGAGCGTCGAGACTCTTGTTTTAAAACACACTTTTGTATTGAACCAGACCACTCGGGGAGTCTTCCTTCAGATATATAAAAAATTTATGTTTGATCTAAACCACTAGAGAAGAAAAACCGAGTTTGTCTATATAAGTTTTGAAAGCACTGAAGAAAAAGAAAAATACAAATAAAAAATAAAAAAGAAGCTTTTTGCAAATATTGATTCTCTGAACGTATACATTTTATACATATCGCAATTCTACGTTCATTAAGATAGACCACAACTAGAAACATTTGTGAGTTCACAAACCCTACATAGGCAAGGATTTGCTGTCAGCCGCATGGCCAATGAACGGACCCTGACGTTGCTCCCCCACCCCCAACGATTCAGAGACAAGACACCTTTCACACACATGCCGATCAGCGTCTGAGAGGGTAGTCTCCCCAGGACTCTGCATCATTTGGGGAATGTATCTTTGCCATGTGTAGAGGTAATGCACATACCCAAACATGTGCAATCTGTGCCTGTGCTATCACCCTCCCCAACCTCACAGTCACACATGTACACGGTCAGTCACATGTGGTAAAATATGACTGTTGTGGGGGACGGGGACAGTACAGTGTATGGGTGGTGGTGCGTCATGGGTAGCCTTGTATCTACACCTGCCAGTACAGCAGGCAGCCACAACAGCAGTGCGTGAATAGATATTCCCTGACACATGTTTTAGAAAATGTATTGGCCAGGTGTGTCAATACACGTATTCACACGGCCGAAGGGCAGATGTGTCACCCTTCCCCTGACCCTGTGGCTGCAGTAAAACATGACCTGTGCTGTGACGATGACATATGTCATCACTGAGGTATGTTGTGGACACTCACAGCTGCAGATATCCCTGTAGTGTCATGTTTCCCCATGGCCCCCTGTTAGGATACAGGGACACATACAACATGTGTCACACATCCCAGCAGTGGCTGAACCAGTTCCAGACATGTCATGGTGTAGCAGCCCCTGACCAACACCACCATCACTGGCCCATGTCACCTCATCTGTAATTGTGCATTTGTCTGTGAGGGTTTCTTTGGTATCTGACATACTCTACGCACACTGCTGCATGTGCCTGTCAATTGTCACCTGATCATCTCCAGTAGTAGCTCCCTACATTGTAGGTACGTGGCAAACACATGTAGCACTGTGATGACAGCATGTCCCATGGGAATATGCCCTGTGCAATGGCATGCACACTCAAACAGAGACTATCAAGGAAGGTGTACCTGTTGTTGCTGTGTAACCCTGTCTGCACACATGTTAGCCAGATGGGGTGTGGGATGGACTGCTGGATAAATGCACATATGAGCATATAGTGAAACATGGAGGACACACAGGGCGTGCAGGGCTGAATCACAGACCAGTTTCCCTGACACAGGTACATGGTGTTGAGCGATAGGAATGTGAGTATGTAGGGGTCTCTGTATGCAGCACACATACAGAGTCCCCACAAAATCACATATGTGTGGTCTGCATCACACACGTAGATGTTGATGTACAGCTTACACATATGTTCCTCATTTGTGTTTGCACACAATACAGGTGACTATAGCACATTGCCGCCACATGCGGAGGAGGAGGAGGAAGAGGAGGAGGAGGAGCAGGAGCAGGAGGAGGGGGAAGAGGAGGTGTGCCAGGCAGCTGATACGGAGGGCCCTGATACTGTGGCTGATGTAGAGTTGCTGCCCCAGGGGGAGAGCCCTGGTCCACGGGAGGGCCACATGGGGCCTCCACAAAGACCCACCCCACCAATGTTGTCTGCAGGAGGAGCTGCAGCACCAGCACCAGGGCGGAATGAAGCAGGGGAAGATGTGCTACTAGCAGAGCTGCGGGCCCATGGTGCCGCATCCCAACGCGACACTGAAGGTGGGTAATAAACAATCTTTCCATGACCCATCACTATGCTGTGTGTACATAGGCTATCAGGTGTGCACCCTGTGGCAGGACTGTCAATGTTTAAAATGCCACACACAGACACTCGTGGTTACACAAGCTATCAGTGTCAGACACGTCAGCATGCAGTATGTGCAACACATTGCTGGCAGTGAAACCAAAGTGTGAGCCACACATGCACAACAGCCTATATATCATGACACACAATTGGTGTGTTTGAGCTGAATCACCAAGCTATTCTTCTGTCTCCGGTTATACATCCCCTATGTTTGCTGTGCACTGTGTTTGCCCACACACATGTGCACAGCTGAGAGGAATATGTGGAGGGACGTGACCGTCACAGCCACAACACACACACCACTAGTCCATCTCAGGGGTGTGTCTGTGGTGTATGTGACAACATACCCGCTACAGCTGTGATATGTGTGTCTACATTACACAGTACACATTGCTGTTACATGTTTGTCCCTTTTTTTCCTAATGACAATGTTACACACACCCTGACAGGCCAGAGGGTGTTCACACCTACAGATGCAGACGTAACAGTACAGATGTGTGAGGTGCCTCATTTTGTAAGGGGAAAACAAATGATGAACATATAACAGGACAACGTAAGCCTCATGGCTGTAGCACAGCCATGTGCCATTTATTCATTGTGGCAACTGTCCCCTGGGGCAGGGGGAATCAGGGTGACATACACAGGCCTAACCTACGTTTGATATGCAACGTCATAATGGCCACATCTCACACAGCCTTTATCACCAGGTGTCCACACAGCATCATATATGACATTATCATTCACAGTGCCTATTACACACAGAGATCACTATTTGCAGATAGGACAGGTTCAGATGTGCGGTTCCCCTGGTTGGGGGGGATACAGGACCCTGTGGTCACGTGTATGCCCACACCTAGGGTTGGTTGTGTGACATACAGACAGAGTGGTCACGCTGTTCTGCACATGTATATTCCTGCGGCACAGCCGTCTGAGGCGGGTGGCCATTAGGGGCGGAATGCCCTAGTATGTGTCCTTGACTCAGCGTGGTGGCTGAGGCCATCAGGTGATGTGGTTGTGGGGGACACAAGATGCAGTCCAAACGGTCAGCCATCACACAGGTAACATGTGCTGAACAAAAGGTGTGTTTTGGCGTTAGCAGGTCCACAGGCAGACATGCTATCGGTTACCCTAACCCCGAACAGACAAAGGACCTCTCATCCCAAACACACATTTCCCAAAGCAAACGTGAAACTGCTACAGCAAAAGCCTATTCCTGACCCTCTTGTCCTTGCAGTTCCAGTCCGTTCACTGGAACAAAGCAATTCCCACTCACTGTAACATGCTCAATCAAGTACTTATGTACAGTTGCTCTCAGCCGCTCGGGGACAGCTTGTGATGCCATGCGGCATGGTAGTCAGGAAGGTGACCAGCAGTCTCATACAAGTCCAGCATGTGACTAATGGCTGCATGGACAGGTGAGGTTGTGCTCCCTTTCCCCTGGCTTTCACAATGGAATATACAAGGCAGCGACACCTCTTATATTTTGACCCACAGCACCCACTACAGATTATATACATTGCTCATAGCCAAGGCACATTCCATCATATCACCAGGGGGTACTGATGTTTGTGTGCCAAATGCAACTGCTAGCTCCCCCTGTGTGCTGTGGGACACAGGGGGTGGGACACATCCAGGGATATCTGGCCTGACGGTTGATAGGACCAAACTGCTAATACGCCCACTGGGGATTCCCACCTCCCTTTGGAACTGTGTCACGGACACCTGCCCTTCCTCCCCCTGAGGGATCATACAGAGGTCACGTGTTTTGTAACGTACTTGCTGACGTCATTCCATTCCTAGGCCGTGTGAAATGTTTTGCCCCTTGCCCGTGGTTTGGACTGTTGGTCTCCAAGTGACAGCTGTAGTTGTTGAGATCCTCACAGGTTCCATTCCCCCCTCTGACCCTGCTACTGGCCTTGTAGGTTCCAGTTATCCCCTTCGGGATTCCAAGATGTCTGAGCCCTGCATTGCTGTTTCCACTACTGGACTACTTGGAGTCCCTGTCTCATCGGGCTCACCTGGCTCTTGCCTCCACAATACATTGTCTCCTAGTTGGTGTAACCCCTGGGCTACCCTCACCTGTAGAATGACGCTGTTTAAATGCCTGCCATGTCGCCGCCCTCACTGGGCACACCTTCTCTCTCCCTACAGTTGTCGTGGCGAATGGGGGTGCCTGCAGGCTAGCCTTGGAAGTGTGTGTTTGTGATCTATGTTCCCTTTGGGATCTATGCTTAGGTGAGGCCATCCCCCATGTATGGGTACACCCTTTCTCCCCTTCCCTTCCCAGGGCTGTGTGCCACCCGCAGCACCACAATATGCAACACTGAGGTGTACATTTGCATGGCTGCTAATATTGCACCGTGTAATAACACTTATCAATAGGGCCCGTGATGTGTTGTGACCCAATGCACACCTCACTGCTGCCACGCCTGCTGCCAGGCACAATCAGGGATGCCCCACACCCCTATATCTGGGGCTCACCACTCATCTCTGAGGCCTGCCACTAGCATTTGCATGCTTAGCATACCCCTGTATATGTACGTCTGTAGTCTGGGTCCCTGTGCTGCAGCATTCCATCATCACCATGGCCCTTGTGAGCACGCAACATGGGCCCAATGGTGTACATGCACTGTTATCTGCCCACTGGGGTCACCCCGGGGGGGGGGGGGGAGAACACCTTAGTTGTCAGACACATGTGAGAGTTGTGGTCCAGGCCAGGTGATGGTTTTGGATCTTCTGCTCACACCCCAACCCCCATTGTCATGAGCACTGCACTGGTCACATGGCCATGGTGTGTGTATCCCTCAACTCTACCCCAACATGGTCTGCCTGTATGCATCCCAACTCTCTTACTCATTGTGTATCCCCTGGTGTTGTTGCAGTCAGTTGCAAAACCTCCAGCCACCCACACAATGTACACTTATTTGCTATCTGTCTCTGGGAGTACTGGTACATCTGCTGGACGTTGTTGTTTTTGCGCAGACGGTGTATCCCTGTGTCTGTGCCTCACATCATGTACATGGCGCATGTCCTGTGTGTGGCCCTAAACTAAACCTTTTTGCAATGCTTCCTTACATCACAATATGTATTTGACCAATACAGTTTGTACCATGCAAAGGGGATTAATGTGTTAGATGTGTTGCCTTGTTTTGCTTGACAATTGTACCCGGCACAGGTATCTCACAGACCACCATCTCTTCCCCACACAGGCATTCGTCAGGAACTGGCAGCTCTACGGCACACTGGTGAGCGCCTCATACAGGAGGTGGTGCATCTGCGGCACGACATACAGGAGATGCCGTTTGGGAGGATGTGTGTGGCCATGGAGGGCATCCAAGCTGCACTGGAGAGAATGGCACCACCGCCACCGCCCCCACCACCACCACCAACACCACCACCGCCGCCACAGGCACCAGATGACCGGGTGGGGCCAGCTGAAGGGGGACATATCTTGCGGCGTGGCAGACGTGGGAGGCCACGCCGTCGTCAGTAGAGCTTTAAATATAATGGTGACATTGGATACATCATACGTCTCAGTCCAATGTGTTTCCCTTTTATACCTTAGGTTTGTGTGCACATGCATGCTTTGACCATGCCCAGATGAGCTGAGACCAGGCCCGTTGTTGCCGGCGTGTTCAGACTGTCAGGTATTACTGCACACATGCCATTACCTGGCGTTCTGGACATGCATACGATCTGTTCATTGCCCCTTGGCTGCAAAACAGCGATGTACACATAGGCCCAATAGCACATGTCGGCCATCTCCAAGGTAACAGCAACAGTATCTTGACCAGTCCCCGTTCCCATCCCCTTCTACTGTGCACATTGGGGGACGATGTGTGGCCATTGGCCCTGTCTTTGGCAGGGGTGACATGCGTGTCCCGCCCCCCATGGCACACATGTGTCAGAGGCACACATGGGTGTCATGCATATGTACTATGCTGGTGTGCACCAGCGGTTTGTGTTGCGACACACCCATCCCTGTGACATGCCTGATTAGGTGGGAAATATTAACACCAACATAACCTGTGGCTACCCATGTCCCATTCCCATGCACACATGTTTATCACACAGCTATGCATTTGGCGCTGGTACCATTATGATGGCCATGACTAGGTTACATGTCCAACCAGGTGTATAGACCACTGTTCCCTCTAAGCTGTGCGTGTGTGCGCGCGCACACACCTCGCCGAGCGAGCGCACGTACTTTACAACAGAGCGCACAAAAATTACGGCTCTGATTCTGATAGAAAACAACACAGACGTCTTAAAATTTAAAAGTTATGATTGTAATTACTAGAAATTACCCGCTTCATTTAGTAATCGTCTATTTTCATTTAATTTGATTAAAATCAATGTGATGTACATACTGTATTCTGACGTGTAGTCAAATTTTAAAGTATATAACTCCGAGTGTCGTTATGTGGCGCACAAAAATTTAACCTTCCTTCAAAAGCTGCACACAGCTGATATTTTATGCGCACACAGCCTACAGAAAATTAGAGGGAACATTGGTATAGACCTATTCCATGCCTGCGTACATGTTGTGTGTGTGAGGTAAACACGTCACCATTGAGGCAAGGTCATAACCAAAACATTTATTTAACATATAAACATACAATGGGCAACATGCCCAACATAAACCGCCGCATGTGGTGGGGGTGGGGGGAACACAGCGAAGCAGGGGGCACATAGGGGCATCACAGGTGCCAGCCGTGGTACCTGTCACGCTCTTCGGCAGGTGGCCATCGGGATGCCAGATACACCACATCAGTGGCCACCTGCCGAACAGCCCCAGTCAGGCACTGCAGTGCATGGTACACGACATGGATGTCACGTCGTACGTCATCCAGGGCCACAAACACATTGTGCATACACCTGCCAGCACACAGACACACAGGGGCTGTGGTCTGTGTGCTGGCATCTGCATGAGGTGTGCCAGTGGCCCTGGATGCCGCACGATCGTGCTCACGGCCGTGCCGTGCCAACGCCTGCAGTGTCGGACTGGTGCCCCGGTGGCCCTCTGCTGGGCTGTGTTCCCCTCCACCCACCTCCCAACCCTCCCCCCTCCTTCCACACCCACCCTCCACCCTCCCTGCCCAAACAATCACCCCAACTCCCCCCTCCCTGCCCACACCCCTGCCCCCGGTGCCCCTCTCCCCTGCACCCCCCATTGTCCCATCATCCTGATGCCCCTGGTTAGGGGTATGGGTGCTGATGACATCATCATCCTCCCCCGCATCACTCGAGGACCCCACCACCACCACCTCCGGCCTCTCTTGGCCCCCATCATGCTGCTCCGGCTGCTGCCACATCCCTATGGGGTCCTCCTCCTCCTCCTCCGTTGCGCGCCGGGTGGTGGGCCTGCGTAGGCAGTAGGATGAGGTGTGTGGCGAGTCGTCACTGGCATCACTGTCTGTGAAGGATGACATACATCAGGGCACATCCATGTGTGACACATACAGAATGTGAAGATACAGGCAATACACAGGCTGGTGGTCCTATGGCCCACCTGAACCTGTGGCTTGGCCCTTTCACAACTCACCATCGTGGTGGTGCTCCCGCTCCCTGCAGGCACGTGCCAGGAACTCGGGGTGGTACTTGTGGAGTTCACGCCCCTTCTTCCTCAGATCCTCCACCTGTGGATATGCAAACGTTGTCTGGTGTCAACACATACCACCTGTCACTGGGGCTATGGGAAAACAGACTATGCCCTGTGTGGCCCGCATCTTGTTTCTCCCCCACCCCTGCTGTTTGTGGCATATAGAGCATAGTAACACACCTCCAGCAGTCAATCCCTTCCATATGTGCGAATAGGTTAGCAGATAGGTGTCACAGTGGTATCACCTGAGCGTAGCTTACATCCACCTGCACTGTCATGTAGGGCAGCACTCAACAGCATCACAAGGAGTGTGCATGCTGCCCCCCACCCATATCCCCACAACACCACACCACAACGGTGGAATGGTGGGAGTGACAGTGAGAGACAGAGGTGAGGACGAATGTGGACAGGTGGGGCATCACAGAGACAGAGGGGATGGGGGGGGGACAGATCACCTAGGGGACATGTTGTGCATTGCAGGACAGATCCCTGCTGTGCAATGACAGCAGCTGTCCAAGGTGTGTGTGTCTGATGTTCCCTGGAACAGGTGGGACATGTTAACCAATGGAGGTGACCCACTCGGACACATTGCCACTGTATGATCCCTATAGTGGGTGTCCCCTGTGGGGCAGCTCACCTACAAGGTAGGCCTCTGGTTCCCCCCCTATGGGTGTTGCCTCAGGGACGGCCATGTGTGTACTTGTTTTTTCACAGCATCATCATAACACATAACATCCCTATGTGGGCCTCCAGCTGAGCATTACTGGCTCTTGAGGTTCCCGCAGGCCACCATGTAGCTGCTCGTCAGATGCCATTCACACAGACAAAATATCATGGGGCACGGGAGGCATCCATGGTCCCCACCTGCTGGTGCATGTATTGGTCAGACAGGTGAGTTACTTGCAGTGCCCATGTTCACATTTGCACAATGCAAGGATGGCAAGGCTGCACCTGATGTGTTGTCGCCAGTCTGCGACGTTGTCTTGCTCGTGTGACCAGGAGGTCGGGGGGGGGGATCTCCCAGATTATCTCTGTGACAACATACATCGTGGCATGCAACTGGTTTGTGGGAGGGGGAGCAGACAGGACCTCTGTGGATGGCCCTGTACAGATGGCCTCCACGTCCAGGAGTGGTCATACTGAAGTCCCCCTGCCACCCAGATAGGCAGCTGCCACAGCCATGCACCCTTTGCATACTGTGTGTGCTGTGTCTGGACCCAGGGTGTGAGATGTGGGGTGCGATGGCCTCCCCCTGATAGCAGATACACTGTGGACATACGGGCTGATTGGTGGCTGTGCAAATGGTTGTAGGCATCCTTCTGGTCTGTGGAGGGGGGTTAGTGAGGCCTGTGGGGGTATTGCGATAACATTGACATGTGGTGACATATGTACATCTCTCAGGGGGATAGCCCTGCCCAGTCATGGCCAGTCCCAGATGTGTCTGTGCCCTCATGTAGTCTCAGTTAGGCGCATATAGGGGCTGTGTGATACACAACCCACCTGTTGAGGTGGCCCCACCTGTACCCCTCGTGAGCTAGTTTGCAGATGTCCCTGAAAGCCTGCTGGGGTCATATTCTGGGAATTGTCCCCACGTTGTGTTGTGAAGGGTGGGGGTGTTTGGGTGGTTTGCATGGGCCACCTCCCATGGTTGACAGTGTCCAGGCCTCCTATGGTTTGTCACAACACACATGCATGCGGGGACATGGGGTTAATGAGCTGTTCCATATATGTTTCCGTGGTTTGCAGGGGGTGGGGATGTACCTCACCAGGTGTTTTGATGTCCTCTGGGTGCTTTTGCTACTGTACAAGCTACGGCTGGGTGTTTCCCAGATGTGTTATTGTGTGGGACATGTACAGTTCTATCAGGTTGAGCTGGGTGTGGTCCATGATGGGCATATGACTGCTGGCCTACGTTTGTGCTGCACAGTGTGTAGTCATTTTTGGCCTTCCAGTTGCTGGGTAGTACTTTTTGGACCCCCTGGCCAGGACAGACCTGTCAGCATCCACCTTATGGATCCTTGCTGGCACCTTGTCCGTGACATTTAGACACACATACAGTGGGTGAAACAATCAAGATCGTGTGACAGATATGTCCATGTAGGTGGCATGTGCCATACACGTGTCCATGACACAATGGCAAGGGCAGGGACTCAGCCTATGTGCCCACACCAGTCCAAGGATACCCTGTTGCCATCATTTCCCCTCGCAACAAGCATGCCTGACAGGCGGTACCTATACCTTCCCCATGTCATATGGGAGGGGCACATCTAGGTGCTCTACATGTTCTTCTGACTCCATCCACTACATCCCCTGCGACATTGTTTGGGACAGTATCCTGGGTGACAGCAGGGATGCATGGCACACACGGCAGCCGAGGCAGCAAGGTTCATACGCCCTTAACAGAGTGTCTGACGACATGTCATCTGTGACATTGTGTCCTGAGCATAACTGACTACACCACAATGGGGTGCTCAGGGGGCTTTCCATTTGGCAACGCAGGCAACGTCTAACGCTGCATAGTTATTATCTCGATATGTGCCATGTGGGGAGGGTTTGGGAGGTATATCCCCTCCTGTTCAGGGGGTTATCCTGTATGTTTTGATGTCCTGGCAGGGTGGCACCCTCCCTTGGCATCTGTGGATATTGATGATTGTCTGCCTCATGTCTCCTGTGTTGTACCTCAGTTGTGACTGCAACTGACTGGAGCATGGACACAGGTCATGGCAGCCCCTAGTGGGTCTGATCCTCGGCCGAGAACATTTACCTTTTGGGACATACAGGCACCCCCTTGCAATTTACATTGCTATACTCTGAGCTGTCCCATTCACTAGGCACCTAGGTGGATTGGACGTATATTGTCCCTGTGGTTTTTTGGAGAGTGCGGTTCTGGAACACAGGTGCGTAGTACCAGAGGTGACGTGGAACCAATGTGTCCCACACAATAACCATCTGCAGTGATGGTCCATATGCCCATGCTGGGCCCCAAACCTTTGTGTGTGCCAATGACACGATAAGTATGGCCTGGGGTGGTGTCAGGTACCCTGGTGTATCAGGAATGGCTGCAGGCCCGCGTCTTTGGCACACCAATCTGTGTGTTAGTGACACCTGCTATGCCTTTGCAGTTGTAATGGACACATCCCATGCCACAATGCACGGCACGTGGTGTTATGACGCATGTCCCGACTCCCCACTGGTTTTGTGGTTACTGACTCGCTTTTTTGGGCCTGGTGGTAACACCAGAGCTGCTTGGAATGAGTGCATTTGTCAGTGCCACTGCCGGGGCATCCCGATGTTGTGGCGTTTGTGGCCCTTTGGGATCATGCCACATTATGTTGATCTAGATGTGATCCACAGGACACATGGCGCTCCACAGGGGAAATGGCTACCACCTCAGCCACATTGTGAGGTTGGGGGGACGCAGGCCTGGGGTGCTCGGTCAGCCACCACCCCTGGCTGCCATCCCACTGGCCAATCATGGTGACAGGTCACATGTGGGCCCTTGGCATTCAGCACACTAGGCATGGCTGACAGTGACCAGAGTGATTGGCACTCTTGGCTCATGTCCTCCCGCACATGGTGTGTTTTCCGTGCTGATGGCGTGGTTTGGGCCTATGCATACATAGTGGAGTGACGTGATCTCAATGTTCCCCTGGTATTGTGTTTGGATCATGTCCACACAGCTACTAGTGATGGGGATTCAGATACACCAGTGTTGCCGTTAGTGGGGACCTCGGCAGAGACTCACACAGGGGTGTCTCTAACATGCAGGTGTATTGCACTTACACGGACACAGAGATGACAGTTTTGTGGGAAATGTTGAACTAAGGAGCAGCAGTTGGGGTTTGCATCAGGGCAGACCACATGAGCTGTGGGGTACTCCCATATGCTTTTCTAGTGGATGGTGGGGAGCAGTCACATCCTGTCTTAAACACTGCATCTCAGACAGAAATGGGTCAAGTCATTCATGCTTGTTCCAGGTGATTATCTGTCCCCAGTGCCACATACATGCCTCAATGTGGGTGTGGACATGTGTGCAGTGACACCTATGTGCATTGTCCGTGTCTCCCTGAGCGCATGGGAACGTTTCCCTTTGCCACCCTTGTCAGACATGGCATTGCCATGCCACATTTGTTTGGGCAATGTGGATGTCCATGCTGAGCCCTTTAACCCAGTAGGTATTACTTTAGATAAATGTGTGGTCACATTATCTAAACATGTCATGGAATCCAAATGCAATGGCACCCGGATATACCAGTGAACATATTAGTTTTACCATACATGTGACATTGAGTGGTTTGCCCTATGCACCTTGGCAGGGGACAGGTCCATGACACGTGGATATCTACATGGCCATGGATGTCATGACTTTAACCACTACATGAGTTGTGTGTCCTGTATGTCGTAGGGCTACTGATAGCTACGTCAGACCTACCTTGGCGACTGTTAGACACAGCATACTGGTGATGGTGGACATGCATCTGTCACCTTCCAGCCTATCGTGTGTTGTTATATTCCTCTGACCTGTGTCCTTGATGGTTAGATGAGATGTGACTGCACACAGTACGGGCAATGACACATCACACGGATATGTGCTTTTCCTGCCCCTGTACATGTGTGAATTATAGGCTGCTGTGTGCAACCTGAATGGGTGTATGCAACCCCTCAAGGGCATCTGTGAGGTACATGTACAGAAAGGGCCATTGTGCCTGGGGGTTGTGGGGATGTGCGACCTGATTCTGCATACATAGCTTTGGACATGTCCCTCTCGCAAGGGTTTGCACCTCCATCTCGCGGCTACTGTGTCATAGTTTTTGCTGACGCACATCCATATCTGCATCTACCATAACATCTCCATACATCTACAGTGTGTGTGCTGGACTATGTGCCACATAGAGCGAGTGTGCGGTGCAAACAGACCACTATACCCTATGTGTCAGATCTGACTAACATACCCTCCGTTACAATCAGCTCTCAGCCACCAGGGTCTTGGGTGTCCTAGGGCACGTCATCAGCAAGATACAGCATTGCAACATGGTGACACCCTGGACGCCATATGCATGTATAAGGACTGCATGAGGTACAGATGATTGTCTGAACGCCATCCTCACAGTGCACTATATCACCAGGGTGACTGTGGCACACTCTGATGGGCTTGGCAGACAAATGGGGATTGGTGGATGTATTAGCCTACACTGACACAACCATACAAATCTCCAGGGTGCCAGAGAACCCACTTGGATGGGCTCTCTGACCTCCTGGAGTTAGGGAGGAGGTTTCAAACTACATTAGGACACACAACCATATCTCCAGGGTGATAGAGAGCCCACTTGGATGGGCTCTCTGACCTCCTGGAGGTAAGGGGAAGGCTTGAAACTGCATTAGGACACACAACCATATCACCAGGGTGATAGAGAGCCCACTTGGATGGGCTCTCTGAACTCCTGGAGGTAGGGGGAGGTTTCAAACTACATTAGGACACACAACCATATCTCCAGGGTGATAGAGAGCCCATTTGGATGGGCTCTCTGACCTCCTGGAGGTAAGGGGAAGGCTTGAAACTGCATTAGGACACACAACCATATCTCCAGGGTGATAGAGAGCCCACTTGGATGGGCTCTCTGACCTCCTGGAGGTAAGGTGAAGGCTTGAAACTGCATTAGGACACACAACCATATCTCCAGGGTGATAGAGAACCCACTTGGATGGGCTCTCTGCACTCCTGGAGGTAGGGGAAGGCTTGAAAGTGCAATAGGACACACAACCATATCTCCAGGGTGATAGAGAACCCACTTGGATGGGCTCTCTGACCTCCTGAAGGTAGGGAGGAGGTTTCAAACTACATTAGGACACAGATCCATATCTCCAGGGTGATAGAGAACCCACTTGGATGGGCTCTCTGCACTCCTGGAGGTAGGGGAAGGCTTGAAACTGCAATAGGACACACACCATATCTCCAGGGTGATAGAGAGCCCACTTGGATGGGCTCTCTGACCTCCTGGAGGTAAGGGGAAGGCTTGAAACTGCATTAGGAAACACAACCATATCTCCAGGGTGATAGAGAGCCCACTTGGATGGGCTCTCTGAACTCCTGGAGGTAGGGGGAGGTTTCAAACTACATTAGGACACACAACCATATCTCCAGGGTGATAGAGAGCCCACTTGGATGGGCTCTCTGACGTCCTGGAGGTAAGGGGAAGGCTTGAAACTGCATTAGGACACACAACCATATCTCCAGGGTGATAGAGAGCCCACTTGGATGGGCTCTCTGACCTCCTGGAGGTAAGGGGAAGGCTTGAAACTGCATTAGGACACACAACCATATCTCCAGGGTGATAGAGAACCCACTTGGATGGGCTCTCTGACCTCCTGGAGTTAGGGAGGAGGTTTCAAACTACATTAGGACACACAACCATATCTCCAGGGTGATAGAGAGCCCACTTGGATGGGCTCTCTGACCTCCTGGAGGTAAGGTGAAGGCTTGAAACTGCATTAGGACACACAACCATATCTCCAGGGTGATAGAGAACCCACTTGGATGGGCTCTCTGACCTCCTGGAGGTAGGGAGGAGGTTTCAAACTACATTAGGACACAGATCCATATCTCCAGGGTGATAGAGAACCCACTTGGATGGGGTCTCTGCACTCCTGGAGGTAGGGGAAGGCTTGAAATTGCATTAGGACACACAACCATATCTCCAGGGTGATAGAGAGCCCACTTGGATGGGCTCTCTGAACTCCTGGAGGTAAGGGGAAGGCGTGAAACTGCATTAGGACACACAACCATATCTCCAGGGTGATAGAGAACCCACTTGGATCGGCTCTCTGCACTCCTGGAGGTAGGGGATGGCTTGAAAGTGCAATAGGACACACAACCATATCTCCAGGGTGATAGAGAACCCACTTGGATGGGCTCTCTGACCTCCTGAAGGTAGGGAGGAGGTTTCAAACTACATTAGGACACAGATCCATATCTCCATGGTGATAGAGAACCCACTTGGATGGGCTCTCTGCACTCCTGGAGGTAGGGGAAGGCTTGAAACTGCAATAGGACACACAACCATATCTCCAGGGTGATAGAGAGCCGTCTTGTATGGGCTCTCTGACCTCCTGGAGGTAAGGGGAAGGCTTGAAACTGCATTAGGACACACAACCATATCTCCAGGGTGATAGAGAGCCCACTTGGATGGGCTCTCTGACCTCCTGGAGTTAGGGAGGAGGTTTCAAACTACATTAGGACACACAACCATATCTCCAGGGTGATAGAGAGCCCACTTGGATGGGCTCTCTGACCTCCTGGAGGTAAGGTGAAGGCTTGAAACTGCATTAGGACACACCACCATATCTCCAGGGTGATAGAGAACCCACTTGGATGGGCTCTCTGACCTCCTGGAGGTAGGGAGGAGGTTTCAAACTACATTAGGACACAGATCCATATCTCCAGGGTGATAGAGAACCCACTTGGATGGGCTCTCTGCACTCCTGGAGGTAGGGGAAGGCTTGAAACTGCAATAGGACACACAACCATATCTCCAGGGTGATAGAGAGCCCACTTGGATGGGCTCTCTGACCTCCTGGAGGTAAGGGGAAGGCTTGAAACTGCATTAGGACACACAACCATATCTCCAGGGTGATAGAGAACCCACTTGGATGGGCTCTCTGACCTCCTGAAGGTAGGGAGGAGGTTTCAAACTACATTAGGACACAGATCCATATCTCCAGGGTGATAGAGAACCCACTTGGATGGGCTCTCTGACCTCCTGGAGGTAGGGAGGAGGTTTCAAACTACATTAGGACACAGATCCATATCTCCAGGGTGATAGAGAACCCACTTGGATGGGCTCTCTGCACTCCTGGAGGTAGGGGAAGGCTTGAAACTGCAATAGGACACACAACCATATCTCCAGGGTGATAGAGAGCCCACTTGGATGGGCTCTCTGACCTCCTGGAGGTAAGGGGAAGGCTTGAAACTGCATTAGGACACACAACCATATCTCCAGGGTGATAGAGAGCCCACTTGGATGGGCTATCTGAACTCCTGGAGGTAGGGGGAGGTTTCAAATTACATTAGGACACACAGCCATATCTCCAGGGTGATAGAGAGCCCACTTGGATGGGCTCTCTGACCTCCTGGAGGTAAGGGGAAGGCTTGAAACTGCATTAGGACACACAACCATATCTCCAGGTTGATAGAGAGCCCACTTGGATGGGCTCTCTGAACTCCTGGAGGTAAGGGGAAGGTGTGAAACTGCATTAGGACACACAACCATATCTCCAGGGTGATAGAGAACCCACTTGGTTGGGCTCTCTGCACTCCTGAAGGTAGGGAGGAGGTTTCAAACTACATTAGGACACAGATCCATATCTCCAGGGTGATAGAGAACCCACTTGGATGGGCTCTCTGCACTCCTGGAGGTAGGGGAAGGCTTGAAACTGCAATAGGACACATAACCATATCTCCAGGGTGATAGAGAGCCCACTTGGATGGGCTCTCTGGACCCCTGAGGGGAGGGGGATGTATTATACAACATTTGGAAACTACCCCTGAGCACCTGTGTGCCTGAGTGCCCTTGTGCTGAAGGTTCCACGACCCCTGATGGTTGCCCCTATGTGTTACCCTTCAGATGCAGATACCGCCATCAGCACATGATGTTTCTAGACACTCCTTAAGCAGATGCTTGGCCTAGCTGTGTTACAGTGGTCTGTAGTACATCAATACCAGCAGCTGTCATGATGCCAGGGGGTCATCATGCCCTCTGTGGCCACATCCATCACCACCTGGCTACATGGGCAACCACTCAGATGTGATACACAATGCAGATGGCATGTGGTTACCCTGCTACACGTAGCTTATATAGACTACTTACACACAACAGCATGGACAGCTGACATCAACCCTGTCTATGTATATGTTTTTTGTGACCTGTGGCCATTCACTTACCTCACGTGGGTGGTCTGCCTCACGGTTGAAGCGCCTGGTCACCCTCTCCCAGGCCCTCAGGACCTTCCCCATGTTTCTCCTCCTGGAGGGCCCTGGGAAAAGCCTATTTTGCTTTGGCCCAATAAGGGAGGCTAGCAGGCACAGCTCACGGTGGCTGAAGGCGGGCTTCCTGGTTCTGGACGCCGTTTTGTTTTGTGGGCGTGTAGGCGCGCGAACGCTAACGACGCAACTTCCGCATTTGCGCGTATCGGATCGCGCACGTGCGCGCCGCATGGCTGCGCCACTAATCAATGCTTGCCCTTGCGTTCCGCATTGCTGCGCGGCAGAAACGTGCAATTATTACCGGCACGCAGCATTCATACACATTTTTTCCTTTTAAAATAAGAATATGTTTCATGTTCTGAGCATACTCACATAGCTACAGGGTGTCTCTCATGTCCCTATAACAAACTTTAATTATTGTGGATTTCATTTGTTCACACAGTGTGGTCTTGAACCTCTGGACACATATGCACTGATTCCTGGGCCATTGTCAGATGAGGTGTGCTATGTGTGTCACATAGCAGGTAGTGCTCTGACACTGATAGCAATGGGTGCAGACAGACCATCAGCGTCAGGGGTCAGGCAACCTGGTGATATGGGGTTATGTGTGTTAGTGGGCTATGTTCTGTGGTGAATCACCATGTACAGACAGCAATGATGTGGTGGTTGCCATAGGTGTTTGGCGGGGGTTCATATATGAGCATTACACACGCAAATTAGGTTGTGTGTTGGACATTAGAGGGCAATGTGGTCAGCATGTCACCACACTGCACATTAACCTATGGTATGTGTGCTGGCATACAGTCCTGGGGGCTGAGATCTAGCGCAATGGTTGATACATTGACTGCTTAACCAGCCATCATGGGTTACATCTTCCATTTGCGTTCTGGAGTGCCTGTCTCAGGCAGCTCACATGATCATACTTTGTTACACCATTGGCCATGGTGCTTTCCATGTACATCTATGCTGTGCACGGCATATATTTTCATACTTTGCAACATTATTACGTGCCCCAGAACCCTTTGTACATTACAGAGGTGCTGCTGGTGGCAAGACACGCACACTGCTGCATACATCATGTGTCATACACCATTGTCACTAATGGAGCACCGCAACCCTGGTAACAACAACACACAATCTGCATGATTGCCTCTTTAGCCAGCCAGGCATCTGTTCTTAAACATATAGTAGGACGAACCTAAACTCAAACTCTAACCTATGGAATAATGCTGTGAAACACAGTGTCAGGCCTTGAGGTCTCAGTTTAAAACATCGCAGCAATCCCTTGGATTTTTTGAAAAAGTTCTTAATAAAACTTCAGCTGCTGTTTACATCAATGACCTTTAGTCAATGCCTTCTTCTCCGTTTCACAACAGAAAAAACTATTCTCTCCTTTTTCTTTTCTTTTTTTAATTTTTCTTTAAAACTTTGATAAGCAATGTTGCTCTCATGATCTTGTATCTCTAACAAGCTGGAACGATCAGTTGTACTGGATTCTACTATTTTGTCACTTCTCATTCAATTCAAAGTTGCAAAAACACCAAATAAATATGTAGAATCGCGCTGGTAGTACTTCCCAAGGTGTTACTATCCATTACTGTCCATTGGGGACTAAACGTGATCAGCACTTATCTTTTAGATTTCTCATCATACTCCTTTTCTTAAGCGCTATCACCGACGTTCCTTTTCTTTTCGACGCGGCACAGTCCTATTGATGATTTCTTAATGCAGCAATGCCGGAAGTATCACACAGCTTCACATGAATCCCTGTGATACTTCCGGCATTGCTGCATTAAGAAATCATCAATAGGACTGTGCCGCGTCGAAAAGAAAAGGAACGTCGGTGATAGCGCTTAAGAAAAGGAGTATGATGAGAAATCTAAGAGATAAGTGCTGATCACGTTTAGTCCCCAATGGACAGTAATGGATAGTAACACCTTGGGAAGTACTACCAGCGCGATTCTACATATTTATTTTGTGTTTTTGCAACTTTGAATTGAATGAGAAGTGACAAAATAGTAGAATCCAGTACAACTGATCGTTCCAGCTTGTTAGAGATACAAGATCATGAGAGCAACATTGCTTATCAAAGTTTTAAAGAAAAATTAAAAAAAGAAAAGAAAAAGGAGAGAATAGTTTTTTCTGTTGTGAAACGGAGAAGAAGGCATTGACTAAAGGTCATTGATGTAAACAGCAGCTGAAGTTTTATTAAGAACTTTTTCAAAAAATCCAAAGGATTGCTGCGATGTTTTAAACTGAGACCTCAAGGCCTGACACTGTGTTTCACAGCATTATTCCATAGGTTAGAGTTTGAGTTTAGGTTCGTCCTACTATATGTTTTGGAATTGAAAGCTCAATAGAGAAAGCCCACATTCAGTAGTAGGCATCTGTTCTTAGCAATCGAGCTGTGGCCCACACCTAACCTTGCTGCATGGGGAGCCAGAGGTGCGTACTTCCATACACAGTGGGGTTATTGGTGACTGCAGCCAATGACAGGTCCATGACTGTAAACTACTGGTGGTTGTTCGGAGATCCTCACAGTGCTGTCAGCGGCAGGTGCTCCACAGACCACCTTATAGGGTGTACTTGGGTTAATGCACTGTGATGGTGTTTAAGTTGCCAGTACTAAAGGACATTACACACGTTCCAGGCCTGACAGCCCCCATGAACCTTGAAAAAACATTTGCCTAATGTGACACTGCCATGTTCAATGTATGTTGATTTTCTGACATTTTACCCGCACTGCTGCTGACTGGCGGAGTCTATGGGCCAATGTCAAGATAGATAAAACACTTTGCTTGTACAACCACACTTTGGATTTGAACCACCAACCTTTTGCTTCTGAGGCATTGCAGTCACCACTGGACTACAGCTCTGTGGCTGTGATGTAACATCTGACTGTCTGCAATATAACCTATGCAGACTTTGTGCTGCAGTTAACAGGGTAGGGTCGATCCACTCACACCCATGATGCACTGCACATGCCAAGCAGCAGTCTAATAATGGTCCAACGAGAGGGTGTGCAACCCCACAGCACCTAGGCCTAGTTTTGGGCACGGACCTTCTGTGTTGCAGGTACAGAGTGGGTACAGAACATCACAGTGTGTGTGGCTTGTACTCACCCTGAGTGTGAGGTGAGACACACAGCACCTGTCCTGGCTGAGAAGGCCTATACATCAGGTAAGCTTGTCAGATGATGTCTGATAGGTTGACACATTGAACACACATACAGTTCTTAAAGCATTTGTATCTCCCTGACCCATCTGGGCCTTGTGGGCTACAATGCTCACCCAAGGGTGCATATCCTTTGTGGGTGCCCTGCCCTTCATGATATATGTGAAGGGGGTAAGGGAGATTTCCAGCCACATAGGCAAATTGTGTCTGAACACCTAACCTTCCCTGTGGAGTACAATTTGCACAATATTACAATATGCACATTCTATAGGACAACTATGGTGCTAGCAGTTGCCTGCAACAGCAGACTCATTCTGGCTGTTGTACAGAAAACCTACAGGTCACTCTCTGCTATTTAAAACATATCCATATTTCTAGATCAGACAGAAGAGCCAGAGCCACCCAGCTCAACCAACACCATCTGACATTTTGCAGCAGAAGGCACAGTGTGTGCCCAGCTACTGACCCTGCAAGGTGTTCCAGCCAGACACATGGTAACTGCAGACAGGCCGCTTGCCAGTCCATGGTGCATGCTACCAGGGAAACTCTGTCCACCCATAACTGGGATGTGAGCACAACCACCATGCAGTTGACTCAGTGACTGGGCCCCATATATACAGGACCCATAAACATCACATGAGAGAACTACTGTATGGCAATATGTTGGAACCTAGCCATGGCGTGGTCACTGATCATTCGGGGTGAGGGTGACCTCCACACAGTGCATGCTATGAACACCATGTCTGTGGAGGTGATGGCAAGGCACAACATGGTCCTAGGCATGCACATTTGCCCTGTGTAGCTGCATCCTGCTCCTGCCGCCCTGTCTGTTCTATACCCAGAGTACTTTGCTCCTCATTATGCACATTTGCAGGCGAATACTGGCAACGGTGCTATCAGTGTGGGCTGTGGGAGGTGTTGGCAGCCAGCACACACTGGATAGACAGACACACACTCCCTACACCTAGGACAGCATTGAGCAGATGTAGTGTTATTTGGGAGCAGTGACCAACGCAACAGTAATGGGCACACTGCGGGCATGGCAGCGTTGGGGTACACTTTTGGAGAAATGTTCCAGGCTGCTAGTCTCTGCAGGGCACATGACCTAACACACATTGTACATACATCAGAGATGTTGTTATGTTACAGTTCGATGATCTGCTTGTGCTTGGCATCGGCATTTCTATCACTCACTGCTCATACCAGGCTTCTGATATGTGTGTGATGTATCCCCATGTGTAGTGTGTGATTGGTAATGTCTGCACATGCTAGTTTTTGGCAGGGGCACACAGGACCCGACATCCTGCCGCTGCATTGGTCTTCGGATAATGGGGCCTGCAGGTGCAGGTGTTTCTGCCCCTGTTGGCCACTGCTCTAGGGCAGATTTTCACAACTCCAGTCAATGTGGTGCAAACACTGGTCAGGTTTTCATGATGTCCGTGATGAATATGCCTCTGATACAGATGCATACCATGGTGGTGGTCACTTAACTTGCAGCACACGCATCTTTATTGGATACATCAGCGACCCTGAGTGTTTTTTTACCCTGCATGGCTGCATTAGGGGGACTGTGCTGTGGGTGAGGCATATGTTTATGTGGTGTGGGCTGTTTAATGTAAAATATGTTATCTGTACCGACGCTTATGTCCTCAGCAGGGGAATCCCAGTCTTTACTAACAGGTTTCATGCATGGGAAAAACATGGGGAGTGGGATGGCAGGTGCCCCAGCTGAGATTTGAACCTGGGGCCTTCTGCTCTTGGAGGCACTTGCTATGTGTACTGCACCACCGTCTTAGCACAGCAGCAGTACATTCCTGGGGGAGTCCATGGCTCTTTGTCACACGGTGCCTGTCTGTTGGATTGGACTGCAGCCACATGAGGGTGGCTAGGCGAGCATCTGCTGTGGTGCAGCAGCCACTGCCCCCTCTGCCAGCAGTAGGCGTACACCACCATGATGAAATGGGCTTATATTGGGGACAGCATCACAGCTAACTGACATGTGGCCCTCCAGTACTACATTGTGTGTACTCTGCTGTAGGTGTTGTACATTTCTGAGGGGTATGAGCTACTTATGGTAAAATAGAGATCCTCGGAACATGCTTTTGTTCTCTGCAAATGGTGTTTTTATTCCCTATAACGGTTTTACTGGTGGATAAAATATGTGCACTGTGTTGCCGGTGGCCCCAGCTGGGAGTTGAACTTGTTATTTTTGCCTCCCCAACACACTGGCTGTGTCCCCTGCACCACACTGCAGACACAGAGTCAATGTAGACCCTGCAAATAGTATGTCTGCTTGTCCTAGCGGGCCTTTCTGTTGTGGTCCACTGCACCCACGTGTCAGGGGCTCTGGCTCTGTCTTCTCTGGCCACTGCCCCCCTCTGATATCAGTACACGTCTGCAAACATGCTGCAGGCCCTGCTGGTGCTGGGGCCACTCAGTTTTTGAACATCCACTGTGCATGTACGCAACTACCTATACTGTGCATTATGGGTCTGGGGTGACTACCTAGTCCTCCACACTTCCCCACAACTCACACATGCTGTTGTGCAACATGTGCATGCCATAGGGGACATGGCCATTGGTGTGGGGAAACCTGCTCTCTCCTTCATCAATGTTGACTCATTCACGTTTTATGCTGCATGAGGCGGAAACCCTTCCAACATGCCTATTTTTTTGCCCTGCCTTTCTTGTGAGTGTATGTTGATGTTTCACATTGCTGTGACCATTACCCAGGTTGGTTGTCTTGTGTGGTAGAATCGAGAGGTTTAGCAGCCCTGGCCAACACACCAGTCCTGGGAACAGTATAGGCATGTGTATGTTACACATAGGTGTTGGGGGTCACTCACCCGGGATGTACACACTTTCAGACAACAGACCTGCTGCACACATAACCCACATCTGAATGATTGTTATGTGGTGCTCAATGGGCAAAATGTGCTGAGCATATACATCCATATTTCACTGTGTTCAATGAAAACATTAGATAGCATGTACCATATCCCCAGGTGTAGGGTGGCATTGGTAAGGTATGCAACTGCTACTATTGGGGGTTACAGGCAGGACCCACTGTCCTGCCTTTCCAGGATGCATTGTCCAATGCGGCCTGTGGGTGTGGGTGTGTCAGGGCCTGTTGGCTGGTGCTTTTCATCGGGCCTTCCCACATCATGTTATGGTGTGGCAAACACTGTTCTGGTTTTATGCTGTCCCTCATGGATATGCATGTGCTACATCTGCATGACATGGGGGTGGTGCATAGATATGCAGCACAGTCATTTGTATTAGAGGCAGCATGGAACCTGACTGGTGTGTGGTCCTCCAGGACTGCATTTGGGATACTCTGCTCTAGGTGATCGCCCTGTTCATGGTGTCTGTACTTGGGATGGTAAATGTTAGGGGTTTTACCAATGCCACTGTCCTCTGCCTTAAAGGTTTGTGCTTACTACCACGGTTTATTTGTGTGAAAAATATGTGGTCATGATTGGCAATAGCCCCAGCTGAGCTTTGAACCTGTGACCTACTACACTTGCATACAGTGTCTGTGTGCACTGCACCACTGTGTAGCCACAGATTGGCTGTGTTCCCTGGATGGTCCATGACTGTACATCCATCATGGCCTGTCTGTTGCAGTGGACGGGACCAGCCTGCACATGGCTAGGCCACTGTCTTCTGTGGCTAGCAGGCACTTCCCCCTCCACCATCTGTACAGTTCCACCAACATGCTAGCATGTCCTTATCTTAGCATAAGCATATGGCCTGATTGAGTGGAGCCACTCAAGGACTGCATTTGGGGGACTCGGATGTGGGTGATGCCCATTGTTCTACTGTGTGTGCGGTGTAGGGTAAAAGAAGGATGTTTGCAACATGCTTATGTTCTCTGCAATAAAGGGGTGTCTTTCATATCTCTGTTTAGTGGTGGGTAAGATTTTGGGAGTAGGCTGGCATGAGCCCCAGATGGGATTTGAACCTGTGACCCTATGGTCTTACAGGTACTGGCTCTGTCCACTGCACTACACTGTGGCCACAGAGATGGTGCAGTACCTGGAGATGATAAACCTGGCAGGATGGGGTCACACACCCTGCTCTGCACATTTTTACTGTGGGCTCCTTCACCCTGTCCGGTGACAAACGTGCAAATAATACCCAGACATAACCACGGAAAGGGCCGATAAAATATAACCAACATGGGCTACAGTGATTTTCATGAACAAACATGGGAGACACTCCCAGGAAAGCTACAAAAGAGGGGATTTGTTTTTTGGAAGACTCTCCGCTCCATACACCTTTCCATGGTTCATTCCTTTTTTTTTTGGAGCTTTCCTGGGTGTGTTTTTAGATTTAGGCCATTACTACAACAGTTCCGGAGCTGGGTTACTATTTTAAATGTTTTTCCTGTGATCATTTTCAACTTTTAATTGCACTTTTGTGCTGTGCACAGGTATCACACTGCTGACGTGTTGCAGGTGGCACCGGTTTTGCTGTACATTGCTGACGGAAATGGGTTCTCTTCCCTTTAAATGCTTTCTACCGCGAGTGTTTCACTCGCGCTATTTTTACATGCAAATTCGGGCCCGATACTGTGCAGGGAGCCTCTCCCCTCCCACTCTCCACCCATTGACCCCCGTCCCTCCGCCCCTCCAGAGCCTTCCTCCGCCCTCCTTTAGCCGTTCCACGCCTCTATCGGACATTTGCGGGCCGGCACTTGTACGGGGCCCGTTAGTGTGCCGTGTACCTGTGCGGGGGTGACACGCATGTGTGCGGGGCATTTAAACGCGTTTATGTGCGTTTCACTGCTACGTTTCGGTGCGCTATTTTGCGGCGCGCACATTTGCGGTTTTTAGTAAACATGCCTCTAAATGTACTCCTAGGGGAATTTTGCACAAGCATTAAAAATTATGTGCAGAAATATTGAAAATTCTGAGCATGGTATTTTGTTGTCTGATCATTTTATTTTTCTAAGCAGGTTATTCCAGATCTCCTTTCCACTTCCTTTTGTTGGTCTTTTCTTAAACCCTTCTCCAGGACCTTGTCTCCTATTTTCTGTTTCTTCTCTCTCCCTTTCTTCACTTCTTTCTCAATATCTATCACTGATATTAAACTTTGATTCATCTTGTTTCTCTCCATTGTTCTCATCTACCTTTCTGTTTACCTAAAGTCAGATTTTACTCCTCCTTCTCCCCTCCTCCAGTTCAATATCTTCATCTCTCACTTATGAGCTTTCCATCTCCCACTCTCACGTTCCTAGTCCTCACATTTCCCACTCTCATTTCTCCCCCATCATCACCCCCATCTCCCAGCCCCAGCATCTGCCCCCTTCTTCCATCCCAAGAATCTGCTGGCATGAACCTCCAACACACTTCTCCTAGTTTCAGCATCCATCAGCATGAGCTCTCTTCTCCCTCCCTTCTTTTAACATGATGCCCCCTTTTCCCATCCCACCATCCACCTGCTGAGGCCTCCTTGTCTCTATATTTTCCCCTCCCACATTCAATATTTCCTCCTCCTCTCTCCTTCTCCCTCTCCACCTATATGGTCCAGCATCTGTCTCACTGTGTCTTTACCAACTCCCATCCAGCATCTCCCCCTCACCTCACCCTGATCCAACATCTCCTCCTCTCCCTCCCCTATACCCATCTCACCCAGCATCTCTGTTTCTCTCTCCCCTGTCCTGCCCCCCCCCCTCCCCAGGTCCAGAATGTCTTCTCTGCTCTCCTTCTGCTCCAGCATGATGCATCCCCCCCCCTCCCCCTTATTTCCCACTTGGCCAGTACTTCTCATCAAACCTTTCTTTTTCCCATGGTAGTGAGATGACTGTAATAATTAAAAAAAAACAACCCAGTGATAATGCATGCCTGCAACTTGCATCACCTGAGGAGACTCCCAGCCCCTGTGATCTTCAAAGCTCTTCTGCATCCCACTTCTGTGGCAACAGGAAGCGTATGTTGGGGGTGGGCCATGGAAGAGTTTGAAGATCTCAGGGAATGGGAGGTTTTGTAGATTGCACAGGTTACAGGCATGCAATATTGTTGGATTTTTTTAATTGTTGAGGTCACCTCGCCATCACGTGAGGAAAAAAAGCTTTGTGGGGAGCCACCAGGCAAGGGGGCAATAGGAAAGAGAGAGGGAGATGCTGGTTGGCAGGTGGCAGATCCAGACAGTACAGTGTATGGTTGTAAACAGATACTGAGAAACAGTCAGGAGACGTGGCAGATGATAAAGCCTTTATTATTCCACGGATCAAGCGTGCCAACCCGACACTGGCCGTGTTTCGTATTACACTTCCTCAGGGGTTTTACGGCTCACGCTGTAGTTTCCCGTACAACACACTAGACCTTTATGTGTAGAAGTTGGTAGTCCGCTAGTGTGCGGAATTCTCTTTGCATTGTTCACAAACAATCTATTATTATTGCATGTAGAACAGATTCTTCTAGCGCTCCGACAAGATCAGGAGTACGCCCGTGTTGTACGGGAAACTACAGCGTGAGCCGTAAAACCCCTGAGGAAGTGTAATACGAAACACGGCCAGTGTCGGGTTGGCACGCTTGATCCGTGGAATAATAAAGGCTTTATCATCTGCCACGTCTCCTGACTGTTTCTTGGTTGCCCACGTGGCAGTTTGCTGTTTTTGGTGTAAACAGATACTGTACACACGGCTTAAAAACCAGACTGTCCAGTTGAAAGCCAGGTGGTTGCTCACCCTAACAAAACCCTTCCTGCCTAGCCACCACCCTCTCTATTGTATTTAATTCAATGCTGGTTATTCTAAGAATTTCCTAGTTTTTTGTCTATTTTTTATAATTCTTTCTTCCTTTCTCTAAGTTACACTCCTTTTTCCATGTACTAACTTGAAACTAACTGTAAACCACCTTAACTATTAGATAAAGCAGTATATAAAAACAGCTAAATAAATAAAATAAATAAATCCATCAATCCAAAAACTTACCGAATGCTTTGAAGAGATAACAGAATGGCTCACAAACCACAACCTCAAGATCAACCTCACGAAAACCAAAGCTATGTATGTAACAAAAACCAGAGCTTCACCCACCCACCATCAATTAAGATACAAGACACAAATATAACAGTTAAAGACAAAATAAAATACCTCCGAGTTCTTATTGACCGTACCCTCAACATGACATCCCATATAAAATACATATCAAAAAAGATCTTCTATAAACTCAAAATGCTGAAACAACTTCACCCACTACTCTACCTCAACGACTTCAAATCTGTAGTTCAAGCAATCATCACATCCCATTTTGACTTTGCCAACACCACCCTACAGGGCATAACAAAACTAACCTTAAGACAACTCTAATTAGCGCAACACACTACAGCCAGGATAACGATGAACATCAGTCCAACAGAACACATAACCCCCATACTATACGACCTCCACTGGCTCCCCATACAAAGCCACATAAACTACAAAATACTTGTCACTACCTATTGTGGATCAGGAACTGGTTAAAAGATAGAAAGCAGAGGGTAGGGCTAAATGGACAATTTTCCCAATGGAGAAAGGTGAATAGTGGTGTACCCCAGGGATCTGTGCTGGGTCCGCTGCTTTTTGACATATTCATAAATGACCTGGAAAGTGGAATAATGAGTGAGGTTATCAAATTTGCAGATGACACAAAACTATTTAAAGTTGTTAAAACCCAAGAGGATTGTGGAAAATTGCAAGAGGATCTTGATAAATTGGAAGACTGGGCATCAAAATGGCAGATGAAATTAAGGTTTAAGGTTTAATTATTTGATAAAAACTGCCTTTCACAAACAATCAAGGCGGTATACAATAATAAAATACATAAAAAATTCATAAAAAAGCATAAATTACACAGCGCATAAAACATAATACATAAAACATTGGCCAAAACCAGAAAAGAAAAGGAAATATACAAATTTTATAAAGGACAGAAGGTAGAGTGCAGGGAACACAAGACAAGATACAAAAGGCAGAAAGGTACAATAGAAAAAGACTCATACAAATGGGGAGGGAACATTGAAGGCTATGGAGAACAGGTGGGTTTTGAGATTTTGTTTAAAAACAGGGAATTGTGATTCCAGACAGAGGGAAGAAGGGAGGGAATTCCAATGTGCAGGGCCAGCAAAGTAAAATGCAGAAAGGCGTGTGAACTGGAGGTGGGCGTGAGAGGGGGAGGGAAGGGCCAGACGGTTGAGGTGGAAAGAACGGGGTGTGTACCGAGGAGAATGGAAAGATAGAAGGTCAGACAAGTAAGAAGGAGTACCAGTGTGATAAACTTTGTGAAGAAGAGTCAGTAGCTTAAACTGTGAGCGAAAAGAAACTGGCAACCAATGAAGATTGAAAAGTAAGGGGGTGACGTGATCTCGAAGAGCGGAGTATGTGACAAGACGTGCAGCAGTGTTCTGTATCCTTTGAAGCCTTACCACCTGGTTTTTAGGAAGACCGAGAAATAGTGCATTGGAAAAGTCCACCCGTGACATAACTAAAGATAACACCAGTGTAGACAGAGCAGAGGGAGAAAGAAAAGGACGAATTGAACGAATTTGCCGGAGAAAGAAAAAGGAAGTTTTGGTAATATGGGAAATATGAGAACGAAAGGAAAGATCTGAATTGAAGTGAACACCTAAATACCGAAATGTGGTAACCAACGGGACTGGGGAGTTGGAGAAAGAGGGGGCCAAAGTGGGGGGGGGGGGATCACCATAAGTAAACCAAATAGCAAGATTCTTAGTAATATTAAGATGGATACAGTTAGTAGTGAGCCAGCTTGCAACAGAGGAAAGGCAAGAATTTAGAGGAGTGAGGTCAGGGCAGGAAGGGGAGGTGTGATGGAGTAAGAGAATGTCGTCGGCGTAGAAAAAAGCTGAAAGACCTGACTGTTGGATAAGAAGGGCAAGAGGGGCAAGAAAAAGATTAAAAAGAAGGGGGCAAGAACGGAACCCTGTGGAACCCCACAGGGGAAGTGCTGTGGACCGGAGGGGGAAAAAGTAGACGAGGAAGGAAGGACTGTGCAGGAGCGAGAAGAGAGAAAAGAATGAAACCAGTGGTGAACAGTGCTACAAAGGCCAGCTTCCCGGAGCCGGTGAAGAAGAAGAGAGTGATCGACTAAATCAAATGCCGCTGAAAGATCCAAGGCAACCGCCACCGAAATGTCACCTCGATCGTGAGCTACATGCAGTGCATTAGTGAAAGCCAGGAGAACGGTGTCAACGCTGTGCTCAGAGCGGAAACCTGATTGACGGGGGTGAAGAAAGTTAACAGAATCAAGAT
Organism: Ichthyophis bannanicus; assembly: GCA_033557465.1. NCBI lineage: Eukaryota > Metazoa > Chordata > Amphibia > Gymnophiona > Ichthyophiidae > Ichthyophis > Ichthyophis bannanicus. Next base: position 931,448,373 of record CM066032.1, on the reverse strand, counting down.
GGTGGGAAAGTTGTGCAAAAACGAATTTCTCCAGGAGCTTAGATAGGAAAGGGAGATTAGAGACAGGACGATAGTTAGATGGAAGGGAAGGGTCGAGGGAGGGATTCTTCAAGAGGGGACGAACTAGTGCGTGCTTCCATGATTTAGGGAAAATCCCAGAGGAAAGGCTAGAGTTAAACATGGTGAGGATAGGAGGAAGGGCACCCAGGGAGGGTGTGAGGAGCCAAGAAGAAGGAATAGGATCAAGCGAGCAGGAGGTCTTTCGAGAAGAAGAGATAAGATGATGAAGTTTGGGTGCAGTAATGGGTGAGAAAGTGGCCCAGAAATGGAAAAGCTGAGAGACTGGCGGAGGCGAGGGAAGAGGAGGGGGGGAGGTGATAGGAGGAGGGCATGAGGGCAAAGAGTCTCTCAAGGCAGTGACCTTTGAGATGAAAAAGGAGGCCAATTTGGGTGGGCGATGGAGCAGACTGGGTAGAGGAAGTAGAGGAGGGAGTGTGTAGAGAGATAAGAAAGCGGAAGGTGGAATACAAATGACGGGTTTGATTTGGGAGCCTGCGAGATGGCATTAGAAAAGAAATCACGTTTGGCAGTGTGAAGTTGAGTGCGATAAAAGGAGTGGTGAGTTTTAAAAATAGATAGATTGGTGGGGGAAGGATCCTTGCGCCAAAGACGCTCGTCCCGTCGAAGGTGTCTACGTAGGAGCCGCAGACCACCGTGGAACCAGGGATGGGAGGGACGCCGACGGGAATGACAAGGACGTAGAGGGGCTAAGAGATCGAGTGTAGCGGAGAGGGAGGAAGACCAGAAAGCAGCTTGGGAATTAGGTGAGAGGAGTGAGAAGTCATTCGGCAGAAGCTCAGAAGCAGGGGGAAATCTTTGCAATGTGAGAGGGGTGAGGGCTCGGGAAAGACGCATTGGGGATGATGAAGTAGGAGAGGACGAGACTCCTAAGAAGGAGCAGGACAAGGTGAGGTAGAAATGGTCCGTCCATGGGAGAGATGTGGCAGTAGGAGCTGATAGGGTTAGGGAAGAAGAAGCGGAGGACAGGAACAAGTCAAGGGTGTGACCAGCTTGATGGGTGGGAATAGTGACATGTTGAATTAGGGAGAGATCCTGGAGAAATGAGAGAAAAGAAAGCTCTCTCGATGAAGAGGGGGAGTCCATGTGAAGATTAAAGTCACCTGCTATGATTAAGTGGGGATAGGCTAAAGAAACATCAGTGATTGTCAGCAGAAGAGCGTCCCATAGTGGAAGGCGAAGGGCAGGAGGGGAGTAGATAAGAAGTAGATGGATAGGAGGAGAAGTATGAAGACGAAGGAGAAGCGCCTCAGCATAGTGCAAAGATGGAGAGGAGATTGAGGTGCAGGATAAGGAAGGATGAAGGATGGCAGCTACACCACCACCAGATCGCCCCAAGCGGGGGACAGAAGCTGCAGAGAAGCCAGGGGGGAGACAACGTGCTAGGAGTGCGTCCTCGCCATCACGGAGCCAAGTCTCCGTGAGGAGGGTGATTCCAGGAGAGGAGCGAAGAACAAGATCTTGAAGAAGAAGAGATTTGTTCCTAAGAGACCTACAATTAAGGAGGCCAATAGAAAAGGAAGTCCGAGAAGAACCAGGGGGAGCAGAGGGTGGAGAGGAAGAAGACGAAGAAAGGGGGCATGGACGTAGATTGACAGTACAACGAGAGCGGTGAGTGAGACGTTTGGCAGGCCGCCTGCCCCAGAATACAGGGATAGGAGCCATAGGACAAAAAGAAAGACAAGACGGGGAAACGTATGGAGAGGGCACTGCTGGAGGGGCTAGTCCAGAAGCAGGCCCGAATGTTGATAAAGGGTAGGAGGGTAACGGGAAGAACTCACCGAGTAGAGGAGGAGAACAAGAAGTAAACCGAACCAACTGAAGAATACAGAGGGGGCCTTCGCTGCCGGAGCGGCCCCAAGGAGCGCACCTAAGGAGCACGTCGTGCTCCTTAGGTGCGTGCCCCTGTTGCGCGCCACGGCGACGAGCGCCGCAGGCGCTCGAGATTTATAGGGCAAGGCAGTGTACCTTGCTGGACGCGGCCGCGATGAGACCGGAAGGGGAGGACCCCTCGGGAGTACAGGAGACTGTCGGCCCACTCTGATAGGGCAATGGCTGGGGAGACAGAAGACAGCAGGTAAAGAATATGCAGCAAAAACACCAGCAGACATATAAAACAAAACTAAATTTAATGTGGACAAGTGCAAAGTTATGCACCTAGGGAAGAACAACCCAAACTATGTTTACACGATGCAAGGTTCCACATTACGAACCACCACCCAGGAAAAAGATTTAGGCGTCATTGGTGGATACCATGTTAAAAACCCTCAGCCCAGTGTGCAGCGGCGGCCAAGAGAGCAAATAGAATGCTAGGTATGATAAGGAAAGGAATGGTAAATAAAACAAAAGATATTATAATGCCTCTTTATCGTTCCATGATGAGACCGCACCTTGAATATTGTGTGCAATTCTGGTCTCCATATCTTAAAAAGGATATAGCGATTTTAGAAAAGGTTCAGAGAAGAGCCACCAAAATGGTAAAGGGGATGGAAGGATACTCCTATGAAGAAAGGCTAAAAAGGTTAGGGCTCTTTAACCTGGAAAAGAGACGGCTGAGGGGAGATATGATAGAAGTCTATAAATTAATGAACGAAGTGGAACAGGTAAACGTAGATTGATTGTTTACCTTATCAGAATATAGAAAGACTAGGGGACATGCAATGAAGCTACAGAGTAAACTATTTAAGACTAATAAAAGAAAATATTTTTTCACTCAACGTGTAATCAAACTCTGGCATTTGTTACCGGAGGATGTAGTAAATGCTGTTCGTGTAGCTGGGTTTAAAAAAGGTTTGGACAAGTTCCTGGAGGAAAGGTCCATAAACCATTATTAAGAAGGGACCCAGGATATCAATGCTTGACCCAGTACAAGCATTGTGGAACCTGTGTCTTTTCAGGAAACTGCTAGGTACATATGATCTAGATTGGCCACTGTTGGAAACAGAATACTGGGCTTGATGGACCTTGGTCTGACCCAGTATGGCATATCTTATGTTCTTATGTAAATTAATCAATGATATCACCCCCTCACACCTTTCCACGCTCATTCAAAAAGAAACCAACTGCCGCTCTCAACAAAATTGCAACAAAAACAGAATCTCTATACCACCAGACTTCAGGAAATCAACGAAGTCAACCACAATAAAGCATTTTCCCACAATAACCCCATCCTCTGGAATGAGCTCCCAGATCACATAAGAGAAAAGATCTTAAAACGTTCAGAAAATAACAAAAACCCATCTATTTTCCCTCCACTTTGGAACCCAAACCAAAAACAGCTGTTCAAACCCCCCCATACATCAACTCCACCCAGCTCACCACCCCACCACACACTAAATCATAAAATGTTATACACTATATGAATAAAGTAAAGCCTTTAGTACAAACCCCTACAATTAGGAGAACACAAACTGTCCCTTCTAACTCACAAAAGAAAACCTCATGAACACCATCACTAAACTAAATACCACAGCTTCCCACCTTGACCCCTGCCCAGTCCATTGGCTGAAAACTGCTTTACCAGTACTTTCATGATCAACCTCTCCCTCAAGCAAGGATACTTGCCACCAACACTCAAACACACACATATTCGCCCAATATTAAAAAATAATAGCCTTGACAAAACCTCCCCCAACTCATAAAGACCCATCTCTAGTATGCCATTTTTGGCAAAACGTACTGAAAAAGTGGTCCAAACACAACTCTGGAACCACATCAAAACATTAGCCCATCTTGATGACCAGCAATATGGTTTCTGACCGCACCATGGTGTGGAAAACGGAGTTACTTACCTGTAACTGAGTTCTCCGGGGACAGCAGGATAAGTCAGCCACAATTGGTGACGTCCTCCGACGGCGCCGAGACGGAAGTACTCTCCATAGCTCAGAAGGGCTTTGCCCTTCTGAGCATGAGCCAACTGGCGCCACCCCCGGCCCGCCCCTAGCTAACCAGTTCGTCACTAGCTGAGCCTTAGCCGCTAGGGAGGCGTGGCACCAGTTCCAGAGGACTAGTCCTTCCCCCTACCAGGGGAGGAGGGTGGGATGTGTGGCTGACTTATCTTGCTGTCCCCAGAGAACTCAGTTACAGGTAAGTAACTCCGTTTTCTCCTAGGACAAGCAGGATGAGTCAGCCACAATTGGTGCCTCCCAAGCAGCCATGCGCTGTGGTGGATGGGGGAAGGACGAGGCTGAGGTAACCTCACCAGGGCCAGCGCGCATTCCTGCGTGCCACAGCTAGAGCATGTGGGATTGCAGTTGGCATGTCTGGTGAAGAGCCTGTGGCTTGCCGTCGGGCAGCATGCAACGAAACAGCTGCGGTTGTGAATTATGCCGATACTGGGCGACCTCCAGATGACGAAGCACGCATATGCAACAGCTGCGATGCGAAGTATGCGGATCATATGCGGACAATTACAGCGGGGCTTCAGGCCAGTAACCACGAGGGTAGTGTGGAACAGAGCCTCACTACGGCGTGAAAGAAGCATCGAGACGACGTAAGGGCATTGCTTGGATTCATAGGTGGGTCTACTGGAGCTAGGGCCCACAGCCTGTACCATGCCATGTGGTAACCCCTAGGAGATGACGACTACATAATGCTCTTAGGTGATGACGGCTACATCATGCTCTTAAGTGGTAACTCTTAGATGATGGTGACATCGACTTGCCACTGTAGAAGACAGACTGGCTTAGGTGGGCTCATTAGGCCACGGCTATCCTATGTTGATATAATAGCAGCGAGTAGCAAGCTCTGTGCTACGAGATATGCGAGAGATGCTCCTCAAGCCTGCGGTAGGTTTGCATAGGTAGTAGATGGCCCTGCCAGGATCATAACCTGTCGACGAGGATTAAATCTGTCGACAGGGTCAGGCTATGCATGGTGTGAGTGTGTGCATGTAGTTATTTGGTAGTGTAGCACGCTCGTGCCTGAGGGAGGGAAGGTTGTGGCCCTCGCAACATTTGCAATTCGTGCTCGCCACGTGGCTTTTGATCAATTCGTGGTCAGCCCACGGACGTGGTGTTTTTTTTTTTTTTTGGTGTTTGAGGCCGGGGTGGGTATGGCGAATGACTGGGGTATAATATCGTCAAAAACAACCAAGGGCCTTATTTTAGGGCATTAGGCACCGCTATACGGTGTGTGGTGGGGTGATGGTTTGCATCTCCCAGCCTAGGTCAGAACAAGTGATCGTGGCGCACTTTCCATGGTGCGCGTAGGTGGCTGAAATCAGATTTGTGCACGCAAATTAAGCGCTGCCCTTGGGTTGATCATAACGTAAGAAGTCAATCTAGCGTTCACAAGGCTGGCCTTGAGTCTGCCTCCCTGCCCTTACACGCTCCTTGATAGGGCTTGGATGCTTAGTAGGGTCCATTGATACGTGGACTGTATTGGCAGTAGCCCGACTGGACGTTCTGTGGTCGTACGCAGAGTCTGCGTGTACTGCACCCTCGTGTTGCCACTGGTAGGTGCCCAATTCGGGGAATAGGCGCTCCTTGACAGCAATGAAGCGATGCGGAGACCGGGACGTGGAAGGTGTTTCCCCCCATGTTGGTGGGCAGCGATCTGTTAGCCACCTCAACCTTGAGGGAGCGGAGGCAGGTCTCTGCAGGCAATAGTACCAAGCTCTGGCCCTTAGGTGGTATCTGCGGATGAATAGAAGATGCGAGGTCCGCCAATGAGCCTCCTGTAAATAACACCACAGCTGGCCATGTTAATTGTGTCCTGAGGGGGATTGAACCCCTGATCCCTGCACCATCGGTCCGAGTTTAACCATAGTGCTGAGGTTCTGCTCTTTCCGATAGATGCAGGCCTTATTGAAAATATGGGAACGCTGGGATTTGAACCTGCGACCCTCTGGTCTTAGAAGTACTGGCTCTGTCCACTGCACCACCCTGTGGCCACTCACAGAGTCATTGAACAGGGATGGGGTTGCGGCGACAACAGCTGAGTTGGGGCTTGGAACCCGCGGCCTTCAGCTTCTGAAACACACTGGCGGCTCTCCTGCCCCAGCTGGGCTGAGCCCACGACCTTTAGCTTATGAACCACACTGTGAGTGGTGCATCACCGTGCTGCCACAGAGATGAGGGTTGTCTTCTGCATGCTCTCTGTATGCTGTGACTGTTGTTTCCGACAGTCCCCGATGCGGTATGAGCTTAAGAGTGGCTGGTCATGCCCTGCAGTTATTCGAACTTCCTGATCTTCTAGGAAGTGTAGCTGTAGGTGGACCTGCAAGCATTCTTTCGGAGTGACGGGGAGGGTATCTCACCGTAGCTGGTTGGGATGACAAGGCTTTCTCTGGGTGCCACAGCAAGTTCGATTCGTAGGGCAGGCAAGCAAGCATTGCTGTCCTGTATGGGACGGTCTGCCTAAGGGTAAGACATCAACTCACTATCCCTGGCAGGAGGGAGCTTACTTGCTTCTCTACTTCGGGCAGGCACTCGGGAACTTTCCCTTTGGACGCTGGGGCACGTTTCCGTGCAGGCTCCGTCGGAGCGACGATAGCCGCATGTGAAGACTCACTCCTGCTTGTTCCTGGGGAAGTGGCTCGCCCAGGGGCGCAAGCAGAGGCTTGGGTGAATCGTGGGCCGAGAGGGGTGCAGCAGGCGTGTCCTGACTGGGGATCTGATAGAGCCTGTAGTCGGGACCTCTTTTGGGAGGAGATGCAGAAGGAGTCCCAGAGTGCGATCCACTGGGGCAGTATCTAGGTCCCTTAATTGCCTGGTAGGTGGTAACGTATTCTCATGTCATTTTTAAAGTATCAGCCCCTCCCTGAAGGGGATCCTGCAGCCGGAGAACCAGGGTGTGTAGCAGGTAGGATGGTGGTAGGTACTGCCACCAGGGCTGGCAGTTAAGCTGTGCTGGTCCCAATTGTGATGTGACTGGAATCTGGCTGCCATGGTTCCATTTGCGACGTGGCTGGGATCTGGGTTGCCCCATGCTGGCTGAGATGCTCGGGGCGTCCACGAGCAGCCGAAGGTATTGGGTGGCACTGCATTGATGAAATCCCTGGGGATACGGTAGCCAATTACCAGTAGGGTTGCAGATGCCCCAGCTGGGATTTGGAACTGCTCACTTTTGGATCCAGAACACACTGCCTGTGTTCACCGTACCACACTGTGTCCGCTCTGGGTTGCTAGGTCCGTGACCTTAACGCTTAGGCTACTCTAAAATAAAATTGCCCCCTACAGCACTCATTCCCATAATACACGCTGCCTCGGTGAGCCTTCTTCATTGGGCACGGAGGGATTGGAACCCTGATTCTTGCACCATTGGTCAGTGTCTTAATCATGTGCTGTAGCTCCGTTTAGGCTGACGTAGTGTCTTTGGCATCCTTTGAGAGCCTCGATGAAGTGCAGAGGGAGGCTAACGCAGGTTGACAGGTACTGCCTCAGCCAGTCTTCTGACCTTCTGTTCGTGCATTCACTGTCTGTGTGCACTGCACCACCTTGTAGCCACTGCAGCAGGCACCGTGGGGGACTGGACCCATGTCCCCTGCACCATTAGTCAGTGACTTAACATATGTTACACTGCTGTTTCAGGAGACCCGCTTGTCGTAGGGGAGAGCAGGCCCCATGGATAGCGAGAGCACTATCACAGGCCACTGACGATTCCTGCTAGCCTGAGGATGTAGTAAAGGCTGTTAATGTAGGTTAGGACAAGTTCCTGGAGGGGGTCCCTAAGCCATTATTAAGAAGGGACCCAGGATATCAATGCTTGAACCAATACAAGCATTGGGGAAACAGCTAGGTACATACATATGACCTGGATGGGCCACTGTTGGGACAGAATAATGGGCCTGATGGACCTTGGTCTGACCAGTATGGCAAGCATGGAGATGCTGACATAGCGCTCAGGGTTTAGTATGATATAAATGGGCCCACCCGGGAACGAAGTCATGGCCCCTGAGCGTCAGAGGTGCAGAGACAGAGTTCTCATGATTTCCTTGTGTTAGATCCCGCAGATCAATACTGGGCCTCCAAGGCTAGTGTTACTATTTATTCAGTAGAATAAGGTTGCACTACATGTGACAGCTGTAGTGCACAGACCAGCGCTAGCACGGGAGCGGGTGTGATTGAACCGGCGCAGAGGCGTCTGCCGGGCTTACAGCAGAGACAGCAACACTCTGACCCCTCGATGAGTGCATCTGCTCCGAGGTGTGGAGGCACAGTGCGCAGAGGCGTCTGCCGGGCTTACAGCAGAGACAGCAACACTCTGACTCCTCGATGAGTGCATCTGCTCCGAGGTGTGGAGGCACAGTGTGACCGCTATTTCAGCCTCCTCATGAGACTGCAGAGGCGTCTTCCGGGCTTACAGCAGAGACAGCAAACACAATATCTTACAGGGTGTCCCTGTAGCGCAGAGGCGTCGTTGGCGGCGATGCTCTGGGCGCGGGCACTGGCGCTGGAAAACTCCTTTACCGTTGTTCCCGTTGGAGAGGCTGGTATATCTGGGCAGAAGGGGCGGAGTCAGAGGTAGCCAATGGCGCCGAGGAGTCGGTAGAACCTTTGCGCTGGAGAAGAAACATCTCTGCGCCGAAGAAGAGTATCTCTGCGGCCGAAGGGGGCATCTCCGTGGCGAAGAAGGACATCTTTGCGCCGGAGAAGACAATCTCTGCGCCGAAGGCGGCATCTCCGAGCCGGAGTGTAGCGCCGCTGCTGCCATTGCACGTCCGGAGGTAAGGGGTCCCGTGCAATCAGTGAAGACGTCCAACCTGAAGGCGCCAGGCCACGGCGCTGAGCAGAGCTGAGTGGGCCGGCCTGAGGAGACGCCTGCCAAGGGACTGGATGAGTCATCCAAGCTTATGCAGCCAATCCGTGAAGAAGGGGCGTGGCTCTGAGAGCAGTACCCAGTCGCGGGAAGATGGCCGCCCCCATGGTTACCCATGTGTGAAGAGGGCAACTGCTGCTGCAAGGGCTTTTTCACCAGGAGGATCCTGTCGGCTTGAGTGCGTTAGACATCAGGCTCGCTGCTGGGGTTGGAGGCCCTTGGGCACAACCTGAGCGGCGGCAAGCTGGCGGCTTAAGCCTACGGCTGGGGTGGAGGCCCTTAGGCACACCCTGAGCGGCGGCAGAGCTGGCAGGATATCGAAGTGTCCCCCGAAGGTCCGTGGGTAGTCGCAGGGAGCATCTGTGGTGCCGTCTGCAGAGAACGCCTGGCTGGTAAGGTAAGGAGTTTAAGCGCGGCTCTAGCACTTAGACAGAATATTGATGCAAGTTTAACTGCAGCATGCATACTGATAAGGGAGAAATGTAAGTCGAGACTGATTTAACGTGAGGACTTGTTAGATGCTGAGTCTGGAAGCTTAGACAGAGTATTAGTGCAAGATTAACTGCAGTATACATAATGGTAAAAGTTGAAACTGAGAACAGTAAGGCTTTACTAAGAAGTTGAGTCCGGAGCACATGGCTCGCGGGAAACTAAGTTCTGAAGAAGCTTTGGAAACATTGATTTAGCAATCTGAGACAAGCCTGGACAAATATGAATGCAGTTAACAACAATATACATATGAGAGGGGAGAAACAAAGTTTAGAATCTACAGAGAGAATATTGCTTCAGAACTGGGTCTGGAGCACATGGCCCGCAGGAATCTAAGTTCAGCAGGGCCAGATCCGCGAAGGAAGCTTAGAAAACATGCTAAGCAATATTACCTGAACAGGTAAAGTCAAGAAAACTGTTATATACATACGATTAGGTGGAGAGTAGAAAAGTCCGTCTTGCTGGCAAGGCGGAAGAAATGAAACTGGTTAGCTAGGGGCGGGCCGGGGGTGGGGCCAGTTGGCTCATGCTCAGAAGGGCAAAGCCCTTCTGAGCTATGGAGAGTACTTCCGTCTCGGCGCCGTCGGATGACGTCACCAATTGTGGCTGACTCATCCTGCTTGTCCTAGGAGAAACACTTCTCACGGTACTAATGGATACCTTAACACAAGGAATAGATGATACAAAACAAGAATTTATCCTCCTATTCTTAGACATCACGGCTGCATTTGATAGTGTAAATCACCTTTTAATGTTATCAAGGCTCCAGCAGATAGGCTTAACAGCAACAGTCTTTAAATGGTTTGCTTCATACCTAAACGATAGAACTCAAACTGTACGAATCAACCAGCAGACCTCGGAAACTTACAAGCAGGTGCAAGGACTCCCCCAGGGGTCTGCCCTCTCCGCCCTCCTCTTTAATATTTATCTGCAGCCCATCTGTTCACTCTTCACAAAACATCGCGCAAATTACATTTACACGGATGACATAATGATATACATCCCATTCAAATTACCAAACCTACCCACTCAACGGCTCACAGACTATGTTAATGAAGTTTCACGATGGCTTATGTCCCATAACCTACACATCAATCAATCAAAACCCGAAGTTTTATTTGTTACCAGAAACCAAAACCTCATACCACCGTCAACAATCTGGCTCCAGGACTCCAACATTTTAGTAAAGAAGGAAGTGAAATACCTAGGAGTCACCATAGACCAAACCCCTAAGCATGCAAACACACATCAAGAATGCAGTCACTAAAATACACTACAAACTCAAACTCCTAAAGCAGCTCCGACCCCTAATCCACCTACAGAACTTTACATCTGTAATACACGTGCTTATCACGCCTCACCTTGACTTCGCCAATACAATTCTTTAGGGAACATCCAAACACTCAATCAGAAGGCTCCAACTAGTGCAAAACGTTGCAGCCAGAACCATCATGAACATCAGCGCCATCGAGCACATCATGCCTACCCTCTACGAGCTACACTGGCTACCCATTCAAAGTAGAATAAAATATAAAATACTAGTAACAACCTTTAAAATTATCAACAACTCAGCACCCTCATTCCTTTATACGCTCATCAACATGGAAAAACTCAGCAGAAGCCAAAGGAGTAAAAATAATAACAAACTAGCATTTCCAAAGGATTTTAGAAAAAGCAAGAAAATGATACTCGCACTTTGCATCGAACCTCTGGAATGAGCTACCTGCCGAGCTCAGAGAGGTCAAGGAACTCAAAACATTCCACAAAAACCTTAAAACGCATCTCATATTTATGCTACATTTTAGCCCACAAACTCCCTCACACAAAAGAACAGAAAACAATTCATCGCAATCTCACATCAAGTCAGTCTCAGCAGACAATTTCCTCTTCAGCCTGATTGCCTCTCGCATTGCATGTATAGCTATATCCCCTGTATATAGTCATTCTAAATGATCTTTTGGATCATGCATTGTAAATAGTTCCAACAGCATTAAAATAAGTGATTGGGTACTTACAGTAAAACTCTCATTTTTGTTCCATGTAAATAGTGCCTGACACTTGGTAAACTGTTCTTTACTGATGTGGTACAATGGTTATTGATGTTCCATGTATACCGAACTAGGCACTCGGTAAACTGTTCCAAAAGTTTTTAATGTAAATAGTTCCAACAATTTTTAATGTAAATGAATGAGTACATGTTTGTACAATTCATATTGTTGTTCCTTGTAAACCGTGCTTGATACTTGGGAAAACACAGTATATAAATATATGCTACATAAAATAAATAAATAAATAAATAAATAAAAACTGAAACCTGCCTATGTCATACCAAAACAAGCAAGCAGAATACAGAAAACTACTCATAATTCTAAATAGTTCAATACAGAGATGTTCAAAGAGAGATATCAAACACTCTCTATCATGCTACATGTTAATGTACGATAAATAAAGAAGAAAATGTTCCATGTAATTGTATATAGTTAAGAAAAAAAATCGTTCTATGTGATTGAATATTTACTTGTTCTGTGATATTCAAATTGTTGTTCATTGTAAACCACCTTTGGTCCACCAGAAAAATGTGGTATAAAAATTTACAATAAATAAAAAATAAATAAAATAAAATAATGAGAGCAATTTCCAGAAACCATTTGTCCTGGTAAATGCCCACCCCACTGTGGTTAAAAGTGCATGCTAATCTTTCTTCTCATTTGTGGGGCTGTCAGCACCTATTGTTTTGCTTTGAATGAAGCTGCCCTTTAACTGCCCACGGAATCTACCACTCTAGGCAACCGGCTAATTCACCTAATGGTTAAGTAGGCCCTGGGGAGGATACGAGTTATTGTAACTCAAGGTTGCTTTTAAATTGTAAAACACTCTGACACCCAAAAGGTAAGAAGGAAATGTCAAATAATTCAAACTTTTATTACACTCAGTGCCTGTAAAAGGTTTCTTTCCACTGTGTATCATTTCATGCGTTTTTAGAGTTGACAACCGATTAAAACTTTTATTACACACAATGCATGTAAAAGGTTTCTTTCCGTTATGTATCGTTTGATGTCTTTTCAGATGTGATGACTGATTGAAACTTTTATTACACTCAGTACATGTAAAAGGTTTCTTTCCGCTGTGTATCATTTGATGCCTTTTGAGAACCGATGACCGATTGAAACTTTTATTATACAGAGAGCATGTAAAAGGTTTCTTTCCGTTATGTATCATTTGATGTATTTTCAGTTCTGATGAACAATTAAAACTTTTATTACACTCAGTGCATGTAAAAGGATTCTTTCCGTTATGTATCATTTGATGTATTTTCAGATATGATGACCGATTAAAACTTTTATTACACTCAGTGCATGTAAAAGGTTTCTTTCCGTTATGTATCATTTGATGTCTTTTCAGGTTTGATGAACAATTAAAACTTTTATTACACTCAGTGCATGTAAAAGGATTCTTTCCGTTATGTATCATTTGGTGTATTTTCAGATATGATGACCGATTAAAACTTTTATTACACAGAGAGCATGTAAAAGGTTTCTTTCCGTTATGTATCATTTGATGTCTTTTCAGTTCTGATGAACGATTAAAACTTTTATTACACTCAGTGCATGTAAAAGGTTTCTTTCCATTATGTATCATTTGATGTCTTTTCAGATATGATGACCGATTAAAACTTTTATTACACTCAGCGCATGTAAAAGGTTTCTTTCCGTTATGTATCATTTGATGTATTTTCAGATGTGATGACTGATTAAAACTTTTATTACACTCAGCGCATGTAAAAGGTTTCTTTCCGTTATGTATCATTTGATGTCTTTTTAGGTTTGATGACAAATTAAAACTTTTATTACACTCAGTGCATGTAAAAGATTTCTTTCCGCTGTGTATCATTTGATGCCTTTTGAGAACCGATGACCGATTGAAACTTTTATTACACAGAGAGCATGTAAAAGGTTTCTTTTCGTTATGTATCATTTGATGTATTTTCAGGTTTGATGAACAATTAAAACTTTTATTACACTCAGTACATTTAAAGGGTTTCTTTCTGCTGTGTATCATCTGATGCCTTTTCAGCTGTGATGACCAATTGAGACTTTTATTATACTCAGAACATGTAAAATGTTTCTTTCTGCTGTGGATAAGTTGGTGGATTTTTAGTTGTGTCAGAGAGCATGAAAAGCATCTCTCCCTAATGAAGGTTTTCTGGTGCAATAGTAACTGATATTTCCTTTTAAAGCTTTTTCCACAGGTATCACAGAGAAAGAATTTCTTCCCTTTCCTCTCTCCTTGGTGGAGTTCGGAAGCCATTTGGTCACTGTTACTATTCTGAAACGTTCTCCCTACTCTCAGGTGTCTCTGGGGCTCAGGGATGTCTATGAGCTCCCTGTCACTTCTCTCACACTCAGTGACTCTGTCTGGTGAGTCTCCTACAGGATCTCTCCATTCCTTCTGCAATTCCAGCTGCTGATTCCTTGTGTTGCTCCTTTCGGTCCTCCAAGAAATGTCCCTGAAAATATTTCCTGAATTTCTTGGGATTTCTACTCTTTCTTCAAGATGTTCTTTTTTATTTTCTTCTTTTTTCTCTTCCTGGATGGTCTCAGTAACTGCTGGATATAAACAAAAGATATTAACCATAACATTCAGCCCCACTGTTCGCGTTACAGAATCAGGCCCATACTGAACATACATAAAAATATCAAATATCATCAATTTTTTGTGCTTGCTTCATCCACTCTTGAAGTCAGTATTCTAGAGTTTCTTATGGTTACTGATTAACATTTAGGTTCTATAAATGATTCTCAGAACTTGATTTGAGAATACTTTATAGCTGATTTATACTTTGCTTGCTTATTTATTTATTTAAACATGTTTTTATGCCGCCTTTCTACCATTCAAGGTGGTTTACATTTAACAGAGATTTAGCAGGGCTGTGGTGGATCTTAGCTGTACATAGAACTAAACATTGCAACAGTAGAACAACATAACATAGAACAAATCATAGTAACAGTAGAACAGTATATAAACAGTAGATATTGTTCTCAACTATTTACAGTATATTATGAGTCAATATTTGTATTCATAGTTCTTGGCTATTCACATTGAGGTCATTCTGAGGCACAGATGGCAGGGATCCATCCCCACTATTCGTGCTGGCTCCTGCCCCTGTATAACTTCCCTGCCGGTTGTGCGGCGAAGTTAGATGGGGCGGGGAAGAGGCAGCACAGGGCAGAGAGTGGGCAGTCGCCAGCCCTGGATGTACAGGGCCGATTCTGATGTCGGCCTTATATGTACAGGGCTGGCGAATTGGCCGGGGAAGTTATTCTAATTAGTCTAGGAGCTAAAATACCACATAGAAAGACAGCTAAGCTGAACCAACCATTCCTCCCCATAAAACGTAGACCATCTATACATGTAATAGTTCGCTCCCCTCACATAATGTATCTCGTATAATCCCTGTTTTAATGTAAAACAATTCCTCTGTAATTGTTATATTGTTTGATGTAAACTGCTTTGGATAAAGGCGGTATAGAAAAACTGTTCCAAATTCCAAGTTGCAAATTGCAGCAAATTTCAAACAAATTCCCAAACCAACTGACTGAGTAGCAAAGAAAATTCTACTCACCGGATCCACGGTACCAAGTACAAAAACAGGTAATGGGTTGAATCCTGACTCCCCTCGGGTTCGGAGATGTTGGCCGGCCGGACCCAGCAATCCGCTGAGGCAAGGAGGAAGCTTCTCCGATGCAAGAGGACCGGTGGCGCCTGAGGTTTCCCCTGCAGTCGGCCAGACACGGTTCCAGCCGGACCAAACCTTGAGGCGGTAAAACGTGGTATATTCACTTGAATACCATCCACTACTCGCACTTGCCGGCCAAACACACCAAGAACTGTAGCAGCAAAGTGCATGCAATAAATAATACCAGGAGTCGTTTGCAGGGTCCAAGCCAATTTATTGTGCACAGGCCCAGACAGGTTCGTGTCCTAAAGAGACTGAGCAAAGAAGTACAAGAGCAAATTCCTTATATACATTTTTAAACTTTTGGTAGAGGCAAAATGGTCCCAACACCCCCTGCACCTATCCAATCGGGGACCCTCTCTGGGTCTCCCTCCCTGTTCCCCCTTCTCAAACTGTTCTAACAAAGGCACAGTCTTCGATGTAGTTACATTTCTACTTCAAGGACATTTCTAGCTCAGAGAATGAAAGGTCAATGTAAGCATAAAGAAATGGTTCAAACTTCCTAATAAGCATATTTTCTAACTCTGGTTCTTTTTCAGCACTAATCCTAGGTGGGGGTTGGAATCCAGGCCTAGTGTTCAGGCTATAGGCTATAGCCTACCACAGAATAACTCCCCTAGGTGGGGTTTTTTTGTGGTGTCAGTGCACGGAAGGGGTTGGGGAGGTAAAGGTAATTCCCCGCAGCCTGACCCAGGCCTTAGGAGGCCGGATTGGGGATCAGGCTGCCGCGGCCAGCATCGCGGCTTTTAAATGGAGCCACGGTGCCATTGCAATGGGATGCCGCGGTGCTATGGCAACGGGATGCCATAGTGCCACCGCTGAATTAAAAAGCCCTGGCTGAGGTAGCCAGACTATCGCTGTACGTGCAGGTTGGGACTGAATCACAGTCCCGGCCTGCACGTACAGGCCTGTTTGCAATTCTGATCCCAAAGGGTTAGATGTGCCCGCCGGATCAGAATCGTGAATTCCTTTGTACATCCAGGTCTGCGCGGATGTACAAAGGAGTCGTACGTTGTGATCAGAATTGGGCCCATTGTGATAGGTTGACATAATAGCATTGGATTGTGTTAAACAGTTCCAAATATAGTTTGTATTCTTCTAAGAAGATGAGCATCTTAAGTTTTTTAAGAATTCTTTTGTTTCAGTGCATGCTCATAGCTTTGATGGTACAGAATGTGGGTGCAAATGATAGTGGATGGCTGCATATAGATTGCTTACTCTTTAGCTTCCGGGGGGGGGGGGGGGAATTGCGAGTAGGTTGATGGAATTATTTCTTCTTTAACTTTTGAGAGCAGGTTCTGGAGGCTGTTGGCTGAGTCATTGTGTACGATTTTGAAAACTGTGGTAAGTGCCTTGAACTTGATTCTGTGTAGCTTCTCCAAATGGGTTAGTTTTTGCGCATACTATGGCAGTCGTGGACCTCACTTCTAAGCCCGGGTATGTGAAGTATGATCTTAGTTTCACAAAATTTACTACTAATGCTCGGCATAATACTTGCAACGTGCCCAACAGAGCCTCCTACTGGAGTTCATAACATGTAACATGTATGGGTAGTTTGTCAAGATGGAGTGGAGGAGTGGCCTAGTGGTTGGGGCAAGGTACTTCAGGCCGGAAGGTCAGGGGTTCAAATCCCACTAGAGAACAGCAACCTTGGGCCGGAAGGACTGGGGTTTCTAGTCCCACAGGTGGTCTTGGGCAAGCCACTTAACCCTCCATAGCCCATGTTCCCTGTAAAATAGTTATCTCCAAGTTATAATGCCCTGTTCAATGTAATTTCAGTTTGTTCAATATAAACCGCACTGATGCAGAATAGCACGGTATATAAGAGAATGTAAATAAATAAAATAAAATGTGCTTGGAAATTCTTCTTTATTAGGTCTGTGGCTCCCAGGACAAAGGGAAATATTTCTGTATCTTTCCTGCCACATTTTCTTGGATTCTGACTGCATTTTTTGGTACTTCAGGATCTTCTGCCTCTCCACGCGATTCACAGACTAATCACTCGGTACCGACACTTCTATTATCAATGCCATTCTGATATTCTTCTCCCTTACAACTATGTCAGGTCTCCTGCAATTCAGTTTTCTTATCTATCGGAATGGGAATATTCCAGATGATCATGACCTCTTCATTCTCTGCATTCACTCAGAGTCATGATCCCAGTGCTTTTCAGGGACAGTGATGTTGTAGTGTTTATAGAGTTTCCAGTGGAGGAGGCATACTACTTTGTTGTGCCTTTCTGTATTGAAATTTTCCACCATCAGAACTTCACAGCCTGCTATTAGGTGAGTCACCGTTTCCAGCTCTTGCTGTGATGGAAGCCAGTGTAGCTGGATCAGTATAGGAGTTTATATGGGCTCAGCGAGGGGCTCCGTAGATTATTCATGTAGTTGTGTTCTGTGCCATATATAAAGGGTGGAGAGTAGTGTTTTGGAGAACCATGGTAAATGATGTTGGAGTAATTTAATACTGGAGTGATCATGGCTTGGCAGACTGTCTGAAATAATTCTGTGGAGAGGAGGGGGCAGAAGTGTTTTAGAGTTTTAGAGTGTTTTAGAGTCTTGAAAGACTGGTCAGGGGACTGTTGCTTCTGGAGTGAGATCTGCAACTGTGAGTATTTACTTCTGGTAATTTTTCTAAAAGGAATTCTTTGTCTTAAAGCTAATTAATCTGTGATCCACTATTTTTGTTAAATCAGTCAGGGCCTAGTAGCAGCAGTTTAAGTTTACATTTAAAACACAGAGGAGAACTCTCTGGTTACATTTCATACCCAGCAGAGAGCTTGTACTTTAAATTTAATAGTCACTCAGGGCCTAGTAACAGCAAAGTACTTTTAGTTTAAATTTAAAACACAGAAGAGAGCTTTCTGGTTACATTTGGAACCCAGCAGAGAGCTTGTAGTTTACATTTAATAGTCACTCAGGGCCTAGCATCAGCAAAGTTCTTTTAGCTTAAATTTACAACACAGAAAAGAGCTTTCTGGTTAAATTTAGAACCCAGCAGACAGCTTGTACTTTAAATTTCATAAGAAGTTAGAGCCTAGCAGCAGCTAAGAGCTATAATTTAAATCAAATCAGAATATAGCTTACCTCAGCAGCACAAGACAGGGTACTATGTAGCAGCCCTCTTTTAATACGTGTTAATTCCCTCCCACCCACCCCTGGGATAATCGTAGCTTTATAGGTACTTACACATCTTAAAAGACAGGAGGTGCTCTCAGGTGAAGCTCGTTACCCAAATCAGTCATACACTAAGGACCTGAGATTAGTTAAGCTTTCAGATGAACAAGGTATATTACACGTATTAGGTTCAGTTTTATTAGTATAAATATCCATAGCAACCCTTACTAAGTAAAGAACTTAGATCTAAACACAAACTTAAAACTAAGATGCAGACAGCAGTCCAGCAGCAGGATGGGGGCTTTCCAGTCTTTTGCATTGAGTGTCACATGTATGATTTTCTCCCAGTTTTGGTGGAGAGGTCTTACGTGTGCACTAGGTGCAAGGAGCTCTTTGCTCTCAGGGAACGAGTCCGTTCTCTAGAGGCTAAAAGTAGCAGACTTGGAAAGCATAAGACAGACAGAGAGGTACATAGACGAGACCTACAGGGATATCGTCCTGACGTCCCACCTCCAGTCTGGCAGCATCCCTGTTTGCCATGGAGGAGAGAGGTCACGTGACAGGAGAGCATCACCCTGGTGTGGCCCAGGAAGTGATCCTGTAACTAGGACCTGTCCTCCAGTTGAATGTAAAACCCTCTTGCACCGAGGAAGTTTCTCCAGGGCCATGTGCCCATGAGGGAAGGGTTAGGACAGCCGTTATCAGTTGGTGATTCGATCATTAGGCATGTAGATAGCTGGGTGGCTGGTGGCCGTGAGGATCGCCTGGTAAACATGCCTGCCTGGTGCAAAGGTAGCAGACCTCACGCGCCACCCTAGATAAGGTCTTAGATAGTGCTGGGGATGAAGTCTGCTGTATTGGTACATGTTGGTACCAATGACAAGGAAAATGTGGTAGGGAGGTTCTGGAGGCTAAATTAGGCTTTTAGATAGGAAGTTGCAATCCAGAACTTCCAGGGTAGCATTCTGCGAAATGCTTCCTGTTCCACGCGCAGGACCCAAAAGGCAGACAGAGGCTCCGGAGTCTCAATGTGTGGATGAGAAAATGGTGCAGAGATGAGGGGTTTGGATTGGTTAGGAACTGGGGAACATTCTGGGGAAAGGAGGGGCTCTTCCGAAGGGATGGGCTTCACCTTAACCGGGATGGAACCAGGCTGCTGGCATTAACCTTTAAAAAGGAGATCGAGCAGTTTTTAAAACTAGCATATTAGGGGAAAGCCGACAGATGCCCACGAGCAGATGGTTCGGAAGAATCTGTATCTTTTGAACGGATACTACCAAAAGCAGAGAAGGTTCCACAAAAGATTAAAGTGATCCCACCAATTCCCTCAAGTATGGAGGCAGACACAGAGTCTTAAAGATCCCAAATTACTCATGTCTAACAGGACAAATTAATATGGGATTACAAATACAATCCTCTAAAATGCTTGTATGCAATATGCCTAGAAGTCGGCTAAAAAATAAGATGGGAGAGTTCAGAATATATGCACCTAAATGAAAAGGGGTTAGAACTATGATGTGAATATCGCGAGACAAGGGCTGGCAGGACCGACCACCAGTGGGACACCTGTGACACACCTGGGTCAAAAACTATATCGTACCATGATAGAGCTGATCAATTGGTGGAGGGGTTGCTCTCTATGTTAGATGAGGGCCATTGAGTCAGAAAGGATTAAAGTTTTGCAGGAAAGAAAATCTGCTTGTAGAATCTATATGGATTGAAATTCCATTTAAAAGGGGGAAGGCAATGGCAGTGGGGTTACTATCGAGCGCGCTGGCCAGAATTACCAAATTGATGATGAAAAGCTCAAAGAAATCAAGGAAGCTAACCATGCTTACAGCACAGTAATAATAATGGGTATTTCACATTACCCCGGTATCGACTGGTTCCGTGTCACGTCAGGACACTGCTCGGGAGATAAAGTTCCTAAGGATTAAATAAATGAACTGCTTTCTTGGAGCAGCTGGTTTCATGAACTGACCATAGGGGAAGCCCTATTAGACCTAATTCCTTAGTGGAACACCAGATCTAGTGCAAGAGATCAAGGTTGTTTGGGGCCACTCTGGCAATATTAGTGATCATAGCATGATCGCCTTTGAATTTAATTAGTGGAGGAGGGATAGTAAGGAAATCCACAGTACTACCTTTTAAAACCTTTCGAAGGGAGACTATTTCTAACTGAGGAAAACAGCAAGAAAAAACTAAAAGGATCAGGTAGCAAAGGTTAAAGACGTACATCAGTCTTGGCTGTTGTTGAAAAATACTATCTTGGAAGCCCAGACCAGCTGTATTCCACGTTTTAAGAAAAGTTGGAAAGAAGTCCAAAAAACGGCCAG